>JAVYIG010001315.1:0-354834 GCA_035222895.1 Strongylocentrotus droebachiensis
CCAGGGAAAATGAAGAGAATTCAAGTTATATACATGTTTCTTAGTTATGTATCCTTTTCAACTTTAAAAAACAAAAGGAAATGTTAGTACGCCAGAAGAAGTTTTGCATGTTTTTATACTTTTCATATTAATACTGGCTATGGCCTACATTGGGTTACTTACATGTATGACAAAAGATTTCAAGACTTGACTTTGTGAGATCAAAGAAATGTAAGAAACATATCTTACAAAATCCTCTGCCGAGAGCCAGAAAGGTGTTATCTGTAGGTTGAAATATGAGGTAATGCCCTTCTAGTTCTCAGCTAAATAATCTTTACACACCATACATGAAATCTAACGTTCAATTTTCCTTAAGGAATTGAATAAAATCATTAGAAAAGTAAGGCAATTATCTATCTATAGAGTAAAACACTTACTCTCATATATACATATATATGCTAAAATCTATCAAAGGTGGGCTATTCAAATCATGTTTATCAGAAATATTCCTGCAGAACTGAAGAGTCATTTACAAAGTGTTAACTTCATAAAAGTTGCCTGATAGTGATATAGAAACATGGAGTAACAACAAAAAGAATATGAAGAAGATATCTTTACTTTCACTTCTAATCAGCTATATCCACTTATACTCTTGACTGTATTCTTCTCCTTAACTGATGACCCTTTGACCCCTGCTCCCTTTGAGTTTTGACCTGGTTTGTTGCGTTCTCTCTGCCTCCCATCCATACCTAGGGTTGGTAATCGGTTAGGTAGTGACCTGGATTTGTGCGATCCATCTTCAGAACGAGAGGAGAGTGATCCAGACGTTGTCTGCACCACCAAAACAAAACAAAAAAGTTGATTCCATTAATTGAATTTAATTTATTTCACCAAAGCAATTAAAAAGTAACATACAGACTTAGAAATATAAATTGTTACATAAAAAGAATAAAATACATATACATTGGTACAACAATATAAAAGTTGCTTGATAGATAGCAGCCAGAAAGGAAGTGACCATTATAAGTGGCAGACCTAAAGAAGATATATGATTTAAAGATTATGTAAGTATCAGATTACAAGGCCTTGACAAAGTACAACATACAAATAAAGAGATAATTGCCTTAGAATGGCGAGTATTATATATCATCTTAGTTTGTGTTTGATTGTAAACACACTACGTTCGGATTCTATGCATGTGACAAGGTACCAAGAAACCTGGACATAGGAATATTATCATTAGATGTCAAAGAAAAGCAAAACAATTGCAGTTCATGTTACTGCAGATAACTGATGAATGATGTAATTAGCATTCAATTAAATGAGTAGTTGCACAATTTTTCCTCGATAACAATGAGCTCCATCAAAAGAGCATGAAAAAGATGCAATTTTCATTTGGTGTGAAAATACTTTAATTGATACTTGATTATTTCAGCTATTAATGATAAAAATATACATTAAAAAATAATTCAGAGAATAAGTTAGTTCTCAAAGATTTAGAATAAGATAACACCATAAAATCATATATGATATCCAATACCATACACCTTCTTTGCCGTTTTAACTGATATTGCAAACAGTAAGTATATGATATATATCTCTCATGTGTATACTATATACCTGTAAGTGAATTGAGTAATATCAGTATAACAACTATATCATCAATAAGAACCATAGTAAAGTATACATCTACATGTACAGAGCAGGAAAATAAGAAGAAAAGAGAAAGAAGAAATTAGAAGAACATAATTGAATGAGAAAATAATGAGGATGTGATACATGACAAATATGAGAGGGAAAAAAAAAGTTCCCCAGAAATGCACAAAAACAAGTATTATCCGTACCATGACTGATTGGTCAGGCCTAGGTCTGGCCATTGCAAGACTTGGTCCTGCTACTGTCATTCCTCCTAGCCTAATTGGATTGGAGTCTGCAAACATACGATTGAAATTTCCTTCTCTATTGCTAAGCTCCATACGGTACCATTTAATCTCCTTCCGTAGCCTCTCAATTTCTTCTTGGGAATCCTGCCATGAAAATTGGTATAGGAAAACAAAATTACATCATCTTCATATTAATTGATATCATGTCTCGATTCAATTCACAAAGTGAGATAAAATTTGAGCGTTAGAAAAAAAGGCACTTTTTAAAAATAGACTAGACAAATACTGGCCTTAAAACCATTATCTTGTCTAGTATGAGCCTATAAGCTGTATAAGCTGATATTGCAAGTTTGCACATGTTTGTGTCCTTTCCCACTTGGCAAGGATAATGTAGACCTTATGAAGAAGACATCTGCGATCGATGAAGAGGCATATTCCTATAGCAGCATCTCTGGATTAAACTTAAGTAAAGTAAAAAGTAAAGTAAATATCTGATTTCATAAATCAATCATGCTGAAACTGAAAGTGAAAACATTAACACTTGATCGCTTGAAAGGACTCACGCTTGACAATTCAGATAGACTTTTTGATGATCCTGATGATCTAGACACTATTGAGCTTCCATCACTGCTCCGCCTTTGTTTTGTTTCATTGGATGCAGTTTCCTTCTTTTTATCCTGCAGCTTCGTTTTCAGATGTTTAATGTCCGTTTCCAGCATCTTACTCTTCTTCTGTGCCATCTCCTTGGCTTTATTTGAATGAGTTGCATCTTCTATTAGTTTAGAAATTCTCAACCTCAGCTCGCTCTCAGTTTTATCTAAATCCTTTTTGAACTGTGCAATTGCTTTGTCACCCTCCCTTTGTGTTTGAACATCCATTGCAACCATGTGTTTCAAATTTTCATTTTCTATTTCTTTGACCTTCAGTTCTTCTTTGAGTTTATTAAGGTCTGCAAGATCTGATGCTCCGTTTGGTCTTGGGGATGTCACCTCAAGGTCAACACTATTTACTCCAGATTGATCTGTAGATCTAGATCTACTTGTCATAAAATGAGCCTTCATGGCCTTCTCTTTATTGATCTCCACTTCATTCTCTAACTTGACAATATCGTCTTTGAGACTTGCTATCTCCTTCAAAAGTGCTGCATTCTTTTCTCGAATTTCTAACAAATGTTTTTCACTCTTTTCCTTATGTTCATTCAACTTTTTGCCATAGTCCTGCTCAATGCTAATGGCATTCGTTTGCGCCTTTCTTTTCGCTTCTGCTAAATCGTGTTCAAGGGCTTCGATCCGTTTTTTCGCGTCCGCGATCACGTTCAAAATCTCTTGCTCGTAGGCTTCTTTTGTCGATTCCAACTCCACCTCTCTCTCGTGATTTCGAGAAAACAGCATATGAACAACCTGTGTAAGCTCTGAAACCTTCTTGGACATTTTATATTCAAAAGACTTCTTGTTATTTAGACGGGATGTCGGATTTCCCGACCCTCCTCCGTCCGCCATGATAGTTGTTTATGATGGCAACGTGAAAACTGAATATTTAGACTGAAATACACTGTTTGAATATAGAGTGTATGGTGTAGTTGCTGGGTCAGTGTAGAAACCAATTGCAGGGCAGGGGGGAGACATGCGGTTTGTTAACATACTGTAGTAGGCCTACATGAATTGTATTGAAGTTGAAAATCTAGAGAATGCTATGTTTGACAGAAACTGGTCCATCATATCACGAGAAAACCAGAAGTACTAGTACTAAAGTGTAGTACCGTACATTATATTTTCAGAATGAAGTTTAATTAAAAATCATGATTTAGAAAGAAATAGCATACACATGAAACCTGATTGTGAAAGTAGCATTTTTGTTGCGTTTTTTCTTTACAAGAAAAAGACTGAAAGTATGCACAAAATTGCAGTGAAATCATTGATTTAATATACGCACTGTATTTATGCATTTAATTCGGAACTGAAGAAACTTGAAAGTTTAAAGTGTCTTTGAAAGATTTCTATTCATGATCATATCACTGATAATCTATGTATTATAATATGAAAGAGAACTGAATGTTAAATTCATAAATTTATGAAAACGACTGAGATATATAGTTGAGAAGAATGTTTTCTTCTTCTTCTTGTGACAAGTATATACTGACAATTACTATACTGCATGGCCAAATGATGTGCTGTATAGCTGTATAAAGGGCGGTGGACGTTACTATATCTCTTCAAAAAAATTAAAAATCTATCTCTAGAAATTATAGTCCTACTATCTTTGTCGAGAGGGGAGAGGAGAGAAAGGAGTTGGGGAAGGATGAAGAGAGAATTTTTTTATTTGTTTAAAATAACTTGGGGTTGCCATTCTTATTCTTCACTAATTTGAATCGTCATCATCAAAGGATGGCTATAGAGCTGGTGGTGATGACTCAGAAAAACATGGAGAACCGTTTCCACGTTCTGAGGTGAGCCGCGGTAATCTAAATAACATGATCAATATTTTATAGTTTTTCTGTATCGACACATAAAAATAACTGTAATCATATAGGAATATGATTTTGTTTGGACTTTGCTAAACGTTTAAATGAACAGTTTCATATAAATAAAAAAAATTGTTTCATGTAAAGTTATATCGAACAGTTTTGGTTACGCCCAAGCAGAGCTTTTACGAAACTCTCTCTCCCAGTTCGTTTTGTCCTCTAAAATATCCTGTTTGGGGTGACCATGCTTGTCAATTAAGAAACGTCATTAATTTCCTGCTTTTGTTACGGAAAGCAAAATAATCGTTAGGTGCAGGAATACAGAATCATGCCCGACGTCCATCATTTTGGATATGTTGAATATTCAATAGGAAAGTTTACTGAAAGACGCAACAAAAGAGATAGGCACAATGAAAAATGGCGCTTAATTTCAGAAATTTTAGAAAATATTCCTATTTAAGCAGTTTAGCAGATGAACGCTGACTGAAATCCTTTTTTGCTTCTGGGGTAGATTCTAGATCGCTGATGTTTTCTATTATAATATACCTGCATTTGATTTCTTCTTTGATTTATTGTTGTTACATGGATATATTATAAATGTCTGTATATTTGTATCATGTTTAAATATTGAATGTAAAAATATTATTGGATCAATAATTATGAAATAAAAAAAAGAACTAAGAGAGAGGAAGAGAGAAAGAGGGGAGAGATCGAGAGAAAGAGAGAGAGAGAGTGAGCATGAGGGAGAGAAAGAGAAACAAATAGAGAGAGAAAGAGAGAGAGAGAGAGGGAGAGGGATAGGGAGATAGAGAGAGAGAGAGAGAGAGAGACGAGAGACGAGAGAGAGTGAGCCTGAGGGAGAGAAAGAGAGAAAGAGAGAAATAGAGCGAGAGAGAGAGGGAGAGAGAGAGGGGGAGAGGGAGAGAGAGAGAGAGAGAGGGAGAGAGAGAGGGAGAGAAAGAGAGAGAGAGAGAGAGACGAGAGAGACGAGAGAGAGAGAGCCGGAGAGCTGAGAGAGAGGGTGTGGGTGGCGAGCCTGCATTATAGTCTTGTTAGTTGTTACGGCTAATATTTGCACATTTTCCCCATATTATAGCAAAGGGGGTGTCATGCACTCTACTTATATGGTTTTACATTCTATTCTTTTAATTCATCTTTGTATCCAATTTTCATCAACACTGAGAAACTACGATTATATAGTTCATTACTCACTCACAGTGCATGTCCGATCACTCCGGGTTCGATAGTTTTTTGTTTTGTTAAATACCATCGGCCTCTAATATGTAGGCCTCCTAAACATGTATTGTTTGTCTAGAATTCGGAAATATTATCTGAAACCCAATCTTAATTTCAACATAATGTTCTTAAAGGCAGCTTTGTTTCATGCATTCAAATGCAACTTCTACAGGGGGACTGTATAGTGTGGACACAACACATCTCAGTATGTGCACTGGAGAATAACTTTATAAATCACTGTCCCTTTCCAGTGCAGAAAGAAGATGTCGCAAATTCGTTTAGTTTCGAAAGAAAATTCAATAAATAATCGGAGGAAAAAAAGATGTCGCACTGAGTCGGTGTTTGTGCAACACCATACCTGTGATTACCTTCTTAATACATTTTTTCTGATTACTTCAGGCTGAAGGCGACACTTTTCCGTTTTACACGACAGCCTAGGTAATATTCATCACTGCTACATTTGAAGATGCTGGCGCAAGAGTCTAACTAGCTTACTGCAAACGTATTTTGACCGCGGAAGGAACAAGTTAGGCTCTACTTTCCAGCCGTAAAAGCCACATTTTTAAAAACCGAATTCCCCGAGCTCGTAATGTAAAACAAAATGCGCACACAAATCGCGGGTGAAGCTTTTCTTCACACACCTAATCGGAGATGAAGGTAGCCCATCCAATGTGTAAAAATTGCCAACTTGATAAGTGTAAGGATCGCATTGTACACATACAACCGCTATACTACACATACGCAATATATGCTTTGTGTATTGTATCCGTCAGTCATGATCAGCGCAACGATGGCTGGCTACCAATTAAAATAGGCATGGTGGTCGGATATAATGAGAGAAGATGATGGAGGGAGGGGGGGGGGGGGGGGGGTAAAGCGCAGTACTAAGGGGCAAATCAAAGAATTATACTAAGACCTCACCTCATGTATGTTAGAAATTAAAAAGTTATAATCTTCTTTTGAATTGCAATATTTCCCCGCACCATTATAAGTCATGCATGAATTGTATTATTATGTTATATATTTGAAAGGTGTTGTAACGATTCAAGCTCTATTCGCCTATGTTTCATCACCTTGTGTGTTCTTTCTTCAAACTGTATATTAGTTGCAACATGTCTTTGATGAATCATTGTTATATTCTTTTTCATGTGAAGTCAATTCAAATGGATTGTAGTATTGAAATGATTTGTTATATTATATTCATTTTTCATGTGATGTTAACTTCGATGAATTGTGAAATTGTGAACATGCATCAATAAATAAATAAATAAATAAATAAATAAATAAATAAATATGCCTTTTCTCTGGGAAAAGGGGCATTGACTCTTTAAATACCAAATCACAGAAACTATTCACCATTATGTCACCGTCATGTACATATTTTCTATGGATATAATTTTTCACGATCTCAACTCTTTACCACATCAGCGCCATTTATGTATACATTGTCGATGGATAAACTGGAATATTAATTCTTCACCACCCTACGCTAACTTTTCACCACCCTAGCGCCATGTACATTGTCTATGGATAAACTAGAATATTAATTTTTCACCACCCTATACGCTTACTTTTCACCACCCTAGCGTCATGTACATTGTCTATGGATAAACTGGAATATTAGTTTTTCACCACCCTACGTTAACTTTTCACCACCCTAGCATCATGACCATTGTCAATGGATAAACTAGAATATTAATTTTTCACCACCCTACGCTAACTTTTCACCACCCTAGCGCCATGTACATTGTCTATGGATAAAGTGGAATATTAACTCTTCACCACCCTACGCTAGCTTTTCACCACCCTATAGCGCCATGTACATTGTCTATGGAAAAACTAGAATATTAATTTTTCACCACCCTATACGCTAACTTTTCACCACCCTAGCGTCATGTACATTGTCTATGGATAAACTGGAATATTAGTTTTTCACCACCCTACGTTAACTTTTCACCACCCTAGCATCATGAACATTGTCAATGGATAAACTAGAATATTAATTTTTCACCACCCTACGCTATCTTTTCACCACCCTAGCGTCATGTACATTGTCGGTGGATAAACTGGAATATTAATTCTTCACCACCCTACACTAACTTTTCACCACCCTAAAGCCATGTACATTGTCTATGGATAAAGTGGAATATTAACTCTTCACCACCCTACGCTAGCTTTTTACCACCCTATAGCGCCATGTACATTGTCTATGGAAAAACTAGAATATTAATTCTTCACCACCCTACGTTAACTTTTCACCACCCTATAGCGACATGTACATTGTCTATGGATAAACTGGAATATTAATTCTTCACCACCCTACGCTAACTTTTCAGCACCCTATAGCGCCATGTACATTGTCTATAAACTGGAATATTAACTCTTAACCGTGTTAGTTTGTGTCAGTTATGCCTATGCCCTCACGGTGACCATATGGTAGGAATACTTCCCAGCAGAGGCGGCCCTCCTTGGGGGAGTAGGGGTACAGTACCCCCCCCCCCCCCACTTTTTCAAGCACCCGAAAAGTGCCCCTTTTTACATAGGAATAGTGCTCCTTTTACTTTGACAAGTACCCCTATTAACTAGTAAAAGTGCCCCTTCCACTTTTAAACTCTGATAAGTGCCCCTTTTATTTTGACACGTGACCCTTTTCCTTCGACAAGTTCCCATTTTCCTTTGCAATAAGTGTCTATTTTCCATTCTCATAAGTGCCCTTTTTAATCTCTAGTAGGGTAGGTGTGGGGAATTGGAGACCCTTAAGCACATTTCCATAATTTACATAAACATGAAAAATGATACACATACAGAAAGTTTTGTTTTCTCTTCAGTAACTTCTTCTCTTTATTGGGAAACAAAATTGTGGTCATGATGTAACTGATTAATAAGATAAAAATGATTAATGACGTCATCACCAAAGGTCTCTCATTACCTACATGCGTAGGTAATAATGGACAGTTACAAATCAAGACATTTTAAATACAATTTGAATGAAAATGGGATTGTTATAGTTAGTTCAAACACTTTTTGAAAGAGATACATGCAGCCAATGAACTTACTGTAATTTGAAACGATTTTGAAACAATGTGGCCCAAAATATTTCTGTACATGTTGTTTTACAATGACATTGATTTCTTCAATTTGCTTTCTCTTCTTCTTCTTCTGCCTTTTCTTCTTCCACTTCTTTTTCGTCTTCCTCTTCTTCTTCTTTCCTCCCTCCTTCACCTTCTCCTACTTATCATTATTATATTATTTTATTTACTCTTTATTCTATTTTCTTTTCTTCTCAAATTCACTATCCTTGTACGTCTCTAAAATCTCATACGATACTACTCCCGTTTTCGGCTCCTATAATACCTTTTAAATTAAATAAATCAATTCAATTTATTATTTCATAAAAAATCACATACAATATATACATTAAGAATTTTACTGGATCATTTGCACCCGATAAAGCCGATGGCTTGAGAGAAGTGGGTGGACCCATAACATAAATGACAAATGTGGAAAATACAAAACATTAAAATTCACAATAAAACAAAATGCAAGACGTACACAGGACATTACAAACTAAAACACAATAATAATACAGAATGACATCATTTATATGGTAATTGTGTGCATCAGGGAAGTCATAATTATATATGTGGCAAGAAGACGCAACTTGAATTTCGACTTGGAAGAACTAAGAGTGGTCACATTTTTGATTGAGTTGTCAATATTATTCCATAATTCCCCTCCTTTTTGTTGAATAGAATTTACCTTTCGTAATTTTAAACGTGCATAATTATGGCAAGAAAATTTTATTTTTTTGTCTTGTGTTAACATTATGTTTCTTGTCAACTGTAACAAAGTAATTATCAAACACGCGTGCACAAAAAATTCGATTAACGATACATAAAGACTCCGGTTTTAATTGTTATATTATCAGAGAAAGTTAATATATTCAGTTTCTTAAAAAAAACGGCGGGGTATGGGCAAGATAATGGCAGTTTGAGCATAGACGAATGGCTTTCTTTTATAAAGTATATAGCCTGTTTAACTGGAGACTACAATAATCGAAATAAGGCAGGACAATGGCATTGTATAAAGTGAAAAGGGTTTTGAGCGATAAAAAATAACGTAGCTTACTCAACATACCTATAGACATGCTAATCTTTCCACGAATGGAGTTGATGTGATTAACCGAAGTTCAGGCGCGGATCCAGGATTTCTAAGGGGGGGGGGGGCCAAAATTTGAAATTATGCGAGCCAAATATTGGTACGTAATGGTGACCAGCAGTGACGTAATCGGGGGGGGGGTGCAGGGAGGGGCGAGTTTCCCCCTCCCTCCTTGACGTTTCATTAAATTATTAGAGAAAGATGACGATTCGTTGTACCGTTCTCGACTCTTTATCCTTGTCTGAATTTCAAAAATGTTCTTTGTCTACTCCTTTTTTTCTTCCTACGCCCTCCTCCTTTTCTCTCCTCTCTTTTTGGGGAACCAACCCACGGCCCTCCCCCCCCCCCTGGGTACGTGCCTGCGGTCAGATGAACATATGTTGATACCTTGTCCACCCCGGAAGCTCAGGGGTTTAAGGCAATAATTATGGTCAGATTAGCATTCAGAGGTCCGCCTTAGGGCCCTAGGCGGGGTCCAGGGGGCAGAGCCCCGGAAGTTCAGGGGTTTTAGGCATTTAATTACGGTCAGATGAGCATTATTTTGAAACCTAATTGTGACACTGCTAGGTCACTAATTGGCGTGGGGTGCAGGGGGCAGAGCCCCCGGAAGCTCAGGGATTTTAGGCGTTTAATTTCGGTCAGATGAACATCTAAGGGCCTGCCTTAGGGCCCTAGGTGGAATCCAGGGGGCAGAGCCCTCGGGGTTTTAGGTATTTAATCACGGTCATGTGAGCGTATTTTTATACCTCATTATTTTTTGACACTGGCAGTTAACTTTTTTTTCTTTCTTGCTCTCTTTCTTTCTATTTCTCTTTAATATACTTTTTCAAAAAAAGTGGGGGTGGGGGGGGGGGGGGGCTCGAGGCTCCCGATCCCCGCCGTTCCGCGGGCCCTGACATGTAGGCATCTCAAGAAGCATTTTCTTGCCTGGCTGTAAATTTAGGAATTTGTCATTTTCCAACAAACGCATAAAAAGTTTAATTTACTTAAAACTGAGGAAAAATCTCAGAAAATTATGTCATTTCAACATCAATTGTAAACTACCGTTATGGAATTAGAAATAAACCACGTTTGAATTTTATTTCCCGCAAGACCCCCCCCCCCTCCCCTATCATTTCGCCAGTGCCCCCTTCCCCCCCCCCCCCGATCTACACCTTGTTGGCGGGAAAATTGCAAATGATATCTCTTACCTTTCTTCATTCTCTCTGGAATTGTATATGTGATATAATTCAGGATTTTATTATTGTTATGTTCTTTTGGGTTAAAAATACAAACCATGTTTACTCCTTTGCTGCTTTTTTTTTTTTTGAGGGGGGGGGGCAAAAATGCGTTTTGCCCCCCCCCCCCCAACTGCCCCCCCCTGCCCCCCCCCCCCACCCCACTTCCGGCGCCTATGATATAGATGGTAATATCAAACTTATCTATTGGAGAAAGTTCGTCTCATTGCTCATTTACCACTACCCCTTGTGACTATGACATTCATAGTTAGCAACTGGGAAAGTATTACATTCAGATACTGTACAAGATTGTACATTAATTTCAATTTTGAAGAGATCATAATGATTGTTAGCCGACACAACCAGCCGTTTTACCATTTCAAATCGGCCTGCATATATGACGTACTATCAAGTCCATGATCAGGAAACGTATTAACATGTAAAAGTACAAACACTTTTCCCATAATTATATACTACATAAATAAGATAAGACAATGTTTCAAACAAACAACATTAACAGAAGGCGCTTACTTGCATTCTATAGCATGTGTCAAATGTGCCTAGTGGTTACGGAAAAGGGATTAATGGTATTTGCCCATTTTATTGTATGTCTGTTTACGTTTATATACACAATCATGCATGTACGCTTTTAGTTTCAAGTTTCAAGTTTCAAGTTTTATATATCTTTCTTTCATAACACACATTACAAATATGACATGAATATAAAAGAGTGAAACAGAATATGGCGTTACAATAGAAAGATGAGGTGACCTTGGTTGAAAGCAAGGCTTGTGGATTTAAGGTCCCTCATGAACAAACTCGTCAAATAAAAATAATGCGTACATTTAAATGCTTACAAAACTAAACTAACTAAACAACTGAGAAAATATTAAACATAAGTAAGTACAATAAAATCTACTGACTACTAAATAATGGCTATAAACAACAGGAACAGGAATATACTACGAGCAACAGGACTGAAACACAGACAAAAACTAAACAAGACAGACAGATGAATAGATGTGAGAAACGGGAGTAGAATTATGCTGACCTATATAGCAAATAATTTTCTTAAATATTGATCACAACTATAAATCTAGACGATATCGACTCAAATATAGTAACTTTTAAACTCTAATATGAGTTTATTTTTCTTACTAGAATATTCAAAATGTTATTTTAATGTTAATTAATTCGCTCAATAACGATTTATGACAATTAACTCCTCCCTCTCCATCTCATGTTTTACCACCGCCCTTGCAGACATTTAATATAGTGTTCTGTAGACAGGCGCGGATCCAGGGGGGGGGGCAAAAAAAAAAGGGAACAAAAAAGAGGAAGAAAAAAAGAAAAGGGAGAAAAGAAGGGGAGATCAGTTGCGGTTAATCCCGCCAACAATGTGTGGAGCGGGGTGGGGACCAAAATGACCTTGCCCCTCCCCCCCTTCCCCCCCCCCCCCTCCAGCAAACCTAAAAAAGAGATAAGGAAGAGAAGGGAAAGGGAAACAGGAGAGAAAGGGAAAGAAAAAAAAAGAGAATGAAGAAAGGTAAGGGATATCAGTTGCAATTTTCCCGCCAACAAGGTGTAGATCGGAGGGGGGGGGGGGCACTGGCGTACTGATAGGGGAGGGGGGGGGGGGGGGCTTTGGAGAAATAGAATTCAAACGTGGTTTATTTCTAATTCCATAACGGTGGTTTACAAATAATGCTGAAATGAGATAATTTTCCGATATTTTTCCTCACTTTATGCGTTTGTTGGAAAATGACAAATTTACAGCCAGGCAAGAAAATGCTTCTTGAGATGCCTACATATCAGGGCCCGCGGAACGGCGGGGATCGGGATCCTCGAGCCCCCCCCCCCCCCACGCTTTCTTTGAAAAAGTATATTAAAGAGAAATAGAAAGAAAGAGAGCGAGAAAGAAAAGATAGTTAACTGCCAGTGTCACATAATGGGGTATCAAAATATGCTCATCTGACCATGAGTAATGCCTAAAACCCCAAGGGCTCTGCCCCCTAGATTCCACCTAGGGCCCTAAGGCGGGCCCTTAGAAGCTCATCTGGCGGTCATTTAATGCCTAAAACCCCTGATTTCGGGGGGCTCTGCCCCCTGGACCCCACGCCAATTAGTGACCTGCCACTGTAACAATTAGGTATCAAAATAATGCTCATCTGACCGTAATTAAATGCCTAAAACTCCTGAACTTCCGGGGCTCTGCCCCCTGGACCCCGCCTAGGGCCCTAAGGCGGACCCTTGAATGCTAATCTGACCGTAAATTAAAACCTTAAACCCCCGAGCTTCCGGGGCGGACAAGGTATCAACATAATTATGTTCATATGACCGCAGGCGCGTAGCCAGAGGGGCGGTGGGGTGGTCCCCCCATAAACGCCGGCCAAAAAAAGAGAGGAGTGAAAAGGAAGAGGACGTAGGAAGAAAAGGGAATAGACAAAGAACATTTTTGAAATTCAGACAAGGATTAAGAGTCGAGAACGGTACAACGAATCGTCTTCTTTCTCTAATGAATTAATGAAACGTCAAAGCTTCCGCGCTTCGCGTGGGGGAGGGGAGGGGGAACTGAATTCAGACGAGGATAATTTTCGAGAACGGTACAACGAATCGTCTTCTTTCTGTAATAATTTAATGAAACGTCGAAGCTTCCGCGCTTCGCGCGGAAGGGGGGGGGGAATTAATTTAGACAAGGATTAAAAGTCGAGAACGGTACGGCGAATCGTCTTCTTTCTCTAATGATTTAATGAAACGTAAAAGCTTTCGCGCTTCTCGCGGGATGGCCGGGGGGAACATAATTCAGACGAGGATTATTTTTGGGAATGGTACAACGAATCGTCTTCTTTCTCTAATAATTTATTGAAATGTCAAAGCTTCCGCGCTTCGCGGAGGAGGGAGGGGGAAAACTCGCCCCTCCCTCCACACACCCATCCCTAATTACGTCACTGCTGGTCACCATTACGTAACAATATTTGGCTCGCATAATTTCAAATTTGGGCCTCCCCCCCCCCCCCCTAAGAAATCCTGGATCCGCGCCTGTCTGTAGACCAAGACAACACAAACTTGTTAACAAATTCGTTGTTATTTAAATTCTCTCTAGTATAATTATATGGAAGATAAATTCAATGTTGTACAGTCAGTTTACATCTCAAATGCAGCTGTGCACATATTTAAAACATTAGACATGGCAACCAAGTCACAATGAAAACCACATTATTAGTATTAAAAACATTTACGAGACCAGCTTTGCCTTCGTGCTTCATTATGTTGTCATCCCTTTGGAATTAAGTATTATGTGGAGGTCCTACATAAACAGCACAACAATTTCACCGTTCATTTCCGATTCTCTTGAATTCATAACGACTGAAATAAGATCCATTCAAGTTGCAAACTTCCGACGAATCAACACCTTCCCAGTTGCATGTACCTGCATGGGGTCTTGCGGTACTGCAAAATATTTCGGGAACAAGGTGTAATTGCGCATTTGCCAGGTATATTGAGGTTCATTTGTAAAATATATTCCACATATTACAGAATGTTGCAATATAATGTTTTCTCTACAGTGTTGTATTAGAAAAAAGATATACAGGCTAGTACAATAGAATTTTAAATTCTTGACGATAATATTTTGGAGAGTGCAAGTTTTATAATTTGTTTGATAGTCTGTTAAATAAAGAGGACTGTTTCATTGTTAAAGTATCTCACCCGTCTACATTTCAAGCACTATAGGTTTTTTTAATTTTTTATATAGGCGACAGAAGGGGATCGCAACTGTTTATTTCAGTTCATCCTCGTGAAGCAATTGCTTATACATAAACCCAACGATCGGAAATAATAAATCTCTTAAAGGTTTTGTTTGAATCCCATGATCTCTTCTTCAGCCAATATGACAGTCTGAAGAACTTTGCAGGAATTGTGAATATGTCACGTATGTCCTATCTGTCAGCAGTGTCCTATAGTATTCAAATTATGCAAGGAAACCTGTTTACGTTTAAGACTTCACCGTCAGACGCTATTGAGTGAATGATTGACTTGCTTTGGTAATAAAAAGAGCTGTAAGCTAAATATTGTCTATTATGTATGACCAACCATTCGGTACAATGGTCTAAAAATCAGACTAATTAAACGAGCGTGCTCGCTAAATTCAATTCGACAACTAATGATCATTATTTTCTCACAAAAAGACATTTTCAAACCTTTTTGTTTTGAGGGAAGTTCTAAATTATTATTATCTTTCAAATGACGTTGGAATTTAACCTCGTCATTATTTTTGGCCTGCACATAGGACATAGTACCCGTTTTAACTTCAATAAACTGTATTGTAATTGGGTGGCGAAAGGTTAACGTAGGGTGGTGAAGAATAAATATTCCACTTTATCCATAGACAATGTACATGATGCTAGGGTGGTGAAAAGTTAGCGTAGGGTGGTGAAAAATTAATATTCCAGTTTATCCATAGACAATGTTCATGACGCTAGGGTGGTGAAAAGTTAGCGTAGGGTGGTTAATATTCCAGTTTATCCATATAGACAATGTACATGATGCTAGGGTGGTGAAAAGTTAGCGTAGGGTGGTGAAAATTTAATATTCCAGTTTATCCATAGACAATGTTCATGACGCTAGGGTGGTGAAAAGTTAGCGTAGGGTGGTGAAGAGTTAATATTCCAGTTTATAGACAATGTACATGGCGCTATAGGGTGGTGAAAAGTTAGCGTAGGGTGGTGAAGAGTTAATATTCCAATTAACCATAAACAATGTACATGGCGCTAGGGTGGTAAAAAGTTAGCGTATAGGGCGGTGAAAACTTTATATTCCAGTTTATCCATAGACAATGTACATATTGATAGGGTGGTGAAAAATTAATATTCTAGTTTATCCATAGACAATGTTCATGATGCTAGGGTGGTGAAAAGTTAGCGTAGGGTGGTGAAAAATTAATATTCCAGTTTATCCACCGACAATGTACATGACGCTAGGGTGGTGAAAAGATAGCGTAGGGTGGTGAAAAATTAATATTCTAGTTTATCCATTGACAATGTTCATGATGCTAGGGTGGTGAAAAGTTAACGTAGGGTGGTGAAAAACTAATATTCCAGTTTATCCATAGACAATGTACATGACGCTAGGGTGGTGAAAAGTTAGCGTATAGGGTGGTGAAAAATTAATATTCTAGTTTTTCCATAGACAATGTACATGGCGCTATAGGGTGGTGAAAAGCTAGCGTAGGGTGGTGAAGAGTTAATATTCCACTTTATCCATAGACAATGTACATGGCGCTAGGGTGGTGAAAAGTTAGCGTAGGGTGGTGAAAAATTAATATTCTAGTTTATCCATTGACAATGTTCATGATGCTAGGGTGGTGAAAAGTTAACGTAGGGTGGTGAAAAACTAATATTCCAGTTTATCCATAGACAATGTACATGACGCTAGGGTGGTGAAAAGTAAGCGTATAGGGTGGTGAAAAATTAATATTCTAGTTTATCCATAGACAATGTACATGGCGCTAGGGTGGTGAAAAGTTAGCGTAGGGTGGTGAAGAATTAATATTCCAGTTTATCCATCGACAATGTATACATAAATGGCGCTGATGTGGTAAAGAGTTGAGATCGTGAAAAATTATATCCATAGAAAATATGTACATGACGGTGACATAATGGTGAATAGTTTCTGTGATTTGGTATTTAAAGAGTCAATGCCCCTTCAGTTCCCAGAGAAAAGGCATATTTATTTATTTATTTATTGATGCATGTTCACAATTTCACAATTCATCGAAGTTAACATCACATGAAAAATGAATATAATATAACAAATCATTTCAATACTACAATCCATTTGAATTGACTTCACATGAAAAAGAATATAACAATGATTTATCAAAGACATGTTGCAACTAATATACAGTTTGAAGAAAGAACACACAAGGTGATGACACATAGGCAAATAGAGCTTGAATCGTTACAACACCTTTCAAATATATAACATATGACAAATAAAATTCATGCATGACTTATAATGGTGCGGGGATATATTGCAATTCAAAAGAAGATTATAACTTTTTAATTTCTGACATACATGAGGTGAGGTCTTAGTATAATTCTTTGATTTGCCCCTTAGTACTGCGCTTTACCCCCCCCCCCCTCCCTCCATCATCTACTCTCATTATATCCGACCACCATGCCTATTTTAATTGGTAGCCAGCCATCGTTGCGCTGATCATGACTGACGGATACAATACACAAAGCATATATTGCGTGTGTGGTAGTATAGCGGTTGTATATGTACAATGCGATCCTTACACTTATCAAATTGGCAATTTTTACACATTTGATGGGCTACCTTCATCTCCGATCAGTGTGTGAAGAAAAGCTTCACCCACAAATCGCATGCATAATAATAAAGTGCTAAAACTGAAGTAAAAGGAGAGTCGTTAACTGTTTATACTGAATAAGCCGCTTGTACTCACAATCACATCTTGAAAATGGCTGATCCAAGAGTGAAAAACATCAAGATCAAGACTGGCGTCTTAAAGAGGTGTGTAGAATAATAACAAGGTTGTAAAAAGTACTAGTAACTCGATCGAGTAGACTAGAGGTCTATGTCATGAGTGGTGGAGGTGCAAATGTGTCATGCCAGTCGAGGGCGCGGGCTAACCAAGTACCATGTGTACGAGAGCTCCGCCAACGCCGAATGCGGGGCGGTGGAGCTCCAGATCCTACACCGGGAAACAAACGATTCAATCAGCGGTATTGGCCCTATTTTAGGAAAATCTAAACAATTTGTGGCGCTAGTGTAGTTCCGTATCCATTTTTTTTAGCAGTTTCATATCCATTCTTTTAGCAGTTTCATATCCATTCTTAGCAAAGATGAATAAGAATAGACATAGATCTAGGCCTAGTCTAGATCTAGAGCTAGACCTAGATCTAGATCTAGACTATATCACATTTTCCACCTGAATTTGGATCACATCCGACATCGGGAAACTCTGTGGCTTCGATGTCGATGTTGTCGCTCAGTACCGTCTCTACGCTAGAATCTATAGCTTTGCAACTCAAACTGAAGCTATCAGTCCAAAATTATGCAAACTTCTCGTATGGTTTATGGTATCGTGCATGCGAGAAATGTGCATAATTTTGGACTGATAGCTTCAGTTTGAGGTGCAGAGCTATAGCGTAGAGATAGTATTAGTACTGAGCAACGACGTCGACATCGAAGCCCTAAACGGAGGTTTCCCGAAGTCGGATGTGATCCAAATTCAGGTGGAAAATGCAATAGGCCCTAGACATCTATATGATTATGATTCAAATTAGTAAAAAATTGGGCTAAAATTCCTTTGCTAAGCCTAAGAATGGATTATTAAACTGCTAAAAAAATGGATACGGAACTACACTAGCGCCCTAATGGCTAAGCCTAAGAATGGATTATTAAACTGCTAAAAAAATGGATACGGAACTACACTAGCGCCCAATTTGTATTTAAGATTTAGATCTAGACTTAAAATGTTTTTGACTCCTCTGGCTCTTGGCATCTGGTCAACCACTTGAAATTATAATTTGAAATTGTCTTTAAAGTTGATACTAGTAGGGTTTTCAGTTGTCCCCTCTCTCAGTGAAGACACCCACGCAACTAGCTCAAAATGTCCGTAAAATCATACCCTTTTTAAACTTGAAAAGAGCATCCTTTTTGTTCCTCAAACCCCTATGTATTATACACCGTTAGAAAGCGTAGACTCTCAGCTTTCTAAAAATGCATAAATATTCACCGTACCCCATACACAACTCATCGTATGAACTTATGAATGAACGTCTTAGGCTCCGCCCCGTTCTTCCGAACGACTCGCGCGACCGAGAAATTCTGCCAAAACGGCCCCTAAATTTCGCCGAATGAGACGCGACGGTCGACTTCGGCTGCTTTTCCGCAGCTGATTCGTTGAACGAATGACTGATTGACGGGTTTCACCTTCATCTATGGGGGCTAATATGTACAATCAACTTTGGACCATCTCGATAGCTGCTCGAGAACTGAAGTTATATAAAAACGCATTTTCGGTGCCATTTTTTCACTGAAAAACTTCAAGTTTGAAGGTAGGTGTGATCTTAATCTGAATTCTACATGTGTTTTTTACTTTAAGTGTGAATTTCTAAGCTATATTGTTATAAGTTTTGAGCGGAGAATGAAATTTAACTGCGAATGTGGTGAATTGTCGTCATCCTTTGTCGCACAACAAACGCTATTGTACGCGACGTGGGACTAGACAATGAATGTGCAGCGGTCAATGGGGCTGGATTTTGAACAGAGTGAGCCTGCGCGCTGTGTTTTGAGGCGATTAATGAAGTCGTTTATGACATTTATTTCAAATGTTGGTGCATGAATTAATATTCAAATTATTATTATTACGATAAAAATATAATTATGATATGTATTATGAACAAATCTAAGATAAATGTAACAAGTTTGAGAAAGACGGATGTCCCACTTACTTTAGCATTACCTACTTATAAAAATGGTACGGTCCAATTTGTACCTACCTGTGCGGTCGTACCACTCGGGATGGACGAGTCCATTATAAACGGGTGTTTTTATCATTAATATGGGAGGGCCATGCTAGAGATTGAAATGCTTATGCAAATTTTCACAAACAATGCATAGACCCTCTAATGAGGTTTTATTTGAAAGTGAAGCAATTGACTTTGGTTTCCATGTAACAGGTTATGAATTATTCTAAATTGTAAAATTAATAATAAAATAAAAAGTTTTTTCGAAATACTTGCAATAAAAAAATAAAAACAATTGTTTCATGTTTGTTACAACATGTATTAATAGATCTAGTAACTTAAATTAGAATTTGTATATATATTTACGTTCATATATTTATACATGATTTCCTAATTTCTATATCTGCGCAGATTATATTAATATTATTTGGACAAGCCAAGTGATGCAGGCCGCCTTGAACTGGAATGGTTGACAACTACCATCCACTCTTCGTCCATCGATGATGTGATCTGTCATTGACATTGAATGCGTGAGCATAATCCTCAACCTGCAAATTGCATTTCATAGGTGAGCAATATATTGATGAATGATAATTCACTATTTGGCTTCCTATGATAAATGTTATAAATTCTTAAATCACAAAATTATATTTGTGTGATATTTTGTTAACTAAAACTTGATTTTTGTCTCTAAATATTAAATGTTCCATTTGTATTTCTTTAGAGTCCAGACCACTACAGTCAAACAAAAAAGAACACAAACAAAGAAAATTAATTTAATATATTTTACTGTTTTATTCTATATTTTCAGATGTAATTCAACATGTCTGGCGATGGAGGAGAAATTTCTTTAGGTCCGTTTGCAGATGCTGTTGGAGTTACCCATGGTGACTTGACCAACCCAGTCGCGGGAAGGCTGACAACAATCAAGTGTGGCCTGGTCTTCGAAATAATTGACAACATCCCAACCCATAATGCTCAAGAGACTGCATATTTGCTCCTGCGGTTAGTATAACCTATATATTAAGCAAAATGTCTTTAAAATAAATCTACAGTATTCTATAAGACATGCAGGTTGGATCTACATCCCCTCTACTCTACGTCCTGACTGATGCACCCTGTAGAGTACCCAAGTAGATGTAGAAGTACAAAGATGATATGTGATAGTAGTTTGATAAACAAAGCCTGTAACTTCATACAAAAAAATAAACTTTGAATCGATACAATATATTAAATATGAAATTGTATTCATGGATATCTTATTTCTTTATCAATTTCTTTACAGATTAGCCCACCCAGACTCTATTATACACACGTCCAAACCACTTAGTCTACGTTTGAAGATAGCCAAAGCAGTCAGAGAGAGGGCCAAGTTGAGAAAGAACAAAAAGGCTGCATTACCCAACTTTTTCAACACAGAGTTTGTGCCCCCAGTAGCACCTCCACTTCAAATACCAGCGAAGCGCACCTATGAAGAACTTCACGTTGAGAATAATGAAATAAAGCAGGAACTCGCGCAATTGGAGGAAGAGCAGAAAAAAGTAGAGACTGAATATCCTGATGTTGTCCGAGAGTCTAACAGACTTCAACAAGAACTTGCGGATGTGGTCATTAAGCATAGAAATACATTAACAACTCATGCTAAAGACATTAACAAACTGATGAAGGAGAAAGCTAAACTTCAAAGTGCATATGAACTCAAATCAAATAAACTTGATGAGGTAAACATGAAGGTAGACACATTGAAAGGAAAGTCACAAGCCAAGTCAGAAAAAATAAATTCCTTGAAAAAACAGGTGAAACGAGATTCAGAGTGTAAGGGAAAAAAGGTAAAGAAAATTCATGATCTGGAACAAAACAAAAAAGAAATGGAACAGCAAGTGGCCCAAAAGGATGAGTGCATTGAGAAAACGAAGGAGTTAATGGAAGAGGCAAAGAGTGAACGACGTGCAGCCTTGAAGGACTTGAGTCAAATAAAGAGAAGAGCTAAAGAAAGCCAGTGTAACCTCATTGCTACAAATGAAGCCAAAATTAAAGAACTAAAAAACACAATTGAACAAAATGATGTACATGTACGTGAACTAGAGCAGCTTAATGTGTTGCTGGAAGGTGATGTTATCCACACCTTTGAAGGTGGACGTTTCATAAACGAAATGAGGGAAACAATTATGGTGCTTTTAACCGAGTGCAACGTTAGTATGCCAAAAGTAGGGAATGTTATCACAACAGTTTGCAAAAACCTACTTGGAAAGTTGCCTGATAAGCTGCCATCACACGGAACTCTTCACAGAATCTTGAATGAAGCAAAATTTGTAGCACAGACTCAAATTATGGAGTATATGGAAGAAGGGGGAGATCCTTCCAACCTTCAGGGTAATACCCTTCACTCAGATGCTACCACGAAATTTCACCGGCACTACCAAGGCTTCCAGGTGACGTTGCCTGATAAAGAGCAGATCAGCATTGGTCTTGTAGAGGTAGGCGCTGGTGATGCCGAAACTTATCTGGATGCCTTCAAACGCGCCATTAGTGACATTGCTGAGGCAGTTTGTAGTGATCAGAGCACAGAACAAGAAAAGAAAATAGCAGCATTGGTCACATCAGTTAAAAACACAATGGGGGATCAGGGGCCTACCAATCCTCAATTTAACAAGTATGTGCAATCATTTAGGGAAGAATTATTACCTCATGTTGTATCCAACTGGGATTCATTGTCGACAGCTGCTCAGAAGGAAATAGGAGACATGGGCAACTACTTTTGCAAGATGCATCTATTTGTTAACTTTGCAACAGAAGCAGACAAGGTCCTCAAAATAAATGAGGCTGATGTTATCGCTGCTGGAAAGAATCAGTTTGCTTTTGGGACGGAGAGCGGTGCAGCACGCTTGATTAGAACATCAGCGAAAGCCTTAACTCAACGTGGATGTGACATGTCAGGTATGGCTGCAAACTGGATGACATACCTAGAGGAACAGAACATAAAAAATCACCTCATTTCTTATCGTGCCAATCGTTTCAACGTCCTCTTCTATTCTGCTGCTGCAACGTATTACCATAGACGTCATATCTTTGATTTCATCAGTACTCTCCCTGATCCCAACAACCTTCTCAAAGCAGTACAATATGATGTGCAACAGACAATTTATCTCGCTCAGATACGCGCCCTAGGCATAATCGACAAAGTCATAACCGGACCATTTTGGCGGCTTGTCGAAAGAACAGATAATATCCTACAGCTCAACAACCCACTTGCTATCATGCAGAATAAGCTGAAATCATGGGCAAATGACGCTTCACCAATCTTAAACAAGGAAGTATTGTTCGAGAACATTGAAATTCACAAAGACGTCATGTATGAAGCATTGTTTGCTGAAAGCGAAGATACCGATTTCACTACTTATACACAAGTTGCACTAGAGATGGTACTGACAGGGATGTTATTAATTCTAGAGAGGCAGGCCAAGGACCAGCTCGAAGGAGGGAAGTTTTTCGCACCTTCTGCTAATCTGCTGAAGTCCGCTCAAAATGTGCCAACTACCAATAATGTTTCAGAGCGAGATTTTGCAGTGCTTGATGTTTTGGTGCGCCTGAAGCCAGCTGCATCCTGCCATTCATTTGAAACATATATCTTATGGCTGCACAACAAGCCAAGTGCCTGGCTGGACCAGATGACCAAGGAAGAAAAAAACAAATTGCTGGACATGGCGAGATGTCGGTACACATCGATAAGACAGCAGTATCTGAGAAAAAAAGACAAATTGAAACAACAGCACAGACAAGCACTGCATGCAAAACAAGAAAAGAAAGAAAAACAAGAACAAAGGAGTCGAGTTACCAAAGTGGCAGCTACAGAAGGGGTGTTTGCGTATGGAGGAGTTTGGACCTTGGATTCATATGAAGATAAGATCAGTGAACTACAACCAGCAAAAAGGAAAGCTGCTATTTATGCCCAGCTCAAGTACCACAAGAGGGTGCTAGACTCCAAAGGGAACCCTCAATTGTTTCAGAAGTCCACTCACGGTACTGAACATTCAGAGGGAACCCTCACAGATAACTTAAAAACTCTCCTGGAACTCAATAATATAACAGCAGCTGATGTACATGTAGAGGGTGCTAGAGACCAGACCAACCTTCAATATTACACAAATGAAAAAATAACATCAAATGTACGTAGTAGCAAGTCAGAAAGGATGAACAAAATTTCTGAACAAAGGAATCAAATAAAGGCCAAACAGCAGCAGACGCTTCTTCCTGAACTCCTGTTGGATCCAGCATCATTAGTTGGTAAAAAATGTAAGCAAAAGTGTCGTGAGGAGGATGGCAGCGTTGAATGGTTTACTGGCTCCGTTACTGCAATTAGCCGTTTCAAACAGAATGTGATAAGTACGGAGTTTGACATGGTATATGACGACTTCCCTGAAGACACCTGGACTTTCCCACTTCTGATGGATCTGAAGAAAGGTGATTTGATCATCCTATAAAGTAAGAAAATAAGAGAAATAGTATTGTTATTATCTTTTATCATTATTATCATCATCATTATCATAATTACTATTGTTAATATTATTATTATTATCCTCATCATTATCAACAGTATTTATTACATGTATCATTCTTTGTCACAGTTTTATAGCTGAATGCTTTCTTCTTTTTTTCCTTCATAAATTTAACGGTATATAACTAAAACTTGGAATAACACATAACATGGGGTATTAATTATTTCTTTGCTCGTGATACTGGTACATTCGTTTGAAAAGGAAAGGGTTACGGTAGCTCTTTCCACTCACGAGCTCGACTCACCATAGTTCGTCTATCATTTCATCAGCAAGTTTGACTTACTGCAACTCTGATGATTTCACTACGAAGTCGGGCTCAACGATTCATCGAGCGACCCACTGCTCTTCTTCACCACCGGCTTTGATGTCTACATTTCTACCCTTGGCCTCCGACATCAAACGACTCACTGTTTCGTCGTCGAGCGCCCAACTTTTCTTCTCTTCTCTTTTCGCCCGAGAGCTACATTCGTCATCGTCATCACGAGCGTCGGCGTCTGCATCGCGTTCTTCACGGCTCTTCAGCCACGTCAATGAAGTCGCGTTTCCGCCATCAAGCCTCCGCACCATCATCGCGTGAGCCCCTTCCTTCGTTCTTCACATTTCATCATCTTCATTGGACTTTCGACCTCATTTCCACTCTGTCGTAAGCTCTATTCATTTCACTGCATTTATTCATCATTACATGACCATTTAAAAGTCCGTGCAATATCTACGATTCTCATTCATGTGATTCGTATTCCGAATCATTTATTCGCCTGACTGACTTCACTTGCAAGTGTTATTATACATTAATAAACTTAACGAAAAGAGAATACTTTCTTTCATGTATTTTATTGTCAGTGCAACCTTGCTTCCTCGTAGCTAAAATAAAAAGAGAGTTATGTTGTGTGACTAGTGAACACGTTTTCCAATTTCCATTCACATTTCCTCACACACTCATTTCTCTACAGACCTTTACTGTTTCCATGACAACCGACAACACAGACATAATACATTGCATAAAACATTAAAAACCATACCATTGTAAATCATATTGTTAGAATAATATATCCAACAGTTTTGGTGGTGAAACCTTGTCTAATTTTGGATTTATGTTGAAAAGTGCATTTGTTTTGGTCAAATCAGAACGTTAACAAATCAGTGATTTGTATTGGTTTCTATGGTAACAAAAACATTTTACAACATAAATTCACAATTAAAATTCTATTTAGGGAGCTTATTGATAAAATAACATATCCTGCATATCTTATGGTTATATCTTAAATAATTATGGATCTCAGTTTAAAAGCGTCAAATCAGGCCAAAGAAAGTTCATTGACCTTTCAACTGTTTCCATGGTAATGCAGATGTAATACCAAATATTGTATCATTTTAAAGTAATGTTTTTTTAAAGCATACAAATAAAGTAACATATCTTGAAAGTTTAGTGGTGATATCTCAAGTAATTTGTGATTCATGTGTGAAAGTGTCAATATTTTACCTAATTTTAGACCAAAACTTGGGACAATTTTGGGCCTCATTCACTATGCATGACCGTCTTCGAGGAATGTGCGATATTTCGACACGTAAATTGCCTTATCTCGAAAAATATTTATCCAATTTGATTCATTAAAAAAATATTGAATTGTACTCTTCAAGCTCTTTCATATGATACCAAATTTAATGCATTTGGACATATGAATAGTTTTGACCTGAAAACCCTAATACTAGCAAATAAATGTCCCTTAATTTGTTTTTCAATTACTTAGTATATCACAAAAAAATTCTGTCTACTCGAAATCCTCAATTGAAATGTCTAAAATATCCGCCTCTCTTTGCATAGAAAATCAGTCACGGCGCTGGTCTACTATTTATGACCTCACGTCCGGGAGAGAGTATATTCACGTACCCGGATGTTCTCCATAGCAAACATGTGCAGAGTGATACGATTTTCTGCATATTTTTGTTTCAAAGGCTGAAAAGTCTAATAAATCATAATTCTATGTACAATTCTTTACCTTCCCCTAGTACTTCATAGTATTAATACCAATTCCCCTTTTTAAAATTATGACATATACATGCCAACGATGTGCTATTAGTCGATATTTTCACCATGTAATTTTTGTTTTGGTGTTGAAATCGGCCCAGGCACGGAGTGAACAGTAGCTGTCTACCCATGCACAGTTCATTACCATACACTACAGCGATCTCCCGATGGTTTCTTCTTCCTTTTTCCCATGTCTTTCGCCTTCCTTGGCCCTGAACATCCTTCATCTACCAATTCTGACACCGGTAGTCAGGAGCAAGTCTTTGTTAGTTGTTTTTCTTAGCTGGCAACGTCGCTTTCATTCTCTTGCAATTGCCGATAAACATATAACTAGCGCACGTACGTTCCATCACAAGCATGCAAGCAGCGCCTAGAGCAGCCGGCTTGGTCTTACCTCCCGATTCTGCTCGCTTCACGAACGTTCATGCAAGAGCCGCATCACTCGCCAAAATGTTATAGAGGAAGCGCGCTTGCATGATCTCGTTCAAGTTTGATATTTTACAACATAAAATGTTTAACTGGTACTGTATCCTTTTTTGAGGCAGTCACACACATCTATGATAACTACTATCATAGTTCTAGACATATTAGTTTTACAAAACTGCTCATGTACATCTGATGACAATATAATGCATCCGCCTATTCAATTTTATTGAGCAAATATTGACAAATCTCTTAAATGAACACATGATATCATATATGTTTGTCAGCATTTCCTTGATATAGCAGGAAAATCCCCCTCCCATGCACCCTCTATCCCATTTTTTTTTTTGGTGACAAGTCACTGTTTATTTTTTGTTATTTTCCCCCAATTATGTTTTGTACTTTACTTTACAATCGTTATGATTTTAAATGTTTCTGGGCTGCAAGCGTATCAAGCTGTCACGCTTAGGCTGTAGCCCTTCTGTATCATCACCTCTTCGAGCGTATGTATCTATGATTTACTGAATGTGGAAATGTAATTTAACTTATGTTTTATACTCATGTAAAGACATTGTCACATTATTGTTATAACCTATGATGATTCAGTAACCAATAAATATTTCAACTATTTCAACTATAAGTGCACGATTTAACTTTAATTCCTAAGCAGTAAACTCGTCTTAAATCTCTACCAAATAGGTGAATATGAGGATATAAAAAGAAATCAGCGACTGGAAAATGTTGCTTCGTTATTCTTCATTCAAATGAAAACAGAAAATCCATCAAATATACTCCTTAACAACAACAAATCTAAGCTCTGACAGGATAGCATTTACGTAGGGATATCACTGCCATTCACTCTCACTGAGCCCATGACTCCCGTTCGTGACGTCACGGATAGAGGCCCGACTCTACGTGCACTTCCGGGTTTCAGACTTAGATATTTTGGTAGAGTTTACTCGAATAAATTCATTATTCTAAACTTGTTTTGTCAGGTGGACACCATTTGGTGTTATTATGGGGGTTAAAAGCTTTCTATTTATGTAATTATCTCAGTATTTGGGATTGTCTTAGAGTATCAACTTTAATGGGAAAAACGGTGATTCCTTGCCCTTGTCCTAAACCAATTCATCCATATAATCGTTGATTTAACATAAAAAAGAAGGTAGATCTATGTATATTCATTATTCATAGGTGCTGCGCTGCTACCGCACATGCATACTTTTTCTTCGCTATGTTGAATCGTTTTCTGTTATGCTTTGTATGCACGTCTTCTTAGCATGTGAAAAAATGAAAATTGCAAATTAAGATCAAACAAAAATTCAAACTCCAATTTTCAACAATGACAATTTAGAATTCACTGACCATGCCTGTTGTCTAATTTTAGAATTTTTATTCACAAGCCTCAAAATAATATCTTCCACGTCAAAATTCCTGACTGTGTAAAGTGAATGAGTGCACAGACTTGGGAACCTTTGTTCTTCCAGTGGTCATAATGACACTGCCACATTTTCTAGTGAAAATGAAATTGATTTTGCTTGAATTTCAACTAAATTCTCAGTACAGTTACTCTCTAGAATATAAGGAATTGGATAAGATCAAGCATAAGGGAAATATAGAAAATATTTGTCAATTTCAAATGAAATGCGATGTGCGCAGATATAGCACCTCCTTCATACTGGTCACAAGTAGAGGATATTACTTGAGACATGTGAAGTGCTTGATTTCAAAAGGTACTACTACATCCATTTTTTATCAAATTTAATATTAAAAGAGTAAAATATGGCATTTAAAAATTCAAAAATTGGAGAAAAAAACATAAATTAATTCATGAAAAATATTTGTGCAGATTTAGATTTTAAAAAAAATTGGTTTTACACTTGTTTCATACAATAGTATAACCAGCCAAATTATTCCAAACTGACATTGCTAACTATGATAATTAAAAAATCTTGTTTTTCTCAGAACTTAGAGTTATGGATGTAGTACCTTTTGGAACTGAGCTCTTTGTGTATGCATGCCTACGTGAACTTGATCAGGGGGATGTGACTTGATATATTGTTTTCCCTTTTTTTATTGCAAAAATGTGTTAATAATCACCCCTCGTCCTCTTTACCAATAGGTTGACTAAGGAAAAGTTGATGTATGAAAAGGAAGTTATCACGGAAGGAGAAAAGGTGGAAAGATTCAAAGCAGGAGGAAAAGATGAATATGAAATCAGGAAACAGGTATGCATCTTAATTCCATAAATTACGGACCCACTTTGTGACATTTTTGGTGTCCGTGTTACATAAGGAACCCATGCATATTGTGGCTCTGAGTAAAGACCTAAATAGAGGAGTGAGAGTGTAAAGGGATTTCCGAGCATAATATTGCATACTCATACCTAGAATCACTTACCAATCATACTCCACAAATATGTGTGGATTCCTTATGTAACAGGGACGCCAAAAATGTCACAAAGTTGGTCACTAATTAATGGAGTTACCCATATATATATGTATTTTGTTGTTGCTTGAAACACTTTAGCAGATCAAGAACGACTGTTTTTACACAAATATGTTAGGTACCTAGCTTTTTATGATGTGACATCCACGTTTTATGTCTTTCCCTATCAAATTTTGCCTTATAAAAACTTACTTTTGCCAGAAAAATGATACAAATGGTTACATGTTTCTGTGTTTTCTTATTAGCATTGTACAATAAAGAAATGGTGAGAATTAATGTTATAGAAAGTTGTTTGCATCAAGGTGAAATGTTAAACAATGAATCCATAATTTTAACTTCTTTGACAAAATCTTATTTGTGAACTTACTTGCTTGTAAACTAGGTGTTGCTGCAATGTGTAATCTTGTCTTTCATATCGAACCCTATCTGGATTTTACATCACCAGATTGAAGTACTTGAAGAATCTAAGATGATGGTCCCTGACTGCACAAGAAGAATAAAAACAGCCTATGGAGACTTAAAGAACTTAGTGGTAAGTACATAAGTTGCTAACACAGACCTTATTCAGTCTCCGTTATAATGGTTTTATGATGGTCTTTGAATGTAGACTACCAAGCTTGTAACTTGTTGAGTTACTCTGACATAAAGTTCACAACGATGTCATATTCATCAAGAGTTTCAATGCCTACAGTGGCATAGCTAGGGGAATGGGACCCTCTCCCAAAATTATGAGAGACAAAATGTGATGAATGAGGAACTGGCTATTTCATTACTTTTCAATTTTCACCTTGATCATTTCTTCATCTTCTACATCTTCTTATTTTCCATGTATCTATTTATATCCCCTTCTTTCTGTCTTTTTCTCTCGCCCTTTTATGTCTTTTAATTTGTTTCTTGCTCATTTCATCATTCGTTTCATCAACTTTTTATGCCCCACCCGTCATCCTTTCTCTCCCCCCCCCCCTTCTCACTTTCTTATTTTTATCAATTATTTTGTTTAAACATTGTCCCCATGCATATTTTACCACTCCCATTCTCACTTTATTTCAATTTATTTCCCCCTCCTCTTCACTCTGTAGGACCAAGAGGAAGAATTGAAGGAAACAGAGGAATACAAGGTAGCTGCCGCGCTCCTGATAGAGCATAAGGGAGCTGGTGATCAATGAGAAAGTGGCTTGTTCATTTATCACTTATCCAAGTGATCATGAATGTGTGTGTGTCTGTTTAATTAATTGCCCTTGATGTGACTTTCAGAGATATCGATCTATGCACAAGGCTCAACTTAACAGGTGCCTCTGATGCATAGGCACCAAAAAACATTATTTGCCTCACTGAGGTCAGAAGCCCATTTGTTTTACGTACGGACTGTAACAGAAATTGTTATTTAAACAAAAGTAGATGGTCGAAAGGGACAATTTTTATTTGGAATCTGCTTATCATGTTTTCAAGTTGAGCCGATGTAAATGTAATTCCTTTGCAGCAAATGCAAACAAAGAAAATTGGTATCGTAAAGGGAGACTAAATAGGCTGAAAATAAACACAGGACAGTCTCTCAAATAGGATAAAATTTCCTACACTGGCCGTGCCCCCCCATCAAATTCAACAATAAATGTATAGGACTCAAGCATACAGACTAAGTTCAATTTGGACCCCTTTCAACAAAAGTTAGTGTGGAGCCCTCCTGTATGACAAGATGATTTAATAACTGAAAGTAAAACTCAATTGAAGTTTTAACAGTGAATGGATTTATTGGGGAAAAATTCTGTATATTTTCCCATTCTGTGAAAAAGGAGCAGCTTTCATTCACAGATTTTTCCTGTTATAATAACGTGCAGGAGGGTACATGTATTTGTAATTTGAGTGTGAATAGTGGAATTCTGTCATATATACATTTGGATTAAATAATATGCATGAATCAAGGAATGATGACCAAGGAGTAAATGTTTAGGTTTTTAATGAATTCTAATATCTTGATATTTATGGCACAAAATCTTGAAGTCTGAGTGTAATCTTTAACAGGAATATCATTGTAGCTTTTTACACAATTACAGCTAAGGGGTAACTTAGGCAACATCCATAATTGTCTAGTTAAACTGGCTTATGTATGTTAAAGTATTTTTGTTACACATCCACAGACTGGTAAAATGCCTCAAGATATCAACTGTTTGTAAAACATGTTGTATAAATAAATATGAAGGTCAAACAGCGATACTCTTGAGTGTAACATGGAGTCAAAAGTGGAACGTACCAAACACTTTGAGCCCCAAAAGATGTGTATTTTCAGCTGATTCCTAGTGTATGATATTGATTCATACATTTTGATTTATCATTAGTTTCAAATGTTTATTATGTGAGTAAAATATTTCTGATTTCTTTATGTGTTTGATTCTTAATTATTTGTGTGTAATTTCAATGGCAATGTGACTATCATTTTGGTTTTTATTTTGTGTTTTTGAGTGACTTGAATCATAGTAATTTCCAATGATTATATAAATGATAAAAGACAATAAACTGAGATGTGTTACAGCAGCAAAATGAATAATATGAACTTCAAGAATGAAAGTTAAATCTAGGTCCTGATTTTGTATTGAAAATTTATTGACTATTCCTAGACTAGAGATGATCATATAGTATACAAATTATGCATGTGAATGAGTTCATTATACAATCTATCTGCACTTGAGTTGAGGCTGTATGCATCTATCGTACGAAACCATCAAGCTGCGAATGATTGGTGCATAAACAGACTCAACAAGAGCAGATAGATCGTTTAACAAACGAATGAAAATACACATCGTTTGTTTTATACAATGGGACTCCTAGATCCTTGTTATTTGATGTAAGAATAACTGATTTCAAGATTGTTACGTTTCATCGCTGACAAAGAATTCCTGATTTTAATAGTTTTAGTTTAGCGTGCACACACAGATAAGTGCAATCCAGACTTCTTTACGCGTCTCATAAGAGTACCGTAATCTCTACACGCACTGCTGTGCCTCGCGTACTTAAAAATAGTTCGATAATACTGTAAACAATTGCACTCTTTTTCAAGAAAAAAATGGTAGGATAGTCTCAGTAAATGAATCACAGGTGACCTCCTTTAACCAATCATTTGATTAGGATCTAGGAAAGAGTTATATAAAATGTATTTATCAGTTAATTTATCTACAGGTATGTATGCAAGTGGAAAGATTTTTTTTATAGCAAGAGTTGGACTGAGTGGATATATCTTTTTCCTCTTGATGTTTCCTTGGCTCTCTCAATCACAGTCATTTCGTTTGTTCAAATTTAGTGTTGTTAAAAAATGCTCTGTAATAAATCACATTCCTATGTTCAATTTATCAAAACTAAACCCATCACTTCTCTCTTGTTATATTGTCACTTTTCTTGTACTTATACAATTTCTTACAATGAAAATGTAGTTCAAAGCATCTTAATTTTTGATCATACATGTACATGTATAAAAATCCTAATGTAAGTTTAAGTTTCAGGCAGACAAACAGCCAATGGCTGAATTGTTCACAAATTTTATATCCATTTAAAATGCATAGAAATACAGTCGATATGATCATTGCAAAAGGTAATAATATAAAAAGAGTTGGGTCTAGTAAACCCTTTGAATAATAAAGAATTTCTTTTCTACAACTGATAGGAGGATCTGGTGTTTTGGTTGAGAGTGGATTATTGCTGGAATGTTAGATGGAGAGTGACTAAGTTAATGCACTATTTAAGCAATCGCACAAATGAGGGTCGTATATAGGTCAATCAGAAAAAGCTGAAAAGGAAAATGTTGGGAACAAAATTTTGTAGGCAAGCTTTTATCCAGTCTTTCTCAATGAAACCAAGTGAATCTTCACACTGTTTCTTGCTGCCTGATGACCACAGAATCACTGGAGCGAAGACGGTTGATTGTGACTAACCAGTCCCTCCTTATTCAGTGAAAGATTTATCATCCCTTTGATTCAGATGGATTCTTTCACCTTTCTTGACCATGCAGGGCCCTGTCTTATAAAGAGTTGATATCAATCACAACTTATTTGAGATTGATATCAATCACAATTTGCGTAATATATTTCATTCTGCTGAGAGTGCGAATGCGATCGGAATATGGGATTTTGCTCTCAAGATTCGAGACACTTTGTTATTCATAAAGTAAACTAAGATTTTGTACCTAGATGCATACAATTTTTGCAAAATTGGATGGTTGATCGATGATTAGTGGACTTCATTCCTGGGTATTTTATTTGAATGTTACAAAATATTGAAGAGGCCTTATTGAATTTCTGGTATAGGTTAATGCATCATGGCCCTTTTTTTCTTCACAAAATGCTTTTTTTACTGCATGGTGCACCCACGGGGGTACTCGCATATTAAAACATACAGCACCGCTCTAGGTCACTTTTTCACAAAAAAATCCCTAAACATGCATGGGTCCGTTTTTCCAAAATTTTCAGGTGTTTGCTTGGCTTGAGCTGCACACCCCCTTCGAACCAAATCAGAGTTCCCCTCCCGCCTTCGGGGTACACTCCTGCTATGAAAGACACCCCACCTTGCATAGACTGTAAGAATCTACTTTCTGGTATTATGTACCCAGACGTTGTGTGTCCGGACAGGTTGACACAACCGGCCGGACAGTCAATTTAAAACAGCAATTTGAAGAAGTTTACAGCAATAACCTTTTTCAGGACTCCCCAATCCCCCCCCCCCCCCCCCCCACATGGGGCAACCACAAGCCTACTGTATATCTACATCACCATCCAAGCCGATACTTACAAGCAGCATCTGATATTTCATAAATCTCTCAGATCTTATCAGTGTTGCACAATATTATAAAGAACAACTATTCATGATGGTTAGTATGAATTTTTGTGTTCAATGTGAAGACAAAAGAGAAGTCTTTGTTTGTTATTTGTCCAATTTGTAGAGGTTTATAACAATATGTCATAAATCTAAGACTTATGTTGGACAATATTATAAAGGACCAACTATTCCTGATGGTTATACTGATATATGATGAATATTTTTTGTTCAATCTAAAGATCAACAAAAAAAGGATTCTTTGTTTGTTAAGTGCCCGGACCCCCCCCCCCCCCCCCCCCCCCCGTCATCATACTTATCCAAAGTAAAATCAAATCAATTACAAATGTTTGCTAGCTATATGTCAGTGGTCCTATATATATATCTGAGCTTAATTATCATTAACAAAGTGGTAGCTGCAATGAACTGCTATATGCTCATTGTAGTAAATTATATTTACTTACATTCAGTATGGGTAACTGGATTAGCATTGTTTGCCCCCTGTATTGTACATTTATCCACCTTAATCCCCTATTATTTACTATTCTATTATCATAGTCTGCTTTTTTTTTTTTAATCTACCATATAGTGATAGACCTGTAGATCTGATATTTTTCTTTTCTTTTTTACAGACCACCTCTTTTGCACATTTTCAATGTCTTATAACTTCCTTGTTATTGTTCATGAATTTATTGTTGTTGACGATGAACTTGTTGTTACTGTTCATAACTGTATTGTTTTCATGTCAGTGGAAAGAAATAAATAAATCTTGAATCTTGAATCTAGGCGGCAGCGCACAGACACTGAAATGTGGTCACAGATGGCGCTATAGCGAAAAATAAAAAGCTGTGCTTGCGCTTTATAATGTCAACAAAAATAAAACGCGTGTGACATTTGAACCTGTGCATGTGAACTGTGGCACAAGTCCTAGGCCTAGTATACAATGCAGTGCAGTGTGATTTGAAGTCGGTGAATCTCTCTCGCTATCGAATAAAAAATGGCAGCAAAACCAGCAATGCAGCTTTCTTCAAGATTTGGTGTTCTTCGAGTAGATGACTCTCAAGACCTTGATTCGGATGAAGACATGACTGCACAACGAAGGAAAGAGAAAGAAGTCAAAGCAGCTGTGGAAGCTGCAAAGAAAAGGGCCAAGAAGAAGAAGAAGGCACAACAGCAGAGCAATACTAAAAACGAGGTATGAATGGAAGAGTGCACTGAAGTCTGCTACTACGAGTGGCCGGTGGCCCAGGCTCAGCGCGCAGGCTCAGCAGCGCAATGGGAATTCCCCAGTTTAATGGAACATGACTTACATTCATATTGGAACCATTACAATTTACATCTATTGTAGATGATACCACTGAACTTAATAAAATATATATTTTTCACTTCAGTGTTTTCAGTTCAATTGATATGCTATGGCCTAGACCAGGCCTTCTTAGACTAGATCTAGATCTAGGTCTAGACCAAATTTTCTGTCTCTTTCGTTCGTTAAGGCTTAAGCCTCTCCTATTTGGGTAGGGTCGGCTCTCTCTTTAGAGACAGAAGCCGACTATACGCATTCACTTTCAAACACCATGGCCATTTATGGCCATATTTCTATGCTAGGCACATTCATGGGGCACTAGAGGGCGCTTCGCTCGCGTACGACAATCTGAATGGCCTTGCTGCGGTGGGTCGGCAATAATCAGCCCAAAACTTGGATATGGGAGGTTGGAAGGATATATCTTTTTTATAATGTTATCCGGTCTTACCCTTAACCATCCTATGTTTAATCTATGTAGAAATAACATGCGAGTGTGATAAGAGAAACATCGGGCCCATTACTGAAGTAACTTTTTAAATATTAGCCTAGAAATGATCACCAAACGGAAAAAATTGACATTTTTTCCCCGACAAATCTTCATAAAATCTGAGTTATAAACAAGTCACATCTAGGTACACTAATACAAATACGATTTTCTGAAAATTCAGGTATGATTTATTAAGTTTCTTTCAAGTATATTTCTGCGCATTGCAGCGCCAATATTCTACACTGCTTCAAAATCACACTTGAACTTTTTTTTTTGCAACGAATTTGATACGTGGTCCGCGAGTGTTCCCCGTTCCTTGCGTGTTGAAAGTTTGGTAATACATAGTTTGCATTGACTCGCGCACGAAAAAATGGTCGAAAACAAAATGTCAAATGAAGAAATAAACAAGCTTTTGTATAGTTATAAGAGTTCTACCGAGGTTTCTTTGTCGATTCAATTGATTATATAGTCTCAATTAGAATTCAGAATTATCTCACTGAAAAGTTAAGAAACCGACGATGTTCTCGATCTTAGTTATTTTCATTTTGCCAGCAGCCGATCTAGCGTTGTTTGGGCAAAAAGCTAGGCCGCTGCCTTCCCACGCGAACCCTTCCGAGTCCCGCTAAAATGGCGCTCTGCGGAGCTCCGAAGCTGCGTTGGTATCGCTGCAAACTCTCAGCCGGCTAGCTCCCCACGAAGGTCCATTCGCGGTATGGCGAGAGTGTGTGTGTGAAGTATGATTTTGGATTCGAGAACGCACGTAATGCAACCGTGCGCGTCATTTTCAGCTGTCGAATGTATACGACCAATTTTACATGTACGATTTTTAGTACAGATACTTGGTCAGTTTTCTTCTTATATCTTTGGTTTTACAACATTTAAAAATATAATTTCTTCAAATTTGCTCCTGACTCGGTTCAGACTAATTGTCTGATGTGTTTTCAAGTCAATTTTTTTAATATATTTTTTTGCATGAATTTGCCTATCTATGCCCCAAAAATTCCCCCAAATTTCATTTTACCTCGTGCATATCCAATTTATTTTTATATTGTAAATTAGGCCTAGGGCTAGGCTATAATACATCGGTTCCACTTAGATCTACCAACTTGACTGAAATAATCTGTTTAATGGTCCCTTTTTACAAAATTATGGGTCACAATCGACATCCATGTTGAAAATCTTAGCCGTATTTTAACTCTCGCTGTGCATGACGTCATCTAAATCTCATCCCTTCTCGGTGTCTGATCGCGCACTCAGTTTTGTGTGCTAAAATCCATCCCATAGAGATTGCACACATCCGATCCCTATGCAGTCCATGTGCATTGCGCGCTCATGCTAAATGGTCAATGATTTTATGAAAAAATTTGAAATTCAAACCTTTATAACAAATGATCCTGAAGGTGAAACTCAATAAATGTGGTGTCATGTGAAAGAGCAGGTTTTTCTCCATATTCCCCATAGGGGGCCACCCCCGGAATTCTAAAAATATCTTGCTCAAAACAGCGATTTAAACATCGTTTCCATGGTAACTCAGAGATTGACCAATTTCACGAACTGCCCCCCCGAGGGATAAGTTGGGCCAGTTGTAAAGAATATATCCATGCACTTATTTTTTCTCTAGTCCCAAGGGATCATTTGGCCCAACAGTTTGAAAATACCCTTGCTCCATGCTTTGCATATCGTGCTGTGCATTAGCTGTGCAGCTTTTGAGCAGAAATTATAACTCTGCGTGAACCACTTTTCTGTCCATTCTGACCAAAATGCTATGAATATTGCAGTTTTTGAGGGGCTGTATCTTTTGATAGAAACATCGGTGAGTCTTGAAATTTGAAAGGTATTATTTTGATTACATTTTTTATTCCAATATCCAACAAAAATGGTGAAAAACGATCCCAAATTGAAAATTGAAAAATCGTTCAGACACCCTACGTTCTAGTCTACGCCGAAGGCAAAAGGATTATGAAGAAAAACTGTGATAACGCCATTACGAACATGTAGCTCGCGCATGGATGTCGATTTTGACCCATAATTTCCTAAAAAGGGACAAGAAATGATAATAAATAGAAAGTAAAGAGTCCAAAAAATAGGATTTTGTCTTAAGTGGCCGAAAAACCCCTCCTTTACTCTATATGCAAATTTGAATCTGATGCCCTTTCCAGAACCCACTTGCAATTATTAACAGCGATAAAACACATGCGATAGTGAGTGAGTGAGTGAGTTCAAGTACAGTGTTGGTGTTGAGAGCGTGGAAAGGCTGCTGAACCAAGCTCCAACACCGACAGTCAGTTTAGAAGGACGATACTGACGACGTTATTGATAGCTCAACACCAAGCGACGTCCTACTCTACAGACGAAAAGTCTTGCGATAAAAGCCTTATCCATTCAGAAATTCCAATAAATTACATCATATCAAATGTAAAGTCATATTAAAAAATGAATAGAGAAAATATAATTTCTCTTGAAAAACATATATAGCTCCCATGATTTACAGTTGTTTTGGCTGGAAAATGGATTTTTACCTTGGCTTGATTGTGAGATTTGTGACGGATGTACGCATAGTTACCTGGGGCCCGTTAAACCAACGACAAGACAGTCATAACTTTATCCACCATCTACGGAGATGTACTCTTTGGGGTGATGGTCTAGATTATTGAAAATATAGTTGAAAGATTAGGAGAATCTGAAGATAATGAGAACAGTGATTTGAATTTTTGAAGAGGGAATGAGAAACAACGTACAGTGTACTGCCTGTAATTTTGACTAAGTATTATTTTCTCTTGACTAGCTGCGGGAAATGGCTTTCACCAAGATTGCCTGCGTTCCTAAGGCTCTAGCATCAAGTCCTCCAGTCAGCAAGCCGGTCATTGTTCATCCAGAGGTCTTAAAGATTGGATCTCCTCCTGAGGGGAGTAAGGACTATGAACATTGGCATTCTAAAGATCAGGAGGTACATGTATGCTCGTACATCCATTCTTTAAGCATTCTGTATCAGGGATAGCAGTTAATATCAATGCTTCTTCAAAGTTTAATGGTTTCATTTGTTGATCAACAAGATTTCAACTGTGAGGGGGAAGAGTAACATACACTGGACATCAGATTGTAAAATAATCACTTTTTAAATATTTTTTGAAAATATAAATCCTAATTTATATAGTGTTTGTGAATCTTTTTTCTGTATTTGTCTTCTCCTTGTAAATACTATGGGTAAAATTAACAAATATTTAAGATTGAAACAACAATTTTCTAATCAGTAGTTGTTACTGTTACTTTTGGATAGATTTGTCAAATGTTCCATTTGGGTTGTAAAGGGCAACAATTTGTTCAGAAAATATATTTATGTTAAGGAAGATGACCGCTTAGGATTTTTCCATTTTAATATACTGTACAGTAATGGTGATGATGGCTTCTCGTGTCCACCTCTAATTGTTGCATTATTAATCCAATATTTTCAATGTTTTATTCCCACCTTATGCAGTTTGTAGATGGGCAATACCATAACGACATTCAGAGGGCCATACTTCAAAGCAAACTGGAATTCGAGAAAAGAGAGAAGGTAACACTCTACAGTCTACTCTAATTCAAATTTCAAACTGACTCCATAAAACTTAAGAACATACAATAACATATTTATTTGATTTAGATTTTTTCAAGAAAACATCAAATTTGATGAATTTTATAACTTTTGAGCAATAAATTATGATGTATAGAATAAACAGTAAAGACCCCAGTAAAGATCCATATTCATTTGATAAAACACCTTTAAAAGATACATATTGTACTCTCTTATTTAATTAATATGAAAACGCTAAGAAAGGAACTTGTTGCATACCATAAAAATGTAATTTCTTGAGTAAAATGTGATGATTTATATGATTGAAGGCTTTACTCAGATAAAGAGATGCCAGTAGTATAAAGGTTCTTACTCAGAGATGTTACAAGTGCATCATGGAGATCTAATAAAGCCATTTCATTAGGTTTATTTCATAAAAGCCATATTGGCAAAACTTAGTAATATATTATTCTTCAAAAAAAAGTAGGGGATAAAAATGGGTCTATAATTGTTAACATCATGTTCATCATTTTCTTGAACACAGGTAAAATTGTCTGAAAAATTCAGGTAGACGGTGATATATTGATAACATATAAGAGCGATTTAAAAGTGAAATATTAAATATTTTGTTATGACAAGAGGACTGATATTGCCTACACCACAGCTTTTGCTATTCTTCAAATTATTTACAATGCAAATTATTTCATTTTGATATACAGGGTTAAGAAATATTGAGTTTTCACAATTACATGTAATTGACATAAATTCATTATAGTTTATATATTGTTGGCATTGCTAACCAAGTAACTGATGGTTGCCCCTATACTAACAAAAGGAAAAAAATGTATTAATGATGTGTATAGTTAGTTTCTTATTTTCATATATTTCATAAACCAAGTGACATTTGTTTACTAAAAAGGAATGAATTTTTAATCTTGAAAATAAATGAACATGGAAATGATAATACACCAGTTTACAGTTGTATCAGTGCGCATGCGCAGACAGTTGACCTCGGGTCATTGGCCCTGAATTCAGGGCCAATGACCCGAGGTCACGTCAGTGGTATTTAGGCTAAGCGTAAATTAAGATTGCGCCCATGTAAATGATGATATGCGCGCACAACGCAGCGCGCAGGCAGTGATATCATCATAATTTGCATGGGCGCAATCTTAATTTACGCATAAATACATGACCTCTAGGTCATTGGCTTTGTTTACTCGCCAATTAAAATGGCGCACACAACTGTAAACTGGTGTATTGATTAACAAAGAAAATAAAATTTGCTATTTTTGTTGGTGTACATAATCCATAAATTCTCAAGTTCTTAGGCTGACATGAGTGTGCATTTGTGCAACAGTTCATTTGACTCTAATTTCATGGACTTGATATCTCAAGATGCATAAGACTTGCATAAGATTTCAATGAAAGAAGTCTCAATACAATTCATATCTTCATGTTTTTCAAAATAATCACAAAGTTAAGACGTTGTTAAATAGAATTCAGGCTAATCATTAAGGAGACCTTGGATTTACTGTCTTCAACATCAATGTAATGATGCATCTAAAGAGGGGAGTAAATCACATACTCTTTCATTTTTTAGTTCATGCAAGAAGTTGGGCCTGAAATGCTGGACGTGGAAGAAGATCTGTCAAAGTATGCACAGACGAATCGGAGGGAGAGACGAAAGCACTTACAAGGCAAAGAGAAACCCCAGCCAATGAGCTTACAGGAGTTCCATCAAGAAGCATCGAGAGGGAGTGGCGATGTCGGTCTGGACGAAATAGAGTTACCTCAGGTTAGGAAGGTGCTGTGTGCAGGGACAAACCCTTGTCATTCATTGTGTGTAACAGATTGTATGGTCTTTGAGCCTATGCTGACTGCACTGTCTACTGCACACCATTGGTTCTGTATTTCCTATGTCACACAGCCAGAGACTGACAGGGCAGGGCTCTGCTCTGCTCAAGGCTTTATTAGATGCTGTGCCTGCATGCTATCAAGAACTGATGTATGCTGAAAATTAGTGAATGAAAGTCTGCACTAGTGCTGTAACATCACGGATATCTCCAATTCCGTTTAACCGCCAGTCAAAACCGGACGGTTTTCGGTTAAACGATTTAAAAAAAAAAAATTTTAAAAAAAAGTTTTTTTTTTTTTTTTTTTTTTTAATATATTTTTTTTACCGACTCTGTCGGCAGCAAGCCAGGTCCGTGTGAAAAAGCGGGAATGACATTCATTTAATTGCGAGGTGCATTTGAAGGCGCTGATTTGTGCTAGTGAACTTGTCACAAATAATAGTAACAATGTCGTTTTTAGAAAACGTGTAAATGTAAATTAAAAACAGTAGAGGACCTAGGATAGAACCTTGTGGTACGCCGTGTGTAAAAGTTGGATGAATTATTATTATAAACTACATATTGAGATCTATTACAAAGATTACTTTCAAACCAAGATGACAGATAAATTGGAGTGTTGTTCTAGTTTCGGAGTGGTGAGTCAACACACAGATTACTGAGCTGGGAAACATTGCCAGGCATAGTGCCAGGTGGAAGGGCATAAATCGAAACTAAAAAAAAAAAAAAAAAAAAAAAAAAAAAAAAAAAAAAATTATTAAAAAAAAAAAAAAAAAAAAAAAACGGGAAAACGAAACCGTCCAATTGAAAACGGAATCCGCCATGGGCGGTCGGATACCGGACGGTTAAACGTTTGACTACAGCACTAGTCTCCACAATAAACATAGGTGTAGCTAATGGGGGGGGGGGGGGGGGGGGGTTGAAGAAGGATGTGCCCCCTGCCCTGATTGAACACTGGAAAGAGACAAGAAAGTAAAAGACAGATCTTTTTATGCCTCCGTTACGAAGTAGCCTGAGGCATTATGTTTTTGTGTTTTCCGTCCGTACGTCCTTACGTCCCGTTCTCATGATCGCGTTTTCTGAAGAACCGATTGATGGATTCCTGCCAAACTTTGGTCATGTATGTATCTTGCAGAGCCGATGAACTGATTAGATTTTGGGGTCACGAGGTCAAAGGTCACAGGGCTCATTATGTATGCAAAAACAGCTCGTGATCGCGTTATCTCAAGAACCGATTGATGGATCCCTGCCAAACTTTGGTCATGTATGTTACTTGCAAAGTCGATGAATTGATTAGATTTGGGGGTCATTAGGTCAAGGTCAAAGGTCATGTGGCTCATTATGTATGCAAAAATAGCTTGTGATCGCATTATCATTAGAACAGATTGATGGATTCCTGCCAAACTTAGATCATGTATGTATCTTGCAGAGCCAATGAACTGAGTAGATTCTTGGGTCATGAGGTCAAAGGTCATGGACTCATATGTATGCAAAAATAGCTTGTGAACGCATTCTTATTAGAACTGACGGATGGATTACTATTTAACTCAGGACATCTTGCAGAGCCAATGAAGTGAGTAGATTTTAGGGTCATGAGGTCAAAGATCAAAGGGTCATATATGTATATGAGAAATTGCATGTAATCACGATATTCTGAGAACCTGTTAATGGATTACAATTGAACTTGAATTTGACAAATTTCTTCTGTTTTGGTTTGTAAAATTGCTCTATGACGGAGGCATCATTTTCGACTGCGCGCAGTCGAAGTTCCATCTAGTTGTTAATGACATTTCTTTGAGCCATCAACACCAATGCCCTCTCAATGGTTACGCTCACACCATTAGGATGTTTATTTTCCAACTTTGTATACTTTTGCCCTGTTCTGGTACTATGATCACAGGTGTCGGCTATTACTTTCATCTGAAATTCTTACCTGTTACACTTTTGCTTCACCATGGCTTTTGATAGACAAAAAAAGATACATGCAGCAGATTGTATTTTGTGTGTGTGTGTGCCATTTTCAATGGCAAAATGCCCATTCTGTCCTGTAAAGTATCCTACAAGCATCTCACATCGACAATTTGGGGATGTTCATTGGTTCATCAAAACCACCTGTCATGACGAAACCATGCATATTTAACCAATGATCCATAAACAAATTTCTTCCTGTACATTGTATGTAGGATTTGTAAGAGGCATTCATCCGTGTTTAAAAAACAAAACAATTTATGTTGGTAAAATACAACTTTTGGGATTAAAGAATACAGTTTTTGAACTCCAGAGGTTGGCAGGTCTGCATGCAGGCTTTAACTCCAGATCAAAATTCATGAAATCAGGGTGATAACACAAAATCTTTGATTTCATAGTAGAGAGAATATAGTCGCCCTAGAGTAAATCTGAGAGCCTAACTGTCACAGCACTGTAGCCTAGCAACTGACCTGACTTATCTCTTGTGTGTGTTTGTATCATTATACAGCCTCCTGAAGAAAACAAGGAAATCTTCACCAGTGTGAAAGAAGAAATCAACAGAGTCATGGCAAAGGAAAAGAAGAAGACAAGAAAGAAAAGAGATTCAGAATCAAATGAGGTAATGGATATTACCATGATTGGGATACTTATTTAAGAAGTGCATACTACTAAGATCAGAGACAAATCAATAGATCAATTTGTAGATACAGTCCGCACATGAACAAACAAAGGTCATTTGTACCAAAATTGGGAAACCCACTAGAGACCAATACTTCGATATGAAAGTCATGTATTTGTGGTCCCTGCATCGCAATGTAATATAATAAAATCATATCTGAAGCACTTGCAGTATGAAGTACTGAGACTCAAAGATAGGACATTTTGACAAAAATTGTTTACACAGTTGGACCAATGTCATTTAAAAAAAAAAAAAAAAAACGGATTTAATGTATGTCAATCCTATTGGCATACCACTAGAATCAAAGAGTTTTGTTGAGCTCTTTTGTTTTGGTACTAAATTTGTCATGGTAGCTTGTATATTTCTCAAGCTATTGCCAATATTATGATGTCTGGCAGGTGAACTGTTTCCATGAGATGCCCACCAGCAAAAATATAAATTCACTTACAGTACACACAGACACAAAAAAAACAAATGTTCTTTTTTTCAGGATTTTCATCTTGGATTTGTTTCAAACTCTTTCTTTCAATTTTTTGTTGTTGTGATGTACCCTTAATATTCAGTAATAGTAGGAAAAGTCACTTGACTTTTGCATATTAAAATATAATTATTAAATATGTTGATTGTTTTGGCCCTCCTTAGAAGCACAACCAAGAGATAGACAGCATACGACAAGTACAGAAAGAAGATAAGTTGGAGAAGAAGACAGCTGAAGTTAGTGAGCTGCATGAGTCAATAGACCAATTAAAGGTAAGTTGCCTCTATAAACACCCACAGGCGATCCGACAGTTGCTCCAGCAAAAGTATAGTGTGAAGGCCTCTGCAAACCAAACACAATGTTTTGATATTGGTCGTCTAGCAAATCATGCTGTCGTGTCGTTTGTTTTTTGTCTTGCTTTGTGTGCCGAGGCCTTTACTACCCTTTAGGGTTACATACCGTGTGAGTCAAAAAAAAAGTTTACTGCTAGAAAATTGCTTATTATTTAAAAAATAATCTATGAACAGTAAATTATTATACATCTTATGAAAGAGTGTTTTATCCCAAATCATTTGGTATCATTTTTGTATGGTATGTGTTCACGCTTGGATGAACATGAGGCATTGTTTGCCAGAGTGCAAAAATCGACTTGCACCATAGTGATGCCGACAGCATGTATTATGTTGGGATTAGCGGAGTGAGAGAATGAATTGAATGTATCAAATGAAATGTACTGCATATGCTTTTTGCAGAAGCAAAGTCACACATGCACACACACACGTTCGTCGATATTTGATATATGTGGCATGATTAATTTTGTTAGGGATGTTATTTGGATCTGCAAAGACCGAATTAATACCCAAATTCCAATTGTTTTATTCAAACATCTCACTAGCAATTTTGGCGCAAATCAATTTTTGCACTCTCGCAAACAGCCTCCTGTTCATCCAAGCGTGAACACATACCACACAAAAATGATACCAAATGATTTGGGATAAAACACTTTTTCTTAAGATGTATAATCATTTACTGTTCATCGATGATTTTTAGCTCATCCGGACCGAAGGGCCCGATGAGCTTGTCCGTCCGTCCTTCCGTCCTTCCTTTTGATTTGGTTTGCTTTATATCGTAGAGCTAACTTTGGTACACTAAACTTCTACACAGAATTTTGAAATTGTTCTACATTAATTAATTATGGTAATTTATGCAAATTTATTCCAAAAATAACAAAAATTGCTTCTTCTCCCTCATTTCTTGACCGATTTTGATTTGGTTTACCTTATCAGGTAGAGCTAAATTTGGAACACTATACCTTTACGCAGAATTTTGAAATTTTTCTCCATTAATTAATTATGGTAATAAAACTATATTTTTCAACCAATTTTCATTCCATTTCCCTTAGTTTCTATTTAATCTTGTACAGCTAAATGAAATTATGTCCCTTCCATGGCATCAAATTTTTATTTTTTGACCAGTTCAAAAGTGTACCACATAAAATTTACGATATTTGTTGTTGCGAGATGCGGATGAGGGCTACGTCATTGACGTTCTGGTTAAAATAATTAGCAATTTTCTAGGTGTAAACTTTTTTTGGACTCACACTGTATAGTGTTGGTGCAGGGTTAAAGTTAGGAATTCAGTTAGTTTAGGATATTGACCACAAGGCAGATGTCACCAGAGCTTGTGATGTACAATCTGGTAACATTATGAATGGATATCATGAATATCCTGTGAACATCTGAAAAGAACTCAATCCACTGACAAATTCATAAGCAACATTCTGGATAATTAATTTTAACAGAAAGAAGAATGTTTAGAGGTGTCGTTATCTGTTGGATACGTCGCTCTACTGTGAATCACATGATTCGTGGTTTGTCCCGCTGCAGCATGTATGTCCTTTGGCATGATATTAATCTACATTTGCCGCTCTCCACCCAGGTGTAGAAAAAAAAAGGTACCTGCTAGGAAGAAATTTCTTGAATGCTTGAGCGCATTGGTCACAAAGTTAATAGCATTAATTGGAGGGCCCTGAGGTAGAAAAGTATTAAAACTGATGAGGCTGCCTGGGTTGACGTTATTATTTCTGTTTTAATTGTCATCATCATAATCATGTTGATGATGATACAGAAAACTTTCATCAGTTGGGGATAATGATAACATGTAGTTTTTAGCTTCTACCAACCTTAAATTTGTTATGTAAGCTTTCGTCCACTGATGATGTTTGGACATCTTTTTAATTACATATATACATGTATGTTGATACCTTGCTGCAGTAGCTTAAGTACAGGAGTCATGTGCCCCTTTCCCCAAAAGGCAAAAGAGAAGAAATATATGAAAGAATTGGATAGGTGAAAAGGGAATGTGAACGCACAGTGATAGTCCCCCCCTCCCCCCCCCCCCCCCAATATTTTATTTTAAAATACAAGTACTCATTTTTAAAATAATAATAGATAGATATTAAGACAAAAAAAGAAGGGGAAAAAAAAATCCATTGCCAAGTGAATTTATTTTCTATCATTACCAGCAGCCTATAATACTTTTAAGAATAAATCAAAGTTCCCTTTTCCCTATTATTTATTTCTAGGAGTTCATTGCCCTCTTGTTTTTTCTTTTCATTTTTTAGGAAGAGTTGACTCAAGTAAAGAAGAGAAACAAACAACTATGCTTCATTCTAGGGCAAGGTGAAAGTAAGTATACAATCAAACAGTCTTTTTAGGCAGCTTACTGCATTTTGTCTCAATGAGGCTTTGCAAGTGATACAAACTGCAAGATGTTTGTAATATTATTCAACTCACTCCTAAATGCTGATTAAATGATTTATCAAACGATCTGGTGCTGCTCAGTGGCTGCCGGGCTCACAATCAATTGGGCAAAAAGAATTTCCATTTTTGGTTTAACTTAATAAAATAACATTTGGAGTGGACTTTAAAAAGATTATTATTATTATTATTCATTTATTATTCAGTTAATGATATTATCACAAAATTGTGTGTGGGGGCGAATACAGGCATAGCATTGCATGTGTAAGCATCTGGTGGTAAGTGTACTTATACTCAACTCAACTTGGATTTTGTGACATGGACCGATCTGAAAATGACCCGTTCAGATCAAATAACAAGGATCTAGGAGTTTTGTCGTATAAAACATATAAATGCCTGTCTTCATTCGTCCATCATACAATCTATTCGCTCTCATAAACAGAGATGCCAACCAGAACGATTAAATCGTATTTAGTACGATAATAAGAGTGAAATACGATCTTAAAATACGATAAAATCATTCAATTTTTTTTTAATACCCATAAAAACAGCGGAATTGCATAGAAACATGTACAAGTAAACCCCCACAACCCCAACAAAACTTTGCTTTACAATTTTCTCATTAAATTTTAATGAAAGAGCAAACATTTTACTTTACCGACTGGCCAGTGGTAGTATCGAGTTTTCGTGAAAATCTGATTTTTCTCCAAAATCTTTTTTATGGAAACTCAGTCTGTTTTTTTGTGTCAAGAGGTTGGCATCTCTGCATTGAGGCTGTGTGCAGATAGATCATATAATGAACTCGTTTGCATGAATCATTTGTATACTATTTTCTTCTTTTGGGTGTTTTTCAGTGAAAGATAAAGCAGCTGTTCTAATCCAAGTGGAGGAGCTAATATCAGAGAAGGATGAGCTTACTGCAGAGGTTAGTAATAATCATATTAACATACCAATCTAATCATACCAACATAAAACATGAAGCTAGTAGTAACAATTCTTGCTATCGCCAACATATTTTTAAGAAATTGTGTGTTACGTTCAGGCTCCTTTTCAAGTGCATTCTGGGATAGTTTGGTGACAAAGTCACTTCCGGTCTATTTTGCGTGGCTGTGCTGTGCATGCCGGTTTTGCTTGTGTGTACTTTATTTTCTGACAGTAATTGCAGTTATTTAATTTATCACAGTTTTCAATGCGCATGCATAATGTGTGAACCAGGCACGCGCCACCGTACACAGGCAGTAAGTCCCAGCAGTGGATTGAAATTACTTCCAAGAGTCTTACATCCAGATATTTGGAAGTATTGGCAAAAGCGAGAATTGCATGTAGATTTTCATCAAAGTTGACCCTGACCAACCGTATAGTATGAGCAAAGCTAGGAATTATCTCAATACTGTATGCAGATTTAGGATTTATTAATTCAAATAAGAATTCAAGCAAACTTTCTATATCACTTTCAATTACTGTCTGTGATTCAGTATCAAGGACAGTCGTCTTTTACTGGAAGAATTGTCATTCAAAACCAAGTGTAGGGCATTTGGCTAAATGTCTGTAAAAAAAATAAATAATGATACCTGGTAATAAAATTACAAAAATAAATGATTACAAGATGTCATTGCATATTGACAATATAAACAAATCAGACTGATTTTTGTGCCTGTTCTTTTCTTTTAAGATTTTACAGAGTGCATATTTTGCAGAAGCAGTTTCTTTTTAATTTTGTGTCTTTTTTACATTATTTCAACTCAACAGGTTGCTGAATTATATGCAGCACTGGAGCAAGAGAAATCCAAAGTAACCATTCTGAGAGCTGAAATACAAAAGCTACATGAAAAGACTGATAAGAAGAAATAGACAATCCAACCTTCCAAGTGGAAACGGGTCTGACTTTTTTGTGTTTTATTTGGAGTCTAGACCAAGAATCACTCAAGGAAGGATGAGGAGAACACACATCAGAGAGAACGACGTTTGATTTTATGACAGGCGGACTTAAAAACAGACAATATGCATGCAAACGGACTTCATAAAAGGTTATGTTCAGCTTCCTGCAAGCATCTTTTTTAATTCATGTGGAATATTAAATGATCAGCTTAAATGATCAAATAATCAAGCTTTTAAAAACGTTAGGTAGTTGGTACGAGAATTCATTTTTTAACCTTCAGTGTACTTGTCACAAGAGATAGTTTATTTTCAAGAAGAGGATCTGATTAGCATGGTGATGCTGTCTTCATGTACATGGAATTAGGTAAGAGATCTTAACTGTATACTGCCCTAGAAGTTAAATCCTATTCTCCTTTAATAGGTCCATGTCAGTATTTTGTAGTTTTTTAAAAGCTTTAAATAAAATGTTCTTTCCTCTACCACCAATTCTGAAAGCTAATCAATGCTGTTTTGTTGACAGTATGTAATTTTAGAGTGCAACATACATTACAAGTATTTTTTAAGAGTGCCATTGAGGACAAGAAACTACAAATACCTTTGGGACTACAACTTGGGAAGTCTAAATAACACATTTTGCATAGTTTGGTCAAAAAGAATTAATTGACTTGACAAGATGGTAAACGTGGAAAATGTTACTTATGCGACTCTGAGTTAGGCAGATTTAACTGTATATGTAAGGAAATGTTTGTCAACATTGAAACATTGTCCTTGTTAGCAGATACTGATTCCTATTTGAACTGTATTAAGAGTGTACCAGGGCGATTCCGTGTTAGAAAAATCCTAAAAACTAAAAGTTAGATTTTGTTGGCCACCACTGTAATCATATTTGACTTACATAAAGCAACTAGATAAGCCAACTAGATTGACCACGTATGTTATTTCATATTTCAATACATATTGCCATTTTTATCCTTCAGTATATGGAAGATTCTTATCTCTTTAATATTCTAATATTGTTTTGTTAGATGGTGCTCATTTAAGAAGAAACACTATGACTTTGATTGTGATAGGCAAGCAATAGGGACCCGTACAACATATCGTCCGGAAGATGTTAATCTTGTGCATTTTTTAAATGAAAGACATTTTCAATGGGTAAATGGTTAAGGAGTATGAAGAAAACAAAGGATAACTTTGAACCATGCGTATAGGAACCTAAGTTGGACATGGGTTTTGTGCAAGCCCCAAGTAGTCTACTCAACAAGATGTTTTACAGTTCACCGGGAGTGTATTTAAACTGCAATATCTCTTTATAGAAAAAATATTTAAAGCTTGTAGTTTGACAATCATGATGGTATAACAACATGGAATCCATTACATCAAGAGTAAAACCTGTTTTGGGGATTGGTACACTTTAACATAATACGAGCTGTATCATCTGTGATAATTGTCTTAAGTGTATTCACAAGGGCTAGAATATTTTAGGAGAGGAAAGTGTGTGTTTACTTACAAAAGAGTACATCAGAGAAAAGAATAGTATGTAAAAATCTAGATACATTCTTGGTGACCAAAAGAAGGGGTAGCATTCATGTAATGTTTTTATTCTGTGGCTAGATTTCAAAAAGTTTTTAAAAGGACAACTTATTCACCTTTGTCAACTGAAATGGTATATGCATCTATCAGAAGAACACAAGTTGAGAATGCATTTTATTGTTTTACCAAAGTTTATGATCTTTCTTGTTCAAATAAACACTACATTTCTTTTGCAATTTTGTTTTTGTACTCCTTTTATCTTGTCCTTATTAATGTTGGTAGTATGATATGTCCACAATATTGAATAGCATTGAGTGTATACAAGGAAATATTACACCAAGAGGTGAAGAGGTACTGTGGTCTAATGGATAAGTCACCAGACTGTACATGTAGATCACAAAGTACGGGGTTCAAATCCCAGCATGGCACTAACGTCCTTTGACAAGACGTTAATCTACATTTGTCACTATCCACCCAGGTGTTAACTCTTAAGCTGCCACCCATACAATGCACCCAGTGCCACAGTGCTAATCTCCTGTGTGCCAAGTTAATTTTAAGGTTGGTTCAAGTGCGTGTTATTTAAATCTTTACAAAAAACAAATCGCTGAATTACTCGAGAAAATCCAATCTGACTGTTGTATACAAAGACGCGTAATCCAAAGCCGATAATCTGATGCACGCGATGGTACCTTTCAATAGCGCTGTAAAAGCACTCGGCACGGTGCAATGGGCATGAACAATAACTGTTATTACATATGCGTGCTAGCGTGCACAAAGCAGACAAACGGTAGCGCGCTCGCGTGCACAGAGCACTATAACAATAGCGCGCTAGCAGTCTCATGGCAGGATATGAGTTAAATGGGCACCTGGCAGGATGCGAATCTCAATGTTATTTGCCCAGCATTGTGAGCTTCTGTAAAATGGCGCCTGGCTTGAATGCTCCCCAGGGAGTGTAGAATGTGCATATATTGTGTGTGGGCAAGTCTAAAACGGATGACCAGGATAATATAACCTTGTCTGTATTAATTTAAGAGCTCATATGGAATATCATTATTATTAACTGCAAGTACATTTTACAATTTAGCACAGCAAATTACATACATGTATTTCAAATTGAGTATGAAATAAAACCTAAATGCTTGTTAAGATATTATGCGGTAAACCGCCACCAGGGTATGCCCACCCTGAAAATGATTTTAATTATTAAAGGGGAAGTCTATCCTGATACCTATATTACGTTGGATTTTATAAAAGCAGAAAATTCGAGAAATGGGACAATGAAAGTTTTTAGCCAAAACAAATTTCTAAAAAATTAAAAATTTGAAGTTGCAAATCAATCAAACGCAAATTGGCAACTCTGTGATGTATCTTGCGAACTCCCATCCCGAATCGCCATGTACCGGTACAACAAAAAAATCAACAATCTATATTTTCCTGAAATATTTCAATTTTACATTGACCTTGGATATAATTATTCCAAATATGTTTTATGCAATCCCTATCTATTCCGTCATTAATAATTGGAAAATGCTTGCAAGATACGTCACAGAGTTGCCAATTTGTGTTTGATTGATCGCAACTTGAAAAATTAGTAATTTCCAATTTTTATCAGAATTTGCTCAACTTTCACTGACCTGTTCCTCTCATATTTTCTGCTTCCCTTTAAGAGCTTGAAATGGGAGGAGCAGATCTATGAAAGTTTGAGGAAAGCTAGTAGTATATAGGATAAGAAAGTTATTGCTTTGCAAATTAAATTTGAATCGATCAAATACAAACTGACAACTCCCATCTTTTTTTTCTGCTATCCATTGCTATACACTAGGTGTTATTTTAAATACTCCTCTCCATGGTTGAAGGAATCTATATTTTTTTCATATAGGGATATGTAAATAAGTTTAGACGAAAAAACGTTTGGAGATGAGTAGACTAGTATGAATGTACAGAAGTGGGCGTGTGTAAATACATGTAATCAAAACAGTAGCAAAGCAGTGCAGTGCACTATCCCTAGTGGTGCGGTGATGATACGTTGGTGGTACGCACATAGAACCCATCGAGTTAGGCGCTGGATGTGAGGTCGTCTCGACACGGTAGATGAACTTTGTAAGTGATCACAAAAGAACTTCCGCATGTTTTTATGCTACTGTGCCTAGCTGTGCTTTGTGTTGTTTGGCTTCGATTCGCAGTGGTTTCTAATCATCGGAACTCAAGAAAAGATATATCCTTGAATCTGGAAAAATGGCTTCCTTGAAATTTGTTCCCAAGGAAGAGCGCCAGGAACAGGTGGTATTGGCCAGGCAGCTGGAGTCGTCTGCGAACGTCCAGCTTCACGGTAAGTTTCATTCATATGGGGGTCATAATGGTCCGGTATATTTTGTTATCATAATTATTGTCCAACTCTTTTAATATCAACGTTGTTTTCATAAGAGCAAGGGCCAGGGCAAAATGATAAATTGATCTGACCATAGAGAGTTACAGGTGCCTCCTCGTCTAATGTGTTGGATGAAAAAGAGGTTTTAATTTTAAACATTTATTCCATCAAAAATTATTTTTCAATTCAATGTAGGCCTAGGTCTATTCTCTTTAAAAATCAGAAATAGATCACTGTGGCACTATAATACAAATGTTTAGGGGGCAAATACAGGATTCTGTGATATACAGTGTGAGTCAAAAAAAAGTTTACACCTAGAAAATTGCTAATTATTAAAAAAATCATCTATGAACAGTAAATGATTATACAACTTATGAAAGAGTGTTTTTATATCCAAAATCATTTGCTACCATTTTTGTGCGATATGTGTTCACGCTTGGATGAACAGGAGGCATTGTTAGCGAGAGTGCAAAAATTGATTTGTGCCAAAGTTGCTTGTGTGATGTTTGAATAAAACAATTGGGATTTGGGTATTAATTCGGTCTTTGCAGACAAAATTAATAATGCCACACATATCAAATATCAACGACCATCTGTGCGCGCGTTTGTGTAAGACTTTGCTTCTGCAAAAAGCATAAGCAATGCATTTCATTTGATACATTCAATTAATTCTCTCACTCTGCTAATCCCAACATAATAATGCTGTAGGCATTTTGCACTTTGTCGATTTTTCGCACTCTGGCAAACAATGCCTCATGTTCATCCAAGCGTGAACACATACCACACAAAAATGATACCAAATGATTTGGGATAAAACACTTTCATAAGATGTATACTAATTTACTGTTCATAGATGATTTTTAAAATAATTAGCAATTTTCTAGGTGTACACTTTTGTTTTACTCACACGGTAGAGGGGGGGGGGGGGGGGGCAGAGGCACAAAACACAATAGGAAAGCTGTATTTTCCCCTTTTCTGAACTTGAGCTATGCCAGATTGCTAAAAAAATACGGTTAATAAAAGATGGGTTATACACCCCAACTTATTTTGCATAATCATTTGCCATTGATAATAATTTTCTTCTTACCTTGCAAATTCAAGCTGTTTTCAGTCATATTGAATTATAATGTCAATTCACTTGAATGCTTAATTTTTCTGAGCTAACACAAACATTTAAAATAGATTAGGCGTATTATGTTGTATTACCATTTTATAGCTTATGTTTTATTATTGTATAAAATTATATAAATATATATTATCATTATGTTCTATTATGTATAGATTATTATGTTCAATTAGTTTTTACCCATTTATATAATATATTATCATGTTTTATCACCAGTTTAGGCCATGTAAAAAAATATACATGTTTAGCGTCCCCGCCCGCTTCCTTTTTGGGGGCCGCCTCCTATTATTTTTTTTGAAATTTTTTTTTTTGAAAGAAAAAAACATGAAAAACCCTGCTAAATTGGATCTACATGTATTTCTGATCCCCCCCCCCCCAAAAAAAAATGTTGGCGGCCATCTTGAAAAATGGCCCGACTGTCAGGGAAAATGTACCGAGCGGCCATTTTGAAAGAAAAAACAAAAAAAGGGGCCTCCTCCTTCGTATTTTTCGAAAAAACAGGACACTTAACATGTTTTTTATTTTATTTGGCCTTATAGATTATTAGGTTTTATTATTGATTTGTAAATAACAGTTATCCGGCCTGCATAAGTTGAATCTGTTGGTACTGCAAAAAATATTTTGACATATAAATGCAAAATTTGACTTTGGGAGTGTAAGTACCGTAAATCTCTGTGTATAAGACGCACTTTGCCTGGCAATGTCTCCCAGCTCAGTCATACAAGGTGTGTTGACTCGCCACTCGGAACTTACAACAACATTACCTGTATGGCCGATTTTTTGTTTTTTGTCTGTCATCTTTAGTTTTAAAAATGACATTGTTACTATTATTTGTGACAAGTTCACGAGCACAAATCGGCGCCTTCAACTGCACCTCGCAGTAAAATAAAGGTCTTCCCATGCATGGGTTTTTGTACACGAACCTGGCTTGCTGCCTCCAGAGTCAGCAAAAAAAAGGGCTGCGTATGTCTTATACACATCATCATTTACGGTAATTTTTTGTATTGATTGGTCCAAAAGATTTATTCGACTTTTAAAGAGAAAATTCTACTCATGCGACTTTGAGTTATGCAAAGTTAACTGTATCATGTTCTAGTTCATGAATAATAGATTGAAGACTGCTTGGATATGGGAGATTTTCAGCTTGTTAAATGCATTGAACAGTGCACGGCTACATTGTAGGCTAGCTACATGTAGCTGCACGCTAGCTTGTTGTAATGAATATGGAATGTGATCTAATCAACAGCTCAGTCACTCCCATACTGTGTGATATATTGTTATTCACTTTCTGACTTCTACCGTCCTGATGAGTTGTGATATCTGTGGATGCAGATTATATTCAGCTAATATCAGAGGTGTGTGCAGGTTTTTATGATGGTAGGGGGGATACTAGGAGTATCAGAGCTGTTCCAGCATTTTTTTTTTTTTTTTTTTTTTTTTTTTTGTAATATATATTTTTTTAAATTATTATTATTTTTTTTTTTTTTTTTTTTTTTTTTTGGGGGGGGGGGGGGGGGGGGTGCCCCACCTCAAATGAATTTTCGACTATAACAAAAAATAGCTATGAAAAGGGGGATTCAAATATTTGTTATCAATGAATTATACCACATGTATCTAGGCCAATTGATGTGCCACTCAGGTTTTCAAAAGTAGGGTGTTTAGAGGTTTAGACCATTTTCATGATTGACACAGCCTATTATGTCTAAAAGAGTAATGTGGGACTCACAAGTTATTCTATTTTAATTGTTGGTCTCAAAAGAGCATTCATCTTTCTTTCTTCTTTCCATTCTTTCCTTTATTTTATTTTGTATTCTTTGGTCAATGCTTGAGGGGGGCTTCAGCCCACCCCCTCCCCCTTCCTGGACACGCTAGTGACAATAGCTGTGACCCTACCAATAAACAATGAAAATCGAAGTAGTGTGAACCATGTAATTTGATTTTTTTTTTCTCACTTCAACACGTTCATAATTGACAAAAGCTTACCCAATTTTTTAATTAACTTTAAAAAAAAAAGGTTTGCCTATTAATATTAAAAGTGAAACTTTATCTATGGTTGTTTATTGTCTTTGTGTTGAGGTATTTCTTGCTCAACCCCCCCCCCCTGAAAAAAAGATCACCAAATCAACATAGAGGAAAATGCTCTCAAAGTAATTTGGGGTCTGGTCACCAAATGGTACCTTCCTGTGAGGTTTAGAATTTCTAGTAACAAGATATTGTCAATTTCCTGTTTTCATAACATGCATTTTAATATGAAATGCTGCTAGTACAAGTAGAAGAATGATAAGGAATGTCTTTCAGGTGTGCCCACTATCCATTTTTAAATATCATATATATATTTTCTTGTTTGTTTGTTATATTTCTAGTTAGTTTGTTTTTCTTTCTTTGTTGTTTTGGAGTTGTAAGTCCTCTAGGGTGTATTTAAAAATGAGAGAAATTTCGAGGAATATCTCTTTTAACCTCTTTGACACTTGACAACACTATGCATCACAGCATTTTAAAATGTGAACGCTGTCATTTCCCCATAAATTTATGTTTAAATATAAGTGTTTTCCTTGAAGCGTGTGACAGTATCCTTCCCTAGCCACTTAAATGGGTTGTCTACATGCCCCATTGCCCTTCCAGGCAGACCCATTAAGCTTTGACAGAAGCCATAAATCATTTAACATGCTAACCTGAACCCCAAGCACATTTTTTCCGCTCATTGAATCTTGGTATCCAACCAGGACATGCAAAGGTCATCTCAGTTCGTGTAGATTGACAACAACATCAGTGAGGGAGTGGTCTGACTCCCAGACCAAAATAGTTCAAGATCAAAGAAGATTTGTCTGCTGAGAACCAGAAGATCATTAAGTCATATAAGCTCTAACACAGAGTCAATGCCTTCTGCCTCTAAGGAGATGGATGAATAGGCTTTGTACTTCTTCTAACTTGAAAGTTTAACCATTTTTAAAACAAAATAATGTATAAACAAAATATGAGCTATAGAAAATATAAAAGAATGTGAAAGAGGATGAAAATCAAATAGTCGTATAGTAACATATGCCTCATGTTTTTGGTCACTGTTGCACATTACCTTCCTAGCTTTCTTGAAAGAGAAAAGAAAAAAAGGTTCTCAGAGATTAAGTTGGGATGGAATTTTCAATTTTCAGATTCACTACTAGTTACTGTTTGTTTTATCACATACTTTTTAAATCTTTTTGTGAACAACAGTAAAATGTCAATTGTATGGTAGATCGTGGGAGAAGTTGTCCTCAAACAGATCCAGAGTTTGTCTTTGGGGTGCTAACTATTTGGTTAATGATATAAAAATTGTCCTCAAAAGAAGTTTTAGGATTGCACTCGATACAACGTAACATCTCTCACTGTACACATCTTCAGGACTTTTTAGGACTTTACATTGGATCTTGTTTGTTGGTTAATTTCTTAGAAATAATATCAACAAAAGGATTTTCTCACTATTTGTTTCTTCTCACAGGAGCTACAGTAACATCTCTTACACTGAATGGATGTGATAGATTATTTGTTAGGTAAGGTACAAAACAATATGCGATCTCTTTGCCTTTTGAATATTTCTTATTTGATGCTCTTGATTTTAACTAATTTTTAATGTGAAGGTTTTCAATAACTTGTTTTTTTGAGTTATTTCTAAAACATAACAACTTCCTTCGCTAGTTGTTCTTTTTATTTAGGGTCTGTGAATCAGTCAGTAAGTCTTTAAAACTATTCAAATGTATAATGAAAATTTATTGATGTCATATTACAAATTTGATTTTTTTTAAAATTCTATTCAGTGTTTCCTCCTACATATGTAATAACAATTTTTGAAAATTTCTTACTGTTTTCTCTATCAATTAGTGAAAAAGCTGTGTTTAATAACAAGAAAGCCATACGGGGTGGTATTCCAGTCATCTTTCGTAAGTAAAATATTATTTTTTTCTGTTTGTTTGTCTGTATGTTTTACTGAAGGTATGACTGATTACCATGTCATGATTAAATGGATTTTATGTACCATTTTTGCATCATAATCATCATGGAAGATATCAGAAGATATATAAATTTTGTTTTGAAGTAAATACTCACTAGAGTAGCCCCCCCCCCCCCCCCTCCCCCCCCCCGCCCAGCACACCCACCCCTTTTGACTGCCTGGTCTACTTTTTCCCACAACTGTGTTATGTATTATGTAATATAATATTGTCTGTTTATCTTTATATCTGAATATCAAATAAGTTTAAGGAATGTTAGATGTTTTCTCTAAAAATACAAGTATTGTTGGTTCTCCCATTTCCCCCATGTTTCCATGTTTTATATTTGAGCATCTCTATGCGGACTTATTAAAATGATGTCAGATCATATCAGAAAGGCGCTTTGATTCTTTCAAAGAAATATCACACAAGAACATGTAGGCCTTATTATAGTGTAGATTGCTGGCAAGCTTGTCATCATTGATGAATTCCATCATCAAGCAGGGAACCTACATAACTGCACAATGACACTGGGAGGCACTGGGATGCACTGGGAGGCACGTGGGTAGTGAGTTTGGCTAGGGATGCATGCCAGATTTAATTGACCCAACCTTGTAAGCTCAAGCTCAAGTGATGTGCACGGTTGAATTAACAAGACCCTTTACACATGATATACATGTACAAGTAACCGTCAATAAAGAAAATAGATTTGAAAGTATTGACATTGTATTTTTAAAACATTATCATCATAATATTGTATTCTCATTTTGAAAATTGATGAGAATAAGTTATTCAATCAATTTAAAGGGTAAGCTATATACGCATCATATCTTTTGCTTTGGAGTTTAGCTCTATTACATTTTGTTGACTTCCATTATAAGGCAGTCACAGTGAAAATTCATCTAAATTTCAAGCAGGAGATGAATAAAAAGTGAATTACATAGGTGAAATATCTTCTCTTTTTTTGTAGTCTGAAATTAAACATATTCATTATTTCAGTCTTTCTTATAATGATGATCAAATTTAATTTAGGAACAGGAACAATATTCATTTTATTTCATTGTATTTTTGTGTGATACAAATAATGTAATAGGATATTTGTCCACTTTCACAATCATTTGATCATTATGATACATACAAATGTATTAGTAATGACTTTATGTGTGTTGACTGTCATTCTTCTTTGCAACCATAGCCCAGTTTGGTCCATGGGATCTAGGAGCTCAGCATGGGTTTGCTAGAACAACACCTTGGGTCCTGACTGACAAACAAACAGTAAGTTCAGCAAAATCTTCAACAACAACAAAAACACAATCCAGAGTGGAATTTTTCTGATATGGTTTTTTTGTCGTGTTCGTGTGTAGTTGCAGAACAATTTTCTGACAAAACTCCAGAATTTGAGAAAAACTGATTGTTTCAACTTGCAGTGTAAATACCCCTTCATATTAGGGTTCAAGTTTCGTGGACTAGCAGAATTCAAAATCAAAAAAAGTCTCAACATCTCTAACGAGCAAAAAGACAAATTAATAACTAAAGAAGAAGGGCTCATCACATTATGTAGACATTTACATCGTACAAAATCACCTTTATAAAAATTGTTTTGGAAGGAAATCTTTATGAAGTGTAATCATTATTAAGGACAAAATGTTATATATAGTAATAGAAAATGACCATTTACTGAGGTTACCATTCAAACTTAAAATTATTCAAAATATTATAACCAAGAAATAAAACAAATTTACTCCTTATGAAAAAAAGAATTAGGCCTACTAAACATTTTAAGGTAATTTTTAAAGGAACTGTGGCAAACTTTGCAATTTTCTCTGTACAGAGAATGTTGATAAAATTTCTTTTTCTTAGTTATTGATGACGAAATAAATTTGTTTCTTACAGGGGTTGTATATCAAAAAACATATGTGCAATCATTATATCTAGGGTGAATGTATAATTGACAATTGGGTTATCAGGGTGGACTTCCTCTTTAAGAGCATGGAGACAGTGGGTGCTTACATGGGAGGATGGAGGCAAATATTTGTTTAAGGGTATCCTAGCTATGCCAGCTGTTCAAATTTCTCTACAGAGACATAGATATGGGAGAAATTCAAAAGTACATTGGAAGATAACACACCAGTTATCCTGATCAGGAGAGTATGCAGTGAATGCATGTGACCATGTGACTGATAGTACATTCTATGTTTTGTGAATATACAGAGCTTTTCGAAGTCAAAGGTTACACAAATATGTTTTCATTATACTCATGGTAAAATGGTTTTGATGCTCCTTCAGAAAATATATTATGCATTATTGATTTTATGATATTTGAGTATTCCATTTTATATAAATAACTTGTTTCTAGAAGTTGCTTTCATTAAAGACACATTATAAGATGATTAAATAAAAAATAAAAAAATAATAATAATTTAGGAATCTGTATTATCCTTTATAGCAATGTTGATTTACATTTGTTGTTAGTGTAACATATTTTCCTTATACTTTGCAACCTTCTCCTGGTGCTTCAGAACTAATATGATGCATCCAGGATTAATTTGTACTCTTTGAGCAAAATGTAGCTTTAATTTTGCTGTTCAAACTATTATTCTCTCTATCTCTCTCCCTCTCTCTCTCTTTCCCTCCCTCCATCTCTCTCTTTTTCTCTCTCTTTCTCTCTCTGTCTCTCTCTGTCTCTGTCTCTCTGTCTGTCTGTCTCTCTCTCTCTCTCTTATCTCGTAAAGGATCCCAAGAAGGAAGTCCTTTGTACATTTGAGCTGGAGGATGATCTAGAAACACGCAGTATATGGAATCACAAGTGAGTATTATTGGATGTAGTCATAATAGTCTTGAAAAGCAAAGTACATTATACATGTATGTATCATGAACATATAGGCCTCTGATATTGATAGAACTATCATACAATTGAATTAAATCCCTTAAATTGTTTGACTTGCCAGCATTATTTACTTAGATTTTTTACTGAATACATTTTCTAAATCTTAGATTAATTTTGCCCCTGAGTGACAAATTTTGTGGTAGATCTATGTGGTTAGACAATACTTTAATTTGTCATTGTATAGAATCTTAATGGCTGAACAATAAATCAATCTGCAGTAGAGTACTGCAGGTTAATGCCCATGAGCACAATCAACTGTACTGCTTTCTGAATAGCATTTATAACTGTAGAAATTCTAAATATCAAATATGTGATGATAAATGTTATCTGTTTTTTTTCTTCTTCAGATTCAAGATGAAATACACAGTTGCTCTAAAGAAAAAGAATGCTGTCTTTGACTTTTCTGTCACAAATACAGGTACTGATTCCTTCAGCTTCAAATGTCAGCTGCAGAGTATTATGTAATTGTAAAGGGCTAATATTTTCTTGTTTATTATCCACTAATGTCAATATATAAGGAAGATATATACAGGACTCCAATAAGTAATATCAACATACTTGCTCTAATTGAGAACAACACAAAAAGGCTACCCTGGGTAAACAAGTAATAATTAATATTATTATTATCATTATGTTGTTGTGTTTTTTTTTCTTTTTCAAAACCGTCCAAATACATAATTTTCTGTGTGATGATATTGTAGTACAATACGTTTATGATTTTGTAACAGATCATTAATTTTACATAAGAGCTCTGGGGCCATGCACGGAATAGCAATATCATATTCACTTAGTAACATCAATGATAATGACCTTATATTTAAAAAAAAGAGATTGATATTAAGTAACTACAGGAATAAGAAAACTAAGTATGACTGGATGTATGTGTCAGAACTTTATAGCATGGAGTATGATGAGCATGGAGTGTGATCTGATGTGGTGATAACCAAGGGGCAAATACTTGACATTCAATCTTCACCCAAATGATTGATGGTCCATGTGCATGCAGCTAGCTGAGCAAATAGCTTCCTTTGATTTTAAGTGCATTTATAGCAGTAACATGGGGTTCCTTGTGGCTCTGACACATAGCCTGTTTGGGTGTATTTCAAGCAAGTTAAATAGATGATAGGCAAACAGGGGTATCAACACACTTTCCTTGGAAGATTTTTAAAAATTATAGAACATTTCACCTTCTTGCACATAATAATAATAATAATAGCTCACATTTATAATGCGCCTAATACTTTGTTTCTAGGCGCGGAACATATTATTACCCCGGTCATCGGATTCAGGCTTACCCGCAACACAATGTATGCACATTTTCCACTTCCTCGGGAGTATTCCAGCCAGTCGCCATTTTACAAGCGCCATTTGCTAATCCAACCACATTAACTTTCGCATCCTAGCGGGTACCCATTTAACACCTGGGTGGAGAGTGGCAAATATGTAGATCAATGTCTTGCCAAAGGACATTAGTGCCGCAGCGGGACTTGAACCGCGGACCTTGTGATCCACAGTCCGGTGACATATCCACTCGACCACGACACCTCTACATATTATAATCCTTAGGTCAGATAATACAATTTGTCTGACAAGAAAGAATTTTTTTGATTTTATTTAATTATTTAAAAGAAATTTCTTTGGGACTAGTGATTGTCAAATTTATGTGGAATCCAAATGTAATACAAATTTGTTTAGTGTAGTATTAGGGTTTTGATATATAAAAATAGTGTTCAATAATTAATTTATTGATCAACTTTATACTTTGTTTTGGATGAGAATAGAGCATTAGAATGGTGTAAAGCCAACATAGACACTGGCTTTAAAATATCAGGAATAGCTACAGCATCATAGGGACTGTATTAGTGTAGTCTACAGAAAAAATAATTCAGACCCTTCTGTTTATCCTGACAACAATTTGTGCCTTTGAAACGAAGAGCATGCACCTGTAACAAGCCTCTTAAGTTTCTATGTATACAGTGCGTCCCAGAAAAAACGAAACCGAGAAGTATCGATGTTTTATCATAACTTAACCACAACCATAATTAATGAATGATATATATTTGGAAAGCTTAGAGTCTCCTCTTTCAGTTGATGCTACTCACGTGATGCATATTTCACGCATGAGTGATTAAAAGCAATTTGAAGGAAGTAAACCAAAAAGTAATTTGGCGGGCGGTATCTGAATTTCAAAGAAAAATTCATATTTCTAGAAAGTTCATATTCTGCTCTTTCATATGATACCTCAATCAAGAAAAATGAGCCAGGAATAACAAAGTTCTGTTTGTTTAAAGTAGCCATAACATTTTCATAATTTCAACAAACGAATTCGTTTTCACTGGGTGCCTGCCGTAGCAAAAAGCAGATTTGACAAAAGACTTAACTCCGTTTCGTTGACAATCAGCCATGCATGAAGACTCTCGTCTACGGCTGATTGTCAACGAAACGGAGTTAAGTCTTTTGTTAATTTCGTTTATTGATACGGCAGGCAGCCAGTAAAAACGAATTTGTTTAATAAAATTATGGAAATGCAAGCACTTTGTCATTCCTTGCTCATTCTTCCTGATTGAGGTGTCATATGAAAGGGCAGAAACTCAACTTTCTAGAAATGTGAATTTTTCTTCGAAATTCAGATACTGCCCGCCAAATGTCTTTTTGGTTTCGTTCTTTCAAATTGCTTTTAATCACTCATGCGTGAAATATGCATTATCTGAGTAGCATCACATGAAAGAAGAGACTCTAAGCTTTCCAAATATGTATCATTCATTAATTATAGTTGTGATTAAATTATGATAGAACATCGATACTTCTCAATTTCGTTTTTTCTGGGATGCACTGTATAGTCTATATTTTTATCTGGGGCAATCCCTTTTCACCATTTTACTCAAAAGGAAAACAGAAAAAATTTAAGGAAAGAAATTATTTTTCTGTGCTATAGCTCCCCCTCCCCCTCTCTCTGAGAAAAACGAATAAAATTGTATAGAATAGTCTATATATGCAGTTCTCTATTCATCTGGTTACCCTAAAAAAAATACAAAATAGTTCAAAATAAGGAATTCAAAGAACCTGCAATTAAAATCAATCAGCTACCAAATGATCAACTATTGCTTCACTACAGCTTTTGCATTTAATACACAGCAAAGCAGATGAGCAGATGAGCAAAGCAGATGCTTGATTCCCATGCACATGCATAAATGATATGTGTATCCCTGAATGTAAATAGACTAGATTGGTCGTGTAATTCAATGATTGGATTGCCATACAGTTGATCTTCTCAGCAATCCACGTCTTCACATCATATTAGTAACATATGGACTCACTGGGGAATATAAGATGGGAGTACAAAGACAATTTGCCAATGTCCCCCCCCCCCTCTCAATTTGAACCCAATCTAAGTATTTCCTATTAAAGTACGCTTTTTTGTTGTTGCTTGTCAGACATTTTTCAGAATTGTGCTTCCAAATATATAACATCTTTAATCCGTTAGAATTCATTTACTTTTCGTTGTCGCCATTGTTAATTGTTGTTGTTGTTGTGTTCTCTTTGTGTTTTACATATTGATCTGTAACTTTAAAGTTTGCAGGTGTGCAAGGGCCTTTAAAAAAAAATCAACGTCTGTTAAAGAGTAATACACCCAGTATGTGGAAACAGACAAATACAAATCAATGTACAGTATATATATGTAATCATTGTATAATATTTTTATCTCCCATGCAGGCTTGGCTAAATTAGAATTCACCTGTCTTCTACACACATACTTCAGAGTAGATGACATAGCCAATGTATCAATAACAGGCCTCAATGGACTAGAGTATGTAGACAAGGTAATAGTTCAATATCAAGTCGAGTTCTGGGCCTGTCTCATACACAGATGCGATTAATAGCAACTTTTGTTTGCAATCAATATCAATCGCAACTAATAGGAGACTGCAAACTTGCGATTAATTCGGATCAATTACAATAAGACAGGGCTCTGGCAGGTCATGCAATTAAAATGTGAAAGAATCTATGTGGAAGTGACTGGATAGGTTGATGATCACATAGCACATAAGTATCGGTGTACAAAAATTCATATGGTATATCATGGTAGATTTCCTTCTTTGCATATACAAGTTGAATTTATTCTATCCATGTTCACTATGCATGTTCATGAAAATCTGCTCTCTGGTACGTTTTATTTCCAACATTAGTCTGCATGACTACCCACATTTAAATGATATGTGATTCACATAAAATGATAACTTGTTGTTATGTGAATTAGAAGTTTATTTGAATATACTGTATGTTATGTTATTATATTCTTTTGCTTATCGGTAAGTATTTCATATCATGTTACAGTCAAACTTACAAAATGCATCTTTCCCCAAGTACCTAGAGTAGGACTGTAGCTTGCATGTTACTAATAAAGTCAATTTCACTCTTATTTCCAGTAATCAAAATGCACAAGTAAAAATTGTCAGACATATGTCCACACCTTGTGAGGTTTTAAGAGCAACAACATTTTCTTCTGGAAAGCAGGCATTACATTCAAATACATATCCACAAATGGTTAATGTGACATTTTCCCAAGTGACTTCTGCTCCAGGTTTTACTTCATCATAGATATAAAGTAGGGTTAGGATTAAATATAGTGTTGGGTTCAGGGTTGAATTTAGGAATTCACTTTGTGTTCCAGGATAATCACTGCATAGTAATTGCTGCTGGAGCGTACTGTTGTAGAATCTGAAAATGGTTCATTCAGCTGTTGTAAGTGTATGCAGTAGAGTACCGGTATGGATTTAAAGTGTTTGTTATTTTTGTAAATAGGTTCGAGGGGGAGCCACATTCACGGAGGACAGGGATCTAGTGACAGTGGGAGAAAACTATGACAGGTGAGTCTCGGCACCCCCTGCTTCGATATGTCAACAAATACCATTAGTAGGTTTGTACTAGTGGGCTAGTGATAATTGTTTATCAGCTGTGTCCAGTAAACATTTAACCTCAATAGTGCAACCAAATCCACAAACATTTACCGGTATGACAATGGGACAAATTTTGTTTTTATCATAGTGTCATTTTGATCGTGATTAATATATTGTTTCACATCTAAACTTAACAATTCATTGGAAAATGGGGAACCAGTGAACTAGAGCTACATTTTCTTAATACTTTGTATGTATTGTATATTTGTTTTTTTAAATGAAGAATGGAATTAATACCAATGTGAACCAGTGCTGTGTTTGTGCACATGCAAAACTGAAATGCAAATATCAGCGAACAAACAACTGTTTTAAACAGTAGGTTAAAGATAGTAAGTGTTACAACATTAATGAAACACGTACAGCACAAAACGATTAGGTAGAGCATACAAAATGACATTATCAAATATGAACTTTGCCTTTTCAACATCCTTGTTATTTTGTTTGAACTGTTATGACTCATATGCTACAATTAAATGACAGATTTATTAACATGACACTTATTAAGTGATAGATTAATCCACTTTATGATGGGGATTCTTTGGAGAAGAAAATGCAAAGTTCAAGGGCTTTATTAACATTGATTGTTTAGACAAACTCTTCTCATAGTCTTGAACAGTTTTGTAGTTTATGCATATTCTATTTTTACCAATCTATTTCCAACATTTATACGCTATGCCTTAAAACAGGTTGTATTCTCTTGATATCACCTTGTAAATCCCTCTATATGCCTCAACCCTGCCCCTAGCTTTCCTTTCTTTTGAGAAACACTTTAATAACAATCAATGAAAAAAGTATGATTATAACAGATTTATAAGAGATTTAATCAGTCATGTGTACAATACGTACCATTTATATGACAAAAGTGAATCAGTGACTATTTTGTTTTACAATAATGTTAAAATTGTGAGGATAATTAACATTCCTAATTTCAATTCAAAGTGATTGTTATTGGACATTTCTTTTTCCCGCAGAGTATACCAGCAAACACCCAATAAACATGAAATCAGAAACACAATTGACGGAGCAACCATTATCTTGGAGAAAAACAACTTTCCTGATACAGGTACAGTTTATATCTAGTCATAAAATTGCCAAAAGGTTTATCTTGAAACTTAATCATTAGATTGCAGCTTTTGCATTTAGGAATGCACTTTGCTTTAATACTAGTCATTTATTGTCATTTGTGTATTTTAATGTCTGAATTCTGAATCTGAATTCTGAATCTGAATTCTGATTCTGCTACATAATTCTAGTCTGTAAGTGTTTGCGGAAGGAAAGAATATTTGAAGGAAACTAATTTCAATATAAGACTTTTTGTGTGATCTTCTGGTTAAAGGAGTAACAGGGTGATGTGGGATGTGAATATCTTTTCACATTGAATATTTAATATCAAATTCTGTAATATTCTAGCCTGTAATATGAAGCCTGAATCAGCATTTGTTTTGCTATTTTTGTTATCCAAACATTTTTTGTTTGTTTAAGTGTACCGTAAATGAATTCAATGACTTGCATTACCAGGTAAAGTAATAGTATAAGATTACTAGGATGGTAAGCACTTTTTAGTAAATATGAATTAGCACAGCTTACAAAAAAATATGTATCATATTGGATGTATTTGTAGTTAAAGTGTAAGGAGTGGTTACTTCACAACAAAGACATTTTTATTAGAAAAAAAACTACCAATCAACATCTCTGCAAATTTAAGCACACAGACAAAAATATAACCTTTCACTTTAATGTTACCATACTGAATTTCTGTGTGTATCAAAATCTGCTTCTTTTTTAAACATTCAGTGGTATGGAATCCATGGGCAGAGAAAGCAAAACAGATGAGTGACTTTGGTGATGATGAATACACTAAGATGATTTGTGTAGAAGCTGGCCATGTTTCTACACCAGTAACGCTACAACCTGAACAAACGTTCTTCGCAAGTCAGAGCATCGCTGTCAAATAAGAAATTTAAAAAGAAAACGTCTGCCAAAAGCCAGAGGGGTATTAACTCACTACTCTGCATAATGGTATAATGGTATATATACTGATAATCTGTCTTTTACTGATATCGCTACCACTGCTGTAATGTATTTTCTATTGCCACATCTTTTGATGAAGGCGTACATATAGAGCAATATCAGGTTCTTGCACCCAAGCATCATCATGGGTGATGCATTGTGGGACTTGGCTGTCAACACATCAGAACATTGTAGGCAGCAGATAGCAATATATGTAAATCTGAAGTAGTGTACTATTTTTTTAAACAGATGAATACAAAATGCATACAAGAAAAGAATTACAAAGTAATATCCGGTAATAAAAGTGATAAGCAGTTTGGCATTGTAAAAGATATTATACACCCTTGTGGTTCTCAGCAGACGCCTAAATCAGGTTGTTTTTTATACTTCATTTAATAAAAACATTTATGAGAGGTGGTGGTGATATGAACTTGATTCTCATTATGATTGGAATGTTGCTTTTTATTCTTTCATGTACGTCTCTGATTTGAAATGTATATTTTTTGGGAAAGGGAAATCCCATTAAAAAAAAAGAAACTATTGCAGATGTTTATCACTCAATCAATGATACGAAACTGTGTCATAAAGTGTGTTGCAATGATATACGTATGCTTAAGTAGTATGTAAATTAACAGATGATTGAACGTGCAACTCTCTAATGTAATTTTAACATCAAGATGAACAGGTGGTAGGGGAGAATTGGAATTGAAATATATTTTGTTACTTTAAAGACAGTTTGTATTATTGTATGAATTTTGTTTTGTTTTTGCTTAACTTGATCATACAATTTTTGTTTAATTTTTTACTTTCCTATTTTCATTTTAGTACAGTATGACAGAGGGGAGGGCAAATCATTTAATGGATTTATTATAATTCACAAGTATAACATACAGAATAATGATTCTATTCTGAAATATTTTAATAGCTGCCTAGCAAAAAAAATAAAATAAGAAAAAGCCTTAAAATGTCATAAAATATCTACATATACCATTCTATTCCGATAGCCACTTAAACACATTTTTTTCAAAAAATAATCATGAAGCAAATCTGATTCATGAGAAAATCAAATTGATTATTACGCTTTGTTATTTAGAGACAAACAAATTTAATATGTACCATACTTAATGTGCTTTATTAGCAGTATAATCGTGTCTTTCAAAGAAATTGCAATTAATTCAAATTATTGTTTATTCTTGTTCAGTTAAAACAAGAAAGAAATGTAAAATGAAACACTTAATTGTCTATATTGAAAAGAAATATATTGTTCTTTAGAAAAGGTTTAATATTTGTATTGCATATTTATAATTGTCAAATGCAATATTTTATGGTAAAAGGCTGAAATTCAATATTTTATCAGATAGAAATATATTGATATTTTACAATATACATGTATTAACCATGAACATCTTATAGATTTCTTTTCTTTAACCGCAATTGTCACATGATATTTTGACTGATTTGTTATGCTATCTGTATATTTTGTGCTTTCAAAAATGTTCAATTTAAGTTTGTACAATGTTATTGTTTATTTTACGCAACTTTGACCCAAAATCCATTCCAGTGTATCATCATTGAGAACCCAAGTTCTTATTGCACAAACTCATGAAGATTCGGTATCAGCTGTATACATCAAGAAAGTTGTATATCATGTCATTATTTCACATAAAACATTTAGTTTGAATAGGAATTAGAGACTGATCTTTAGTGATTGATGTATTACATTACTGAGGCAGCAATCCCATCATATTGTTTGTTTAGAGCCTGGCAGAAGGGTGTTAAGTCTGTGTAACTGACATGAGTTAAAGCCGTTCTGATTCTCAGCAGACGTTGCATAGTTGTATCATATATACATTGCGTATGATCAGGCTTTTTCTATTAAATTGAAATATTTTGCATTTTCATTAATACTGAAATGACAATTATGTTGAACGATGCTGCTAGGTATAAAAGGAAATCAACTTTGAATATTCTTTGAAGTAATCAATAGCATCGGATTTGAAAATCAGAGCTTAGTATACTTACACAAATACACTTTAGTTCTGTTTTTTTTAATTTGTGGGAACAATATTAATGTAGGTATTAGCACTTTCATTCGCTTTGTCTTATGTTGTGAAAATGGTGTTAGTAGTTAAGGCAATAGGCATTGGAAAAAGATTTAAAACCAAATCATTAATACACTATGAGGGGATCAGTGATTTACTGTGTCATCTAGTCCCTGGTCATTGATCATTCACAAACACCTTTTCACTAGTTAATGATGTTCTGTATATCCCCAGGTTAAAGTGCATGGGAAAGGAATGAAATCCATGTTCTTTTAAAAGTAATTATTGTAATTTTTTGAAGGGCAGAACATAAGAAATTACTGATATTTTGTTTGTTTGAAAAACACCATTATTCCAAAGTGGACATACCGGTATTGTGACATTAAACAAATTTTGTTCAGAAAAAAAGATGCATCAAACAGCAGTTATTGGTAGTATTTCTATAAACTACCAAATTATGGCTGTTTTGTATTGATTTCCATGTATGTATTGTCTAGCATTTCCTAGATCACATTTTAATCTGCCAAAAGAAGAAAATGCAATTCCCATTTAATACATGCGGGGGTTTAAATTCTTTCATAGTTCTGTACATGTATTTTGATGGGTACTTTTTTATACCACTTGTAACTTTTTAGCAATAAATTGAAAGGTTTGGATGAGAAAAATCTACATGAAAATTTTGTCTGTCTGTTGTCTATTGGATGCTTCATTAGTAATTATTGCAAGATTATTTGAATCTACAACTCTAAGATTATGTGAATACCGGTAGATATAAGACTCTTCAGTGTAATTAGTATTTAGATTTTGTTTGATGTTGTGTTCCTGGAAAAAAGATAAATCAAGATAAAATTGTTTGGTTTCAACATATTGGGTTAGGAATATTTGACATTGTTTCTTTCCATCTAAACATGCAAAGAAGGCATCCCCTCCCTAGCTAGTCTCCACCCCCCCCCCCCAAAAAAAAAAAAATACCGTGCACACATCCGCAGCTTACAGTGGATTGATAATAAACCTTAATGATCAGCAGAGGTGACAGGAATTATGATCTCACTGAAACTTAAACTAAGCTGGTACAACACAGAATTTTAATACAAGATACAGATGAACTGAAACTAGGACTGAACAATGAATAATTAATATACACGCACCAATAACATGATGCAGTCCTATTACGTCAAGGCACTCGATCCTGCAAAGTATCAACCGCGATTCCCGGTAGCCGGTTATTTAATTACTTCCTTTTTCCCTTTTTTTCTACCGGGAATCGCGGTTGATACTTTGCAGAATTGAGTGCCTTGAAGTAATAGGACTGCATCATGTTATTGGTGCATTTATATTAATCATTCATTGTTAAGTCCTAGTTTCAGTTCATCTGTATCTTGCATTATTCTGTGGTGTCCTTTCAGAACATATATTTAACGACTAAATTATTCATAACCCTTGTAAATTTAATGTTTTTGTGCTTTTCCGTTACTCATTAGAAATGAAAAATGGACTGGTTGATTTAGGGCCTTCATTTAATACTTTTAGATGTCCTTGGCATATTCTGTGGTGTTTCCAAAACATATATACATGTAGTATTGATGAGCCATTCTCTTGTCTGTTTGGTTAAATTTCTTCCTGTTTCTGTACCCAATGCAATATGCAGTATACTTGCTACTTCTTTCTCTTTGTCTCCCCATCTTTCTCGCTCTCTCTCTTTCCCCATCTCTTTCTTTCTTTCTCCCCTCTCTCTCCCCTCTTTCACTCACTCACATACTTGAGGATCCATTAAATTGTGTTGATATATTTTCATGATTAAATCCTGACTAGATCCACAGAATTAAAAAGGGCAACCAATTAGACAAATTGGACATTTCAAGAGCAACTATGTCCAAACTTTATTCCAGACATACAAGGAGACATGATAGGAGCAATATTGCTTTTCATATTAAAGTCATAGGTACATACACTCACTAGGATCCAATCAAAACAAATAATATATTGGATCATATAAAAGATTTCCCTCTAATCTTCTACACCTCAAGGAAAGGATGTCAAATTGACATATTTAAGCAAAAATGTCATATTTCCAAACAAACATTATTTTCCATGCATTTATGGCTCTATATGAATAGGATATACATGGTAGCATTTCACACAAATGGCTTAAAGATACTATGTCCCTTTTGCAGCCAGCATCAAAATCTCTAGAACTTTGCAGGAATTATCAATATGTCATGTATGTCCTATCTGTGAAATTTAAACGTTAGCAGTGTTCTAATATTCAAATTATGCAAGGAAACCCGTTTACTTGCTAGACTTTACTGTACGTCAGACACTATTGAGTGACTAACTGATTTTTGTATCTTCTTTGGTAATAACATACATAAAATGAGCTGTGAAGGGTATACATGAGCATTTGTCTACATCAATAAACCACTTCTTTAATGGCCAAAATTAAACTGATTGAATCTGGTACAATGGTCTGAAAATCAGACTATTACTTACTGGCTCTATAGCTATTAAGTCAATTTGAAAACTAGTACCGGTAGTCGTTATTTTCCAACTTGTAGACATTTTCAAGCCCCCTTTTTCCTAGGGAAGTTCTAAATTACCGGTATTATTATCTTTCAAATGCAGTTGGAATTTAACCTTTCCATTTTTTGGGCCTGCAAATGGGACATAGTACCTTTAATGTACAATAGCAGAGCTGAATAAATGCACAGATCACCTGATATGCAGAAATAATTGGAAAGCTATCAATGAAAATGATGAAATTCTTAGCTCATGCAGTGCCACAATTTGCAGTACACACATTGGTATATTCATACCAGAGAAATCATACAAAATTTAAACTTTATCATCATTTTTCTAAACAGAACATGTTATGTTGTCCCCAAAACAAATTTCTAAAATCTGAATTATAATACATTTGGCCAGTATTCTATACTGATGAAAAATATACAGTAATGTTTGAGATCAAACAGGAATTTATTTTGGATGCACAGTATTTTAAAGATTTGCATGTAACCTTTTGTAAAACATAAACACTCAACCAGTTTGAAAAAAAGCATGCAGATTAATTATAAATGAAAAAGTCAGTTATCAAAACAGAAAAAGAAAAAACAATTATGAAAGTGATATAAAATTTCTGATCACACTGGGTACACAATGCAAACCAATTACAATGCAAACCAAAGATGTAAGAAAATAACACGCAATTGTAAATGATGGGTAAAAACATAAGACAGCTATCACACTATAGACTTTACATCATGAAGTCTGTACACTAGCTCCTGGGTAAAGGCTTGTTGGAAAATCAATGATTTAAAGACCATTGACCTATGTCTTGACCCAAAGCAGAATATCAACTATAAAGATGAATAACATGATTTTTGCCATATCTAACAAAGGTAACATAACATTCTGCTATCTTAAACTTCTCAATACGACTTTCATACGTTGATGATTGTGCCCTATACAATGTGTCCCATAACAAAATTGGACTAGCATGCTTCCAAAAATGTGGGGCAAATTTCACCGTCACCTGTTGATGGGGAATATTTTTAGAAGAACAAAATTGTCCTTCGACTGGTACCAGTGAATATTTACCCCACATTATTAGTAGTATGCTTGCCTATTTTTATTGGGACACCCTGTATATCTTGCGTTGCTTGGAGTCTATGAAAAAAATGAGTCATGCATGCACATAGAGTTCCAACAATATTCCACGGTTAAAATTCTGTTATCTAGATTATTTCACAACCATCAAAACTTTTTCATTCTAATGTACCTGTATACTAACTAGGGAAAAACGAGAGGTGCGTAATGGACCATCCATACATAGATACACTTCATTTTGTGGTGGTGGTTATTTTACCTGACTGCTAAGAAAGCATAAATGCTTGTTAGTAAGCAACCAGACGGCCGACGGCTTTAGGTCCTTTAGAGCTTTCGCGCCTCCACCATATCATTAGAAGAGTGAGAACTTTTAAAGATTATCAAGGGTCATATTGATATAATGCCACATTACAGATTGAACGGTACAAAATAAATAAAAGGAGAACAATAGTTTGCAAACATACTCATACAGTCGCAAACATGATGCCAAAGTACATTACTGTCACAATGTTTGCACGAGTGCGTGAGCGATTGTTTGGAACAATAGATAGAATATACTCTATAGGACAATGGACTAGCACAATATCATTCAGGTACATGTAAGTTAAATATTGCTAGTTTCCACATTGTAAATATGGAATAGTTAAACATCAATTCATCATTATTTGTTATCATAATTCAACACGAAGATAGTATCTCCCTTCAAAACTAAAAACAACACAATTAATGCAGAGTGTTACCTGTTATTGATATATAACATGATATAAATCAAAATTTCCAAACAAAAAGTTAACTTTCATAGGGGCTTTATATTTAAACAAAGTCATCTCATATGAAATCACATTTCTTTATATCAATGTTAGACTGAGAACAAAATCTGCAATAGAATTAAAGTTTTTTTTTACAAAAGCATAAAGTTTACCCTTGCTGCATTTTTTTGAGAAACCTAGCAAATCCTTTGGCAAAACCTATTTCTACCCAATCCACAAAGTATTTGATATAATGTATTACAAGTATTTGTTTAGTAACACAAAGCCCATCACACACTTCACGGTCTGACTATGATTTGAGAAGGACATTCAAACATGTAAAATCTTAATGATCAAGGAGCTGGATAGTTGTATAAATATAAATTTTAAGGTATTCCAAACTTTCTTGGGAGAAGAAAAGCTAAATCGGCTCCTAATAATGGATACACCATTATACCAGTAAAGTGATAATCTACGATTTGAAATCGATTCAGCATTTCTTGTGATCAGAAAGCTTAAATGCACTAAAGGGCTGGTTTTTAGTATTCTTATAATGTAGAACCTAACTCAGGAAGATGATTTACGTTTAGATTTCAATACTAAATGAAATTGTCAACTCATTGAAAATCAGATAGTAAGATAGTATAGTGTGTGGTGGGCTTGAAGCAATTTGCCTCAAATATATATGCATTTGAGCTACTTTATAATAAACAAGATAAGTCCATTTCAAACACAATACAGTATGTATTGTGTTGAACAAGATACATACTATGTATCTATGATAGCGAAAGGCTGACATGCAAAAGATATCTGTCAGTATCTGTGTTATTAAATAGCATTCACAAATTTGTGATTGCCCCATAAAACAACACATTGGAAATATTATAGAATCTACGACAACCATCATCAATCATAATACTTTAGATTTGATCCAAAGTACTTTGACTAACGTATATAAAAAGTAGGTATACATACTGGTAAATCTCCTACTAGTTTGAGTATATTAGTATGGATCTTCAAATATCATACTGTGTTGGTAAATGGCACCAAATTACACCTAACAAAATGCAATGTTTTACTGCATATATTTGCATATTTTCATAATGAAACAGCAATTGTGCAGTACCGGTATACGTTGTGTAAAACACTTTAGCCTGCAATAATGGCTCAATAATCATTGCAAATACATGCACATGACACTTGACTAAATTGTAAAATGATTATCATGAACATTACTATCATCAAAATTGCAATGACTACCGGTAAAAGCAATAATACAACCTTGTTGCTGTATATGGCCACTTTAACCTAATACTGTATGCCTCTTAATACCAGACACCCCGTAAATGGCTGTATATCTTCATATTTAAACTAATATGCATCGAAAGGTCAACACATTTAAATTAGTTGACTCACATGCACTTGTTTATACCCAGCACAACAAGCGTACAGCAGCGCGCGTTTCGGCTAATGTTAATGCGCCCACAAAGCAAATTGCAGTTGTTTACACAAATAATTGTTGTTACCGGTATACAAAAACTACTGTAACATATTTAATTCTAACAGTGTGAATGCAATGGGAATATACAAGGGATTCTGCTCTCAAAATTTGGTGTCCAGAAACTTCTTACCGGTATTTATGATAAAAACATGGATTTTGTACCAAGATGTAAAGTGCACTTTTGGGTCAAACTTCAGATCGGCATTGATGTCTTAACTATGCAAACACCATAGGTGAGTTCACAATTGTGCAGTTTTTACAGGGAAAAACAGGAGATCTCAAATATGTACTGGAGAAATATACGCTGAAAAAAACTGCATTTTTTATGTTAGTATAATGAATGACCTTGTCGATCATCTAGAATTGTAATTAATAAAAAAAATAATTTACTTTTATCTCAGTGTTCGATTGAAGTTCAATGACAAATAAGTGTCCGGTATTAAGAGTATACTTTTTAGCTTATACAAAATTGAATGGTTCCATTGTTTTGACAATCCTCGCGAAATGCTGCAGTTTCACTGCTTCAAAGTTAGTGTACTGCATTCATGGGTATTTTATTTGTATGTCACCAACGTTTCAAGACATTTCATTGAAGGTTTTTCTGTCTAGTAGTAAGAAGAAATAGCTTTAAGTGTCTGATAATAGTTTAACGCATCATACATGTAGCTTTCCAACTCTGAAAATCAACTTCTCTGATGTCCCATTACATTGCATTATCTGTAAATTGTTAAATAGATCTTGTGTGAGCAACTTTTTATATATTCACACAGCAAAATACAAATACAATAGAAACCTTCAAATTCAAATAAACACATGATTTGATCATGATCAACCCTCTTATATCAGAAGAAACACTAGTTATTTCAATGTCATTGATTACACCATGCATCTTTTCATTGTTTGCAAGACTCAGACAACAACAAATCTTCAGTTAACTAAACAAAATGTCAGACAGAGATTCATTGTAGAACCACGTCGTTCGGATATGGAGCTGGTATATACATGTACCATCTATTTAATCACCAGACAGCAGTATTATCCCATTTACGTTGTGGACGGGTCTTTTCATGCTACTTCATTTCACTAAGCTACCTTAATATGGAGGACAAAGGTATGGGAATGAGGGACTTCAATTGCCAATGGGTTAAATATACTACAGTTGAATGGTATGCAGATATTACAAGGAGGCATTATGAAAGAGACAAGCTACAAATGACTTTCATATGTACCAGCAACAAAAATATATACATAGACAACTTTAAGAGGGGGATGATTCAACGTCATAGCAGCCAAGTGTTAGCAAACCAAAAAATATGTAAATGCCTGAAGTGCTGGGTATTTTGAAGCCTGAAGATGGCTTGGAATAAAAAAAAATTCAGGTGAATTTCTGAGATGCATTGAAAAGTTGATGTTAAAGTACAATAGCATTTATCAATCTAGAGGCATGATTATGATATAATACAGGATAACACTATAACATTTTTATCTAAAATTTCACTTATTCTTTAGTTTTGCCAAGAAGTTACTAGCTAGTAACTTCTTGGTTTTGCTAATACACTTCATTTAACTCAAAATAAAAGATTCCCCCCCCCCTTTTTTTTTGCAAGATATTCCGCAGAATTTCTGTAATACTTTTGATCTCACAACAAGTACCATTTAATATGCATAGACACAGCGCTTCCTTTCATATTGCTTGGCAATGCACTGGAAATTACATTATAACAATCTTATACACAATATTACTGAAATATACAGTACATCAATGTACCATCATATTGTATCATTCATACTAAAGAAGTGGTTGGGTGCCATATGCTTTCATCTAAATTGGCATCCTGATTCATCGCCAACCACTAGGGATTTTTTGTGTTGATTAGAAAGAGGATCACGTGTAGAATATCAACTCTGGAATTTGGCCGTCATCGACCGATGTTCCATTGTTGTTGCCAGCGACATATGCAAACTGGAACATTACTTTGCCGTTTGAAGCAGATTCATGAACAACCTTCCGAAGGCCCTTGGTGCCATAGTGGGAATCAGGACCCTGAAACAAAAGCAGAAGCAAAAAGGAATAGTAATGCCTCTCATTTTTGTAAAGACAACAAATTACTGACATTGATTTAATTCAAGTTTGCTCAATGATATGCTTATATTTTTCTGAATACTCTGTGAATTCCTATTTATCCTTTCATTAATCACTCTTGTATGTACACTTTCTAATCATATTATCATATTACTTATTATTATATTATTTATTATTTTTATAACTTTTTATCAACGTTTGATATGCAATTCCATTAAAGCACATATGGACTATGTATAAGTATTATGCTCTATATAAGAAACTTATTAATGTTGAATGATAGCTACATTTATATTATATAATAACATGCATACATCCATCCTAGGGTCTGTTACAGGTGCCTACAGGGTACCAGTATTACACTAGCTTTAAGTCCAGCTACCCAAAGGTGCTGAAGGGCATTTTTTAAGGAATAATTTCATACCAAATACTTAACTACTACACCTGGGTGGAGAGTGGCAAATATAAATAAACGTCCTGCAAAAGGACAAAATCCTGAGACTGGTTCTCTAATCATGAACGATCGGATCAACAGTACTGCGATTTCTCTTGGACTAAAACACCTTTACACATGACTATGACTATGCTTTCAATATGATAAATATGGCTAGGGAAATACAACTCCAGTTTGTTTGTAGGAGGATGCAGAGAAAATAGGATATGAAGTTTTAAAAATGAATTTTAAAAATGGATAAATTAAAAAAATTAACAAAAAGAAGGAATTAAGAAAACTTGAGGAAGACAGTATATACAATATATGGATATATTAATCAAGCTGGCTGGTAACATGAGTACCAGAACATACACAAATGGAAATCAAAGTATTTGAAAACCCTTGAGCTTTTATGTCTGACACAGAAGGGTACCTACCTAGCAAGCAAGCAAGCAAATCATGGTTAGGCCTAAAGCTTATTGATAACCCATGGCCTTTGATCTATGTATATACTTGTATATGTAACCATGCAATGAAATAGTTCAACATCATGCATCTACATGTATGAATAAATATACTTTTACAACAATAGAAGATTCAAACAAAGGAAGAGTAAACACTGTTTCTAAGTGCCTATCTGTTTCTATCATGTCCTAAAAACATGTAAATCTCCCTGCATAGTGTGTGTTAACCTTTACTGATTTTGAAGAACATTGAAATTGTAAAATTGAAAAAATCTGTGAAGGAAATATTGAAAGCCATTCACATTATATTTGATAATCCACTTTTCCCCCTTTTTTCCCCTTCCAATTCAGCACATCATAAAGCCGAGACGATCAGAACAAACATGATACAAAAAATACTTCATTCAAGGACTCACCTTTAGAGTTGCACTAGCAACATAGTTTTCACATGGTTGGATTTCAATGGGGTCTTTGAACATGACACGGAATGTAGAATCAGTACCATCACAGCTGAAGCTCGTATCATTCTGCCCCATCATCTCCTCTGTATCAGCATGAATTATCTGAAGAAATACAACATACATATTACATTTATTAAGCATCACCTGGGCCAGTACAAACTCTATCATTGTAACCCTTAGGTCACTACTCAATACAAGTGATTGGGGCGTGCAGGTGGACCACTAAACCTGGGATTCCCCCTACTCTTATCAAAATAGTGCAGTAGGTTCTTAACATGCATACATGAGTAGGTGGTGACTCTCCTACACATGGGACCCTATTGACAGTCCTATCCAAGGGACGGAGGGTTTTCCACTGTAACCTACACTGTAGTCTGAGGAGCAGAGGAGAGGCACGTTAAAGTGGAATCCAACTTTGATAGCAAACTACTCTAGAAGAAAGCAGAAAAATCAGAGAAGCATACTGATGAAAGTAAAATGAAATCAGACAAAAAATGAGAGCGCTATGAATTTTTGAAAGTTGCAATCACTATAGGTATGGGCTCTTAAAATTGGCTGAATCAGTAAAGTCTCTCAGATTTTGTGGCAATATCTTTCCCATTTGATCCAACACAAAATGACTAAAATTTCATTCCCCCAAAATGTATGATTCAGGATGGTCTTTTCTTTTTGGGGACTTGTATCTATATACTATCCTAATATATTTTGAGTAGAGCTCCAAGGGTTAAGGCACTTGGAAGAAAAACAGAAATTAGGGATATTTTTTAATGCTAGTTACAACAGAAGAGTTATCTGTCACTATGTCACAATCCACTGATAAAATTGCCAATTTAAGATTTGCATAGCTGTAGTGATCTTGTGTTTCAAACATTCATAACTTTCTTATTATTTGTCTGATGTATTTCAAACTTTCGCCATTCTGTTTCTCTGATATTTCTGCCTTCATTTAAATGAACTTATTACAAAGGTTGGATTGCCCTGTAGTGCACTATTATATACAGGCTTCAGTAATCTCAAGCCTGGCATAACACAACTATTGTATCTTTTATGGATCAGGCTGCCACTACATCTATAAAGCAATTTCCAAGCAAATAAAAAAGCAAATATTTGGAGAAAACTTTAAATATTGTGTAAAATGAACGACGATAGTTGTGTACATATTGAGGTTATTGAATTTACACTATAATTTCATCTCATCATGATGTTCTAGATAGGATTAGTCAGGTTGAAAATCTTTGTTCAAAATGGGAGGTTTTTTTGTTTGAAACCAAATTCTAAGGATGCCAGCCAGCTCTTCACCAATCTTTCCCTTTTTCCTGACCAGTACTCAATTTCTGTACACACTTTGTTGACTTCTTAGTCATCCTACCTCCCCCAATGCTGACACAGAATCTCCTTGAAAAGTAATTATGGAGCCCTCATATAAACATGGTCAAAGGGAAGAAATCATGTCACGATTTCAAAGTCGGCTTCTTTATACATACTCACACCCTCAACAACACCAGCAATCATCCTGCCAGTGATTCCTTTCTTTGCTTGTCTAGGATGTACACACTTACCTGTATATTAACGGTGTAGTCTGCAGGACCATGGATGGAGCCATACAGCCCAAACCCAACAACAAATATTCTCCGGTTCACTTGGAATCTATGCAGCAAAGAAACAAAACATGTGAAATTATTCTTAATGCTACATATTTACAGCCTATTAGAATTATTCTCAAAATGATCAAATAATTAGTTTGCATAGCAAGAATTAGAAGTCCCTGCTGGCAGCTTGTAAAGAAGACAAAAATAAACATGTTAGTATCATAGTACAAAATCAATGGCAAATGAGAAGTACATTAGATAACATAATTAATTCTGCACCTTACATAAGCTATTACTCCATAATGATAAACAGGGTGATAAAAAGGGAACATAGAAACCTAGGCTTGTAACTGGATAGTGTGCTTTTTACCATCTGAACTAAGATCAACATTTTCACAATTCTTTCTCCCCAGGGAACTACCTACCTTATCCGATCACTAGTGCCACTATAGCCCCACCTACTCTCCACTTGTAAAAAGCGTGTCAAGGTCTGTTCTTTGCCTGTAAGACAGCATCTAGGATTAGAAGGGAACTCTGTAGCTGGCTTAGGGTTCACTGTGAAGTGAAGAAAAAGATTCACCACTTCCCTGTCAGTCAAAATCCCAGACTGAGCAGCTTTGTTGGCAAACTCTTCTACTGTCATGAGGGGAAAGCGGATCAGTTTAAGTGCACGTCCAAGAACCCTTCTTTTGTTCTCTGGTGTTGGTCTAGCCTGCTGCCTCACTGCTTCGTGTTCGGCCCAGCGAATGACGGCATTAAAGAGCATGCTCTCCTTGATACCAAGTGTGTCTCGTTCTAGTACAACGATAAGTGTGTCAAGGTCGATGTCCGTGAAACCTTCTGCACTCAGCGCCTCCACAGTGTTTTTGTCAATTGTTTCCAAACAGAGATTGGCAAGTTGTGGTTCATCAAACAGTCTGGCTTGTGTAAGCAGCATGAAAGCATTATCTGCACTAAGGTTCTTCTTGAGGAATTCCACACAAGCGGATTCAAGCGCAGGTACAGCATATTTCTTAGCTGTATAAAGTGTTGTCATGACGCTCTCTGGTCCAATCTGTACTTCATCAGAGTACAGGAAGCGCAGCAAAGCAAGAAAGGCTGCAGGCTCCACATCGGGTAGTTCTACCTCACTTGATGTGGTAGCCATGCCACCGTTGAACATGGCATCAAAGACAGCACTTCCCACCGACAAGACGAACTTGTGAGCAGGTATCCGCTGCATGTTGTCTCCTTTCCCAACGATGAAGTGCACATCACTCAAGGTTTCATTGTTAAACATAAACGCCATACGTTCTTTGACACTGGTCTTGGTAGATTGCCAATTGTAAACTACAGGTTCACTACGACTCCTCATCACTGTGGAGACAGGAATAGGAGCAGGAGGTGGTGGTAGAGTTGGCTCTCGTTCTAGCTGTAAGTTCCTCTGTGCTGCAGCACCAGCCATAGTGCATACTTCTCACTTGTGAAGTGACCAAACGATCAACAGCAAGACACATGTAGCCTGTTTGAACAAGAAGAAAACAAATGAAAGCAAGGTTGACAAGGATTTCAAAGTTACATGTTATCTTGAAGCATCACTGGCCATGCATGTAATTCACACAGGACCATCATAGTTTGAAACTTTGAGTTTGCGAAACCTCAAAGTTTTAAACAACAATCCTCTAACAACGACAAGGGTTAACGTGGGACAAAAATAAAAGAGTGTTCAAAGTATCAAAATACAAGATGGGTAAGCAGTCATTGTAATTATGAAAGCTTGTGAATCTTCTAAATCAAATGCATCCAAACGGCGTATAACTTATAAAAACGACCCCATTGCTTGTAGTGTAGTTTACATGTATCACATTAACCACTCATGGTTTATAACTTCAAGTAAACTTAAAGTTCTGAACCCACAAGTGTTTCCACAGTTAGGATTCCACATGGTCCTATAAATACAAGATGAATTCAAAGTTTAAAACCACAAACAGGGTTTAACCCACATATTACAGAATCTTGTGTGTATCTTCACATGTACTGTAGCTACTGATAGCAGAGATACCACTGAGAGTCCTAAAAATTAAAGAAAATTTATAGCGGAGTAAGAGTATAGCGGACAATGGCCTGGGGTCAAGGGGCAAAGGCCTGGCCAGGGTTGGGGGCAGTGCCCCCTAAAGGCAAAGCCACATTGGTTTTGTGTTTCCAGAGTTTTTCTTTTCTGTTCTAGTAGATGATCAGCATTTTTTTAATGTTAATCGCACCTTTACTAATTTAGTAATTATCATCTAAAAATATGCGGAAGGTATCGCTATCACTCCAATACTAGCAGAATGTAAAATGACCATTTTCAAAGTGCTTTGTATGAGAAGAAAGAAGTCAATGTCATGACAGGCCGACAGCTAGCCATATTGTTGAAGCCTTTCGTCTCAAATTGACGAGAGGTTGCAGCATGAAGTAGCTACTAATAAACCCAATGCTGTTTATACTTAGATCTACATTGTACATCCGCACATGCACCCCACACTACAAGAACCGTAACTTAAGTTAAAGATTGAAGGAAGCAGACTGCACTGAAGAAGAAGAAAAAAGAAAGAAGAAACCATGAGCGAATGCCGAAGCCAGCGTACAAAAACTAGAATCTATAGTACTACAAGTACAATGTTCGTCGCATGTGGGAAGGTTGAAGGGGTGAATTTGAATGCATTTCTGGACAGGTTTTGTTTACCCGCCTCTTCACGATCACGCCTGCAGGGATATGGCCTTGGGTAGGTTATAATTACCATATTCCATATTATTACCTAGCCCTAGAATCCAATAATATAACATGAATGCGGTATTATGATACATATTAGGGCTATATCGTCATCCGAGTCACTGGGGACAAACTTGAGACGTACCTTATTTTCCAGCAATCTTTCTAAAGGATTCACGGTTGGGAGGTTGTCAAAGAAATCTATTGTCCACGATGCGAAGCTTCGCACAGAACATTCCTACATGGGGGATTTCCTTCCACCACACATATTTGTATTGATGCAAAAAATACTGGCTAGGACACTATTTCAAACGACATAATATTCTGTATTCTTAGTCTCTTTTTCTATCATTCAATATGATAAATAATATGACTCAAAAAACTATCAAACTGTCTATATATTCCTCGTGGTGTAAGTTCCCTCCTATGGGAAATTTGATTATCTTAACACGTAAGGGGGACTTACACCACGAGGAATATATAGACAGTAGTTTATAGTGTTTTTTTAGTCAGATTCTTTTGATTTATTGATAAACTATAACAGCGAATATTCTTTTAACATCTCTAGGTAACTTCAATATAATCAAATAAAATGACTCAAAACACTATAAAACTGTCTATATATTCCTCGTGGTGTAAGTCCCCCTTACGTGTTAAGATCATCAAATTTCTCGTAGAAGGGGACTCGCACCACGAGGAGTATATTAGTCGTGGTGTAAGTCCCCTTCTATGGGAAATTTGATGATCTTAACACGTAAAGGGGACTTACACCACGAGGAATATATAGACAGTTTATAGTGTTGTTTAGTCAGATTCTTTTGATTCAATAGTGATAAAGTATAATAGCAAATATTAATTTAACATCTCTAGGTAACTGTCTGAAAGTGGCAGTGTGGTCTTGAAGAGGAGGGAAATGAGGGGTAGATAATATCAACGGGTTAATTGCCGTATCGTATTAATTTCGGAGGGGGGGACTCGCACCACGAGGAGTATATTAGTCGTGGTGTAAGTACCCTTCTATGGGAAATTTGATGATCTTAACACGTAAAGGGGACTTACACCACGAGGAATAATAGACAGTTTTATAGTGTTTTTTAGTCAGATTCTTTTAATTTATTGATAAACTTTAACAGCGAATATTAATTTAACATCTCTAGGTAACTGTCTGAAAGTGGCAGTGTGGTCTTGAAGAGGAGGGAAATGAGGGGTAGATAATATCAACGGGTTAATTGCCGTATCGTATTAATTTCGGAGGGGGGACTCGCACCACGAGGAGTATATTAGTCGTGGTGTAAGTACCCTTCTATGGGGAATTTGATGATCTTAACACGTAAAGGGGACTTACACCACGAGGAATAATAGATAGTTTTATAGTGTTTTTTAGTCAGATTCTTTTAATTTATTGATAAACTTTAACAGCGAATATTAATTTAACATCTCTAGGTAACTGTCTGAAAGTGGCAGTGTGGTCTTGAAGAGGAGGGAAATGAGGGGTAGATAATATCAACGGGTTAATTGCCGTATCGTATTAACTTCAGAGGGGGGACTCGGATCACGAGGAGTATATTAGTCGTGGTGTAAGTCCCCTCCTATGGGAAATTTGATGATCTTAACACGCTAGGGGGACTTGGACCACGAGGAATATATGAAGAGTTTTATTTAGTGTTTTACTGTTCTTCCACACTCTATTTCAATGTTAAAGAATTCCCTGTTCATTAGCATTATAACTGCAGACCATTTAATGCAGACCATAACTAGAGACCATTTATTATGATTGACAGGTAGGTCTTTTTTTCGAAAACTAAAGTAACAAAAAAAGCGTTGATTTCAAAGGGCTCATTGTTCCGGTGAAATGAAATTAACACTACCCACGCGAATGAAGACAAAGATCGTAATTAACAACATTGGATTAAGTTTATTTCATTATGACTGACAGGTATAGTTCTTTCCTTTCAAACATTTGAAATGTACAACTATGCACGCGCGCGGTAAAAAAAGCTTAGGTTTGACGGATGGAGCGTGAAATCAACATCTACAAATATTCAGTATCTTGATTTGGACTGCACATAGCAGTTTAGATCATGGAAACGCTATGATTAGGATTGATAACGGTGCTCTGACTCATGCTCTGACATGGTTTTCTCAGATTTTTGGATTGCTTCAACTTATTTTAAATTTGACGAATTAAGTCTACAGGCTTATATACAGTCATGCATCAACATAAGCATTATTTCATCTGCAATTTATTTCGTAAATTATTGTTTCCCCAATTCTATATACAAGGAAATTTAATTTAAATTCCAATTTGGTTAGAAATATTCATTTTATTTTGTGGCTTTGAAAAAATAAAATAATGTGTAAGACAGGGATATAATATAATACATTATCATTGTAACAATCGATGAAGTTCAGTTAACAAATAAAAGAATATAATGTTAAAGGACGTGTTTCAATTATGCGGAGGCTGTTTTGATAAGCTTTCTACACTGTACACCATTATAGCCATTAGTTTAGCAAAACTTATTTTTTTGGCGGACTTCAGTTAAGAAACGAACTATAGTTTTGGCGCTTTGGTGATTTCGCGCTCTTTTGCCTCTATATTTTTAGCGGACTTCAGTTAAGAAACGAACTATAGTTTTGGCGCTTTGGTGATTTCGCGCTCTTTTGCCTCTATTTTTTTGGCGGACTTCAGTTAAGAAACGAACTATAGTTTTGGCGCTTTGGTGATTTCGCGCTCTTTTGCCTCACTGCATTATTTTGTTACATGTACAATCTGAACTTTATTTCCCTCCATCTTTTTTCACACACGAACACACATACTGACATACACACCCTACATACCCTCTCAAATATGCACTTCCCACTTTCTCTCCACCCTATTTCTCTCTCTCTCTCTCTCTTCGACCTGTGATTGGTTAAAAGTGGTCGAAGGAAACACGCATGCGCACCATTATTATCCAATCGACTTGATTAGAAGTTTCGGAGAGTATCAGAGTCTCGCTGCAATTTAACTGACTTCTTCCCTCCATCTTTTTCTCACACATACACACACATACCCTACACACAGTCGCTATTATAGTTTAATACACTTCTCCTTCCCCCTTTATCTTTCTCTTTCTCTTCGACTTGTGATTGGTTTAAAGTGGTTGATGAAAACACGCATGCTCACCATATTATCATCCAATCAATTTAATGAGAAGTCTCAGAGTGCATCCTAGTAATTTTTACCACGTTTATAATTATCATTCATAGTTTGACATTGTTTTCGAACCAGCCAACATAGATTACAATTTATCAGAAAAATGTCGTCGAGAAATCGTGATATCTTCATCCTATGGACCGACATTCAAGATGTTGTTGGAGATGCTAAGAGATGGCCTCGACAAATACGGAAATCATTCTGGGAAAAGAACATAAAACACTGGCAAAGGTGTCTTCTTTCGGCTTTTGTGTTCGTGAATGGATTGAATCCAGTCATATTCATGGAATGGGTATCTCTCATGGGACTTTGTCGAGACAGAGCGGCATCACGACATTTCGAAACATTGTTCAAACTTTTTGAAAAAGGAAGAAGCTACAAACTTTACGCCTGGAATGTTTCTAATCGTCGATACGAATACCTGAACGGGGAGCCACGTTATTACTAGGAGATAGCAATGAATGGAACTACAAGGGGGAGTGATTAAAATAAGAGGAGGGGCTAATTTTATAGCGGAGGACTAATACGAAGCTAATAGTAATACACGTGCCTCATTACTATAAATAATTTCGTATGGCGCCAAAAGTAACCATTCTTCGCTAACCATCTTCGGTAACCAGCATGTCGTGGAAGAACAGACTTCGAGATCCCAACGACGGCGACTTTCTTAGTTGGAAGAATCCCTTCAACTTTATTCTCCTCCTTGCCCAAGATGACGCCAAGGTATATCAATGGCTGGAAAACCACAACCTTATCGCAAAGAGGATTAATTGCGAACTCTGCACCAAACCCTGCCAAGCCATCGAGAGCAAAAAAAGAAAAGGAGGAAAACTATGGAGATGTCGAGGATCGGTTACTTGGCGGCATGAGAAGACATACACTGTGCACAAAAACTCAATCTTTGAACGCAGCCAACTAGATGTAAGAGACATCTTAGTATTCATCAGAGAATGGATTCTTCAGTCTTCTTTACATCGCTGCGCAATTACATCCGGCCTTGACTACAAGAAGACATCCGTCGATTGGGCGAACTTTCTGCGAGACATCACTCGCAAGTACGTGAACGACCTGTATTACTCTGATGGAGAAGAAAAGATGACTGGTGAGATTGAAATAGATGAAAGTCTATTTGGCCGGAGATGCAAGTACAACCGTGGTGATCCGAGAGGACTCAAAGTTTGGATCTTCGGCATGGTAGAGAGGAGCACCAATAGGCTGATCCTCTACCCGGTAGATACTAGAGATGAGGCGACTCTGCTACCGCTCATCGAGAGGCACGTTGCCAAGGGCTCTACAATCTTCTCCGACGGCTGGAGAGCTTACTACAAGCTCAATGAGAGAGGATATAAGCACTTCACGGTGGAGCATAAGCACAGCTTTGTACAGCAGTATCGCAATACTGAAACCAACGAGATCAAAGTGGTGCATACTAACACGATCGAGGGCGCCTGGAAGCTAGCTAAAGCTCATTTCAAAAGGATGAATGGCACGCGCATCTCGAATTTCGAGGGGCACCTCAGCGAGTTGATTTGGAGGAACAGAGCCATGGTCGCGCATCACGACCAAATCGTCAGCTTTTTCTCGCTCGCTACGAAGTATTATGCCCTGACGAAGAAGCCTAATTTGGAGTTGTTTCGTGAAGAAGGTGCTCCGCTCTTCGACTCCTGGGCCGCGAGAAATGATGAGGATCGAGTTCACCGTGACGACGAGGAGATAACTGCCAAGCAAGACGAGGCCGTTCAGACCACCGACCTCCCCGCAAGCGGTGATCAGGCCAAGACGAAGACGCCACCAAAGCAAACAAGCGAGAGCGAACCATCCACATCCGGCTTGAGAAGGTCTGATGTCCAGCCGACTCCTTCTAAACAACCTGCGATGCCTACCAGAACGCGTTCTACGCTGCGTCACCCAGGTAACTACATCCCTGTTGACAAACGAAGCAAAGTAGTACAGAAGAAGAAAAAGGCTAAAGCGAATCCATACACGAAGCAAAACTTTGTCTCTGAGTGGTCTGACGACAGTGATTTCGAAACATAGACTCAGTTAGTTTCGAGAAATATTATTTTACTTTATTATGTTTCAATGTTTTAATACGCTTTTCGAAATCGTTTTGGTGATAGATTTTTTTTTCTTTCTTCTTCAAAAGCTAATTATAATTATGTCTCATCTAACATTAAGTAGAACTTGAACTAATTGCTTCTGTAGGTGTATATTATTTAAACCTATATTACATTTGCAAATACTGAAAATAATACTGAATGCCAATGTTTCTCTCTCAACATGTTTAAAAATGTTTGCATGGAGATTAATCCTATATTTAAGACAATTGAATATACAGTCATGTCATCTTGTCAGATACTATTATGATTATGAAACTTTATTAGAGGTTGATATATATACCGTTTACATGTACTTCGTTTTAGCATAATGATTAAACATGACATGCAAGACGATAGTATTTAGGCCTACATGTTTTATCATGAAAATGATACCACATTCATTGCATTTTTATGACCGATCGTTTAGAAGTCACCTAAAGAGCATTTAGCATAATTATGAGGAGTCCTGCAAGACGAAAATATTTATCGTCACCTATATATCAGTTACAGTTTAACAGAAGAAATCTTGAAGTATGATTAATCTCGTCAGTATTTGAATGTACAATGTAATCAGCACTCATTTTCATTGTATGTAAGATATCTGCAACCTGAAATGTAATCTACTCGTTTGGCATGAACACAAAGTCTATATTTGCAATTTCTGAAAGCAAGAAGCTAATCATAAATTTGACAGTTGTATGCAATTTGAAAGTATGAGGCACGTGTATAATGCTTTCCAGGTAGAATTATACAGTTTTGTGCGAATTCATGAATGTCCGTAAGTTCTGAAAAGTTTAAGGAGTACTAAATATTCACGTCGAATAGTATCTTTAACATTTTATTGAATCAGTAAGTGTCACGAAACTGAATGAAAGTGTAATCATTTGATTATTCCCGCTCTATATAATGAAAGTGATATTTCGATAGGGTGACTGAATTAGTAGAAGCTCTGGAGCATGTATATATTTTAATTTCCAAGTGGAATCATACAAATTTCTCATTGTTTTCATATTAGTAACCGTGCAAAAAATTGAAGAGTTCAAGATGTTCATGCCGTTTTATCATATTGAAATAATAAGTGTCACGAAATTAATGAAATTATATTCATAATTGAAGAGAGAAGATTGTGAAAATCATTTAATAAATAGAATAACTAAATTCATATTCATATTGTGACAACTTGTTTTTATTATTACCATTTTGTTATATATATATATATATATATATATATATTTTTTTTTTTTTTTTTTTTTTTTTTTTTTGGGGGGGGGGGGGGTTATTATGTTATGTGAATTATAATTTGCCTTTTTTTAGTGAAAGACTTCTAATTCCAAATAAATTGTCCTGACTAAATAAAGCAATTATATGATAGGCCTATCATTTAAAAATGTAAAATGAAAGTAATATTTTGAGAGGGAAAGAGATAGAGATAGAGAGACAGAAAGAAGAAGAATAATAGAGAGAGAAAGAGATGGAGAGAGAAAGAGACTGGGAGAGATAAACAGAAAGAGGGAGATAAAATTAATCAATATAATCACTAAATCAAAAGAATCTGACTAAAAACACTATAAACTGTCTATTTCTCGTGGTGAAAATAATCAATATAGTCAGTTTGTCTTCAATAACCGTTAAATGCACGATGACATTAATTAATATAATATCCATTCATTCAGCCTAATCAATGCTTGACTAAATAAATGTGAATTATAGTTTGCTTTATTTAGTAAAGGACTTCTAACTTCATAGGCCTACTAGATAAATTGGCTTGACTAAAAGCAATAATAACATTTAAACAATATATAATTAGAGGAATAATTCGAGAGGGAAAAAGATAGAGAGGCAGAAAGAAGAAGAAGAATAATAGAGAGAAAAAGAGATGGAGTTAGATGAAATAAATCAATATAATCACTACATCAAAAGAATCTGACTAAAAACACTTTAAATTGTCTATAATATATTCTTCGTGCCGATGAAATTTATCAATATATTGATCACACAAATCAAAAGAATCTGACTCAAAACGCTATAAACTGTCTATATATTCCTCGTGGTGCGAGTCCCCCTTGCGTGTTGTGATCATCAAATTTCCCATAGAAGGGGACTTACACCACGACTAATATACTCATCGTGATCCGAGTCTCCCTCTATGAGAAATTTGATGATTTTAACACGTAAGGGGGACTTAAACCACGAGGAATATATAGACAGTTTTATAGTGTTTAGAGTCATATTATTTGATCATATGAAGTATGTTACCTAGAGATGTTAAAGAGAGTGCGAGTTGGCTGGACATGTGCATGAATATGAGCGCTAAGACTCACACTACATAGTCCAGAATCTGGCCCATTTATTACTTGCTGCCAGCCGAAGGTGGCGTGATCATTAAATTATGACTTGCGAAGGCGGTGATCGTGATTGTGCATGTGACGAGCGTATACTGAGTTTGTTGATTATACGCCATCTTCGGCGGCTTAAATCTAGGGATAGTGCGGATACAATTTTGGAAGGTAGGACATGTTTTTTCAGAGTAAATAGTGTCCGTGGATCCGAGTCCCTGGGTACTTGGATCACGATAATGCCCATATTAGTCTACATCATATGAACACCGGCAAAAAAAAACAGATTATCAATCAATTATCATCATCAGCAGGATCAGCAGATCGATGACGATCAGACATCATCAACAATTCATCAATCATTCCTGAGCTGAGGATCCAACTTGACTTAATCTAATTCTTATTCTTAAAATAAATGAGTCAGATACATTACAAGAAATAGAGGAAAGTCCTACCACAATCAATGAGGTCAAACATCACATTAATATATTCATCTGCGTCATGTTTTATCCTGTATAAACTGTTCCAATGCCATGTTTCCTTCTTCACATCTCCAGCATTATCTCGCAGATTTAGAAATGTCGTCAACTAGAGGTCAGGTCAAATTTTACAGCCCAATTATCATCAAAACAAGCCAAAATTATATTCAACGCGCAAGAATGACGTTTTCAGTTAGTCTAGTTTCCAGTCGTTAAAGAAAAAAACTTGTTTCCCGGCGTCAATTAAATGCCAATGACCAATTATTAGAGAAAGCAGGGAGTCACCTCCCTGGAGAAGAAATATCATGGTTGAGAATATGAGATGGTGTTATCCTTCCTCTCAGAGCTAATTCTCCGGCGGGGAAAACAGGGTGTGTGCGTGTATGTGTTTGTGGGAGGGAGGGGGCAGTGCATTCCACCAGTGAAATAACCTCCAGATTTTTTTTTTATTTTTTTTTTATAATAAGTGAATAACGTGCAATTGACTTATAAATTATGTTTATGTACTTTAAGTTTACTTTGTTGCCAATTTATATACCGCAAATGGGTTTTTGTTTAATTATGTTTATGTTTATGTTTTTTTTTCCACCTCATGTACAAGATCCAAAACGACACAGTAGCCATCAATGCACACATGGGCGTCGCTAGACCTTTTTCAGTGGGGGGGGGGGGGGGGGGGGGTGTAGAGGCCAACGATTACCGACAAAGCTAGCCACCAATTACCGACAAAATTAAATGTCCCAATGTCTACAAATTTAACCCTATAAACCCGGGGCCTCAGGCTAAATTGTTTTTCCTATGGACTATCTATAGTTCTTGCGTATGCGCAAATGGTCATTTTCCTCGATGACATAAATTTAATATACGAATTATTTCGTCAACTTAGTCAACATCATAGCTATATATTTTAATGCAGGCGCGGAGGCGGAGCTAGGATCTTCAATTTTAAGGAGGGGCGGTAGTGAGCAAGCGTATCACTTGAAGAGCGCGGTGTTAGGCCTCCCGCGCGAAGCGCGGAAGCTTAGACGTTTCCTTCAATTATTAGGAAAAGAAGACGATTTATTGTACCGTTCTCGACGGTTAATCCTTGTCTGAATTTCCCCCCCCTCCCGCGCGAAGTGCGAAAGCTTTGACGTTTCATTAACTTATTAGAGAAAGAAAACGATTCGTTGAACCGTGCTCGACTCTTAATCCTTATCTGAATTCATCTTAATCCTTATCTGAATTCAGTTCTCCCCCTCCCGCGCGAACCGTGGAAGTTTTGGCGCTTCATGAAATTATTAGAGAAAGTAGACGATTCGTTAAACCGTGCTCGACTCTTAATCCTTGTCTGAAAACAGTTTCTTCCCCCTCCCGCGCGAAGCGCTGAAGATTTGACGTTTCATTAAATTATGAGAAAATCAGAGATTCGGTGTAGGCATACTGTTCTCGACTCTTAATCCTTGTCTGAATGAAGTTCCCCCCCCCTCCCGCGCGAAGTGCGAAAGTTTTGACGTTTCATTACATTATTAGAGAAAGTAGAAGATTCGTTGAACCGTGCTCGAGTCTTAATCCTTGTTTGATTGAAGTTTCCCCCTTCCGCGCAAAGCACGGAAGTTTTGGCGTTTCATTATTATTAAAGAAAGTAGACTATTCGTTGAACCGTGCTCGACTCTTAAACCTTGTCTGAATTCATTCCCCCCCCCCTCCCGCGCAAAGCGCGGAAGCTTTGACGTTTCATTAAATTATTAGAGAAAGAAGACGATTCAGTGTTCTGTTCTCGACTCTAATCCTTATCTGAATTCAGTTCTCCCCCTTTCGCGCGAAAGTTTTGACGTTTTTTATTACATTATTAGAGAAAGTAGACAATTCGTTGAACCGTGCTCGAGTCTTAATCCTTGTTTAAATGAAGTTTCCCCCTCCCGCGCGAAGCGCGGAAGTTTTGGCGTTTCATTAAATTATTAGAGAAAGTAGACGATTCGTTGAACCGTGCTCGACTCTTAATCCTTGTCTGAATTCAGTTTCTCCCCCTCCCGCGCAAAGCGCGGAAGCTTTGACGTTTCATAAAGTATGAGAAAAAGCAGACGATTCGGTTTACTGTTCTCGACTCTTTATCCTTATCTGAATTCAGTTTTCCCCCTCTCGCGCGAAGCGCGGAAGTTTTGGCGTTTTATTAAATTATTAGAGAAAGCAGTCGATTCGTTGTACCGTTTTCGACTGTTAATAAGCCCTCTTTGTCTGAATTCAGTTTCCCCCTTTAGCGCGAAGCGTGGAAACTTTGACGTTTCCTTAAATTATTAGAGAAAGCAGACAATTCGTTGTACCGTTTTTCGACTCCACTACTGAAATCCCCGCCCTTTCTCAGTGAATGGCGCACAGCGCCATCTCTCGGTGAAGTGCCCATCAATGAGATTTTCGGGAAGCTTCCGTTTCCGCAGCAGGCGTGCTACACGCACTGACCTGGTAGAGGTCACACAACGTCCATGTGACGTGTGCAAAAATTGGTGATAAGTGGCGCGCCGTGCATGCAGTGCAAGGCAGGCGGCCAGGTCGGTTTTGGCGCGCCAGTGGCAGCCAGTGCAGCTAGCTAGCTAGCCTAACATGATTTTATCTGTCTCTCTCTCTAGTACTAGACTCTAGTCCTTCTACTTTCAGCTCTCTGATCTCGATCTTTGTCTGTTAGTTTCCATCTCTCTTCACTTACACCGAGCCCAATGCCGAGGTGTTCTCTCCTATGTTTCATGTCGTGACCCACTCTTTGTATTTACCGACTACCGCCTTTACCGGATTCTTTTTTTGTCAGTTTATGTCAAGATGTAATTGAAATCTTATCAGAATCTCGGGCATTGTTTACAATATGAATGGCTAATCAAAATACTTTTCTTATTGCATGTTTTGCGTTCTGACGGGCTAATGACCAATCACTCGCTTCATACCATTGTTTTACGCTGCAGTACAGTGCAGTGCTAGGGGTGCGGTCGTACGTCCGTGTTTACTTTTTTTTTACTATACTGAATAGACTTTCCCGTTTAGTGAGAAAAAAAGTTTGAATTTTCTGGATTGTGCAGTGAAATGGTTAACTGTAGAAGATTGTTTAGAAAGCACAGTTGCTGCTAAGACCAAGAGTAGGAGTAGAGTAAGATTATGAAGATTAGAAAGTAAGATTGTGCAGCGACCGCACGAAAGTGAATGTGTTGGAATGTTCAATTGTGTTGCCAAGGCCAAGGACAGCTGACATTACCTACATCCACATCCATGATGAAGTATATTGCATTGATCATCATAACCAGGAACCGGCAGGTAATCTATTGTGCTATTCATTTTTCAACAAAGTAATTTTGTCACTGTCATTGTGGGTTTTTGAGATAATAGATTTTCTGTCTATCGACAGGTTTTGTTTGATTATTTAGTTTCCATCCAGTTACTTTTCCAATGTGACAATTTTTAACACATTGGACAGGGGCGGATCCAGGGGGGGGGGGGGGTAGGGTCACCTTTTTAGGTCAGCCATTGGCTTTTTCATATTTTTTTTATATATTTGTTTTAAAATAAATTTTGTTATTTTATTATTGGGTCCGGAAGGGGGAGGGGCACACGTCCCTGTTTTTCAGTACATTTTGGGCGAATTTAGGGCTGATTTTAACATATTTTTTGGGGGGCAGGGGGCATGTGCCCCCACCACCCCCCCCCCCCTCTGGATCCGCCACTGTTGGAAGAGAACTAAACGAGCATGACAAGTAATCTATACTTTTTTTTAATTTTTTAAAGTCCTAATGTTGATTTTTGTCACCATAAGGCATAACAATAGATAGATCTAGAGTAACATCTGTTTCAAGTTTAAAATATATATTGCTTGTGCATAGTATTCATGGGGAAAAAATATGCCTAAAGAAGTAAAATGTTAGTTCCGGAAGAACCTTTTTTTCCCACATGTTTTGCCCAAACATAATGTAAACTTTTCATTTCTGTGTAGTCATATCAGTTGCTAATTTTTCTTTTCTGTCCTCTGATCTTCATTTTTAAAGAATTTCATTTCTCCTATCCTTTTTTCTTATTTTTTCAACCAAATTTTGTTATGAAATCAATAGAAGCTGAGAAAACCTCAACCAGTGAGCCACTTCAACTTTAAAATGTACCCCCACTAAATCAGGTGATGTCCCAAAGGTGATGTTACGATCTGCAATATCTGGCGCACAACAATACTCTTATCGCCAAGTGCTATGACAGAAGGCGTGTCCTACCAGTCCAGTGCATACTCTGCCAAGGAATGATAATACTCTATAGACTGTATAGTTTATATGGTTAAACAATAATTAGACAAATTTGTTATGTGTAAGGTAAATAAAAATTATAAAGGGGGCATTTGATAAAGTATTTTTATGATAATTTGTTATTATCATCAATGTTATTATAATAATAATTGTTATTGTTGAAATTGATTATCATACTATTTGCTGCTATATGCAACAAAACATCCATGCATTGTTCTATGTAACCACATATAAAATCTGAGAAAAATAACATGAAAAGAAAAAAAATTGATTTTGCTTATTTGTCTTATTTTCTAATGAATGGAGCGTGTGATTATGTGATTGGTATGTGATTATTCGGATATGGATGATTGTTTCAGTGCCTGCTAGTCAAAATAGAGGGAAAACCAGGATATAGACACCAAAATGAACTTTCAACACCTCTCCAATGCCAAAATATAGCCAAAATATGGCATATAGTACCGTACAGGGCATCTTGTTAACTCTAATTCATGTTGCCATGGTAATAATGGGAAGGTACTATATATAGCATATTCTTGGCTTATATGATGTATTAGTCATATAGTTGTGTCATTATTTTGGAAAGGGGACTTTAACTTGTCTTGAATGAGTATATTGTGTAATATATTACTGAAATTACTCAAAAATCCTTGATTTTAGGCCATTCTGAGGTCGTTACCATGGTAACCGTTATAATTGGTGATGTAAATTGCATTTCATTACTTTCCTTTATGGTGAGGTATTCTAAACTGTACATTTTTACGCATTCAAGAGTGTTTTTATAATTTGTTAATGACTTTAACTGTTTCTTTGAATAATACCGGTTTTATTGTTGTGTTGCCATGGAAACTGCTGATTATATGACTAAGCTGTCCATTCGGAAATGCTATCATATCAAAATATTATGTATAGATATAGGACATTTCAAAATCCATAAGTAGATCTTGCCACCTTGAGTGGTACCAATAACCCAAATTTCTGGTCTTGGCCCATGGACTAATAGCGCTGCGCTGCGCTGCGGAGTGAAACAAAATGGCGCCAGGAGTCACGTGACCATCAAATTCCGGTCCCCCTATGTCGCTACTCTCTATATATAGGTACTCTAGCTTCCACCAAACATCTAGACCAAGAACTAGATAGTTTATTCCTCAGCACTACAGGCCTGACTTATGGATCCTGCTGAGTATCGTCGTAGAAGTAGAAGTAGAAGTATAAGCAATTTATATCAATATGGAAAACGTTTATTTATTATATTCAATTGTATGTTTTTGCTTGTATTACACATTTGGAGAAATAAAACAAAATTGAAAGGGGGGGGGGGTGTGTGTGGGGGGGAGAGGGGGGGGGGGGCTCTTCATTTGCGTATAGTAGCTAGGCTACACGGCAGCACCTGCCATAAAGGTGCCCCCTATAAAAGAAAAATGAGAGGTAATACATTAAATCGGGGAGATGATGTAAACATATATGCTGCGACCCCGTGCTGCGACTTCCCTCAATAATGATGCTGTTAATTAATAATAAGTGCCCTCATTTCTAACGAAGTCAGAAACGTCTCTCCCGCTTCAATAATTTTTCTCTTGGGGTATTTTTTCGCTTGGTGTGCTCTTCATCATGTCCGATGTTATGGCAAATTATTAAAAAAATATTTTAAAAGACAGAAATTATGCTTTTGCCAGAAGGTGCTCTACAAATGGCTTTTTGAAAAGCAGTTACGGAAGAAAGTTTGTTTGTTTGATTATAATTCATTTCTCGTTCAATGTTGTAAAACAAAGTAATTTAATATTACAGAAAGATATATAAATACATTTTCAGAAATTAACAATTTACATTTAAGCACGTACATAAAGGAAATACTCATACGGAAACTTAATGTTTTTGTATACAATTAACAGATAGAGAGAGAAGGAAAATAACGGAAAGGGAAAGAGGAGAGAAACGGGAAAAAAAGAAGAGGAAGAAAAGGAAAGGGGGAGCCAATAACAAATGATAAACAAAAAGCAACAAGCAAACAAACGAACAAATTCATAAATAAATAAATCAAAACATAAAGTGAAATCGGTGAGATGACCTTCGCTTATCACCTTATTAATCAATCATGATATCCCTTCTATCTTTCACTCTCTACCACCGATTTCAATCTTATCCCCTCTTTCTCATTTTCCTCTCTTCCTTATTTCCTTTCTTTCCTTTTCTTTTTCATTTGTCCTTATATTTTCCTATTGTTTTTGTTGTCTTCTACTATTTCTCCCTGTCTCTGTCTCTCTCTCTGTCTCTCTGTATCTCACTCTCTCTGTCTCTCTGTCTCTCTCTCTCTCTCTCTCTCTATCTCCAGTCTCCAGTCCTTTTGAATCTCTTATGGGGGATGGGCTGTCTCAGCCTCCTGACTTCCTGTTAATGTTCATTTGTTGATTAGGTACCTTTTTCCATTTTCGGAATTACAAACCCTATTTCATTTTCGGAATTATGATCCCCTTTTCATTTTGGAAATTATGAACCCTTTTCATTTTCAGAATCATGAACCTTCGGAAATATGAACCCTAATTCATTTTCGGAATTATAACTTTCGGATAAACGAATCTTTGGATAAACGCCTTCAGAATAACGAACCTTCGGAATAATGCAAAAAAATGTTTGGAACAGTATGAACCCTTTTTCATTTTCGGAATTATAACCTTCGGATAAACGAATCTTTGGATAAATGAACCTTTGGAATAATGCAAAAAAATGTTCGGAACAGTATGAACCCTTTTTCATTTTCGGAATTATGAACCCTAGACATGGGAAATTTGTGTTCTGGAACTATACGAAAATACGAACCTGTGGAAAAACGCATGCCCCCCCCCCCCCATTTGAAACATCCAATGATTTAGTCAAGGGCGGCGGAGCGTTGTTAAAAGTGGGGATGCACCAACAAAAAAGTACTTTCTGGGGGAATGAGGGGGCTCATAAAAGGGTAACCTCACGGCGAAAAAAAAGTTGAGACATTGGTCCCATATACATTGTATTTATACATTACCAGGGATAATCTTCAACTTTGTCTCTTTATGTGGCAACTAATTACATCTTATTATTCAGATGAAATAACCAATCATGTTAGGATTTTAAGCAAAATGAATGAAAAAACGAATAAGACCTTCAATATAATTATTACTCAATGAAAAAAATAAAATTGCAAGCGATTGTAGCGAGTGAGCTTTTGGGAAATTCGAGATTGTTTTTTCTAATACAATTTAGGGTTGGATTTGCCTTTAACAGTCCATTTTATACAAATTGAAATTTTGAAAGAGGACTTGTCTGATGTTAATTCCACAACCATATATATACATGTATAAAGTTTACCTCTCTTGTTCAAACCAATCTCGTTATTGTAAGTTGATGCTAGCTGCTGCATGCATACGCTATATAGGCCTACTGCATTCTGCAGATTACTGTTTTTGTTTTGAACATTTTTACATCTTGAAAATGTTTAAAAACAGAAAAGAAACACGATTGCACCCCACTTTAGGATTTCCTTTTAACTGAGACTATGCACGCGCCACTTGGCTTATAGTTGGCCTAATATTGGCTTGAAAAACGCAATGCGACGTTCACATATACTTTGTTTATGATTGACCGGATCGGAGAATGAATGAAGGACAGAGAGAAGATAAGCACACAGTACACAGGAAGAGTGAATTGCTGCGCTAACAAAGGTGAAGATCATAACAGAGGAAGTTCTGAGCATTTAGTATGAGAATAAATTAACGCTATGGTACTTCTTTTATGATACTCAAAACTTAGTAAACGAGGGAAGATGTCTAAAAGGCAGATGCTCATGCTCGCAGACGTTCAGTCAGTGGAAAACACCTGCAAAACTGACCCGGCTTGTCCATTTGTCGGTGAGTATTTAGAATTATCTATGTAGTATGTGACTGTATTGTGAATGTGAGTGTGATTGTGTCATGAATGATGCTGCTCTATGCATATGACGCACACCAGCTGCTTATCATAGAGTCGACTATGCATGACTACGATGAGAATGACTTAAGATGATTCACATTCTTGTGGGAGGAAGAATGAAGTTGAACCATCTTAGCAATATAGTAGTGAAGTGTGATTTGCTTTGCTGTGTCAGTATTTGCCAAACTTGTGAAATAAATATAAGAAAACAAACACAAAATCAGCTAGACAAAAAAAATTATGTCAGCTCGTAGGACTAGGAGTTTTAAACATTTTTTTACTTTTAATTTGATGCTGCTCGCCGAGACAGGATTTCATGCAAGCCAGATGTAGTCTCAGCGGAACATGAAATGAAATTGATTTTTGCCATCTATTAATTAATGAGTCCATGGATGCATGACCATGGATTGGAAAACAGGCAATTAATTTGAAAAAATATTGCTAGCTACTCTGCAAAGTGAATACTGAATGAATGATTTCCCATAGCAAAATGCCCCCCACCCGCTAAATAAAAACGAAAACGATATTTCTTGTATTGTCTTATTCTTACACTTTCTTTCTATCTCTCATTGTCTAACCCTTGCCCTTACTCTAACCCTAGTTTCCCATGTTTTATGTTTTATATTATTATTAGGTATATCACTCTGAAACATATCTATATATTTTTTTCTTATATAGTGGGGGGGGGGGGGGGGGGTGGTTACATATGGAACTCTTGCCAAAAACAATTAATCTTGCATTTTTATTTTACTTCATAATATCAACGATCCCCCAAATAGAGACCACTCTCTGGTTACTGAACCTTCAGACCCAACAACTAACAAAATGAGTAACACTTCATTCATCTACATAATATTACCAGTAAAAGTTACACAGTGAGTGACCTCAGATCTGAAGTTGAAGGTAAAACAATGGCAAGAGTTCCATGTGTACAAGATTAATTGTTTTCAACAAGACTACACATGTAGTAAAGATTAAGGATAACAAATTATAAGGTATGGTTTTATACTTTTTCCCAATTGTAGGTGAATACCCCCAAAATTGAAAATGCAAGAATCAAAATCAGTCGAACAGAAATTTAGAGCACTGAATGGATAATACAGTGTATTCAAAGCACTAAATTGTGTATATTCAAATTATACATGTATATTTCTTTATTGCAATCAAAACTTGTGGTTGGATTTTAAACTTAAATAAAAATCAAGCAGATGCATAACAATGGTAGAAATAATAGTTCACACAAAGTCAAATAAACTGGCGAGTCTGATATATAAATGTATGAATAACAATTTGGTTGCTATATAGGAACAAGGTAGTAAACATCAAATTAATTAATTTAAGCGTACAGTATTACATAATGATTGTGTTTAACATTATACAGCAATTAGGGTAGGTTTACATCTATAAAATGTGCAGTTTATTTAAATGAAATTGATAATAATAATGATTGATATCATTACCGGTACATAGATTCAGATTTGAGTTATATGGTATCGTCCGTTAAGAGACAGAAGGATGTTAACAGCCCATATTCATTTCATAAACCCAATGCCCTCTCTCTCAACAGATAAAATGTTGCCATTTTGGATAACAATGCCAATGGAAAAAAAAAAATGCGTTCCTAAAATAAAAAATGGCAGCTCCCATGTTTTGCCTCTTCTTTTAATTTAATCTTTATTAATTTCAAAGTCAAGAAAAGGCACTTACATAATATCAACGAACATGGTCTACAACAGGCCTTCTCAACTAGTTAATAAGAAGTGCCAAAACGAAAAGAATTTGTAGTTGAAGTGCCACCCTGTATGTTTGACTGTGCTGCGAGAGAGCGTAGCGACCGAGCCGAGCCGAGGGACGAAGCCCCAACGGGGGGTAGCAGGGGGCGAAGCCCTCTGAAGCTGGCGGATTTTAGGGCTTCCTAAAGGCCTAAATGGAGCATTTTTAACACCATTTAATTCCACAATATTTAATCAATCCTAATTTCATATTGATGTGAACAAATTAGTACAATTCCTGGGTACAATTACACTGGAGGTAAATTTATATGTAGTTTTTTGGGTGCATTAAACACGGGAAATAAAGTGAAAATCAAACAATCAAAAACAAGAGTTTTCCAGAGATTGGCAATGTTAAAATATTGGTAGCCCATCATAAGCTAACTGGTGTTTAGAGATTAGGTTAAGAGTCGTATAAAATGGTAAAAAACGATAAATTCCCCCTTTCTTCCTGTTTGTTAAACAAGCATTTTGGGTTGAAATTCGACTGCAACTTCTTGATTTTGTTGAGTATTTAATTCTAAAATATATATTTCTTTCTTTCTTTGTGTTTTTTGTTGTTGTTGTTGTTGCATCAGTCGGGCGCCACTCCGACTGACCGCAAGCGCCACAAGTGGCGCGCGCGCCGCCAGTTGAAAAGGCCTGGTCTACAACAACTCCAAATGAAAAAATAATCCCAGTTTTGCATGTTTTTAAAGTATGTGATAGCCCAAAACTTTTCAGCCCTTTTTTGTTACTTTTTTTCTTCTTCTTTTGAAGATTATTTTTTTGACTTTTGACATTTAATGGCACACAAATAGCTTAAAGCATGGACTACAACAACTAAAAATAAGAGAATTATCCAAGGTATGAATGATTTTAGATCTTATAGTGCTAAAAGTTGTCAAATTTTTGGAGGCAGATTTAAAAAAAATTTGTCAGATTTCCCTCCCAACTTTCCGATACCGATATCAGGAGCCAAAACCGCTGATTCAATCATCCGATCCAATCATAGCTCTTACTTACAGGGTTAGGAAGAAACAGTCCTTGTCTGTAGGCATTTTTACTATGAAAATATATTTTCTTTTGCTATGTTCACTAAGCCAATATATTAAAAAAACAAAGTTTAGGAAGCAAATGTAAACAGAACATTGGGTGTTAGATACCACCTTGAAAGCAAACTACTCTAGAGGAAAGCAGAAAAATAATAGATGTAGACTGGTGAAATTTAGAATGAAATCGGACAAAAATTGAGAAGGTTATGAAGTTTTGATAGTTGTAATCACTATAGATCTATATATCTAAGGTTGCGTTTATCTAGCAAATTTTTGGCTAGAATCAGGTTTCTCAAACGTCTTTCAGGCAAATTTAGAAGTAGATAAACGCAAAGCCTTTTTTAAAGGGCTTTAGATATGGGCATATCTAAAGACGCAAAAGGTGCGTTTTGTATGTGACATACAGCCAGAATCACGTTTCTGAGAGGTCGATAAACGCAAAGCTGTTTTGAACGTCACATACAAATAGGAACACCCAGGTGTTGTGTACAAGCATGTGTGTGAAGTTAACCTCCGAGAAACTGTCTGCTTCCCAGGTCAAAACAGCTGGGCAGACACAAGGCCTTTATTTTGAATCGTGAAGAGTCGATAAACGCGGCATACCGCAAATCACGATCGTATAGTGGGGTTCAATAGTGGGGTACGATATGTACATATCTAGTGGCAAGCCTAGATAAACGCGCCCTAAGTATCTTCTCCCAGTTCGGAGGTTGAATGCAACATCTCTCCATTTCACTCTATCTTCTGCCATTCTGGTGCACTCTTGCAGTTTTAGTCCACTATAGATATGGGTCTTTAACTGTGCTGAATCAGTAATGTTTCTATGTAGTGGCGGACAACTTTCCCATTTATTCTAACACACAAAATGACTAAAATGTAAATTCTTCAAAAAATTATGACTCAGGGGGGTCTATTCTCTTTATGCTATCCATAATATAGTTAGAGTAGTCCCCCCAAGGGAGAAGGTACTTACATGTAAGAGAAAAACAGAAATTAATGATATTTGTGTTCATGACAAATGGGAGAGTTACCCACACCTTCGTCACAATCCACTGAAAAAACTGCAAATTTGAGATTCTCAAAGACTTCATGATCTCATATTTCAAACATTTGTGACTTTCTTGTTTCAACATTTTTCACTATTCTTATTTTTCTGCGCCAAATAATAATAATAATAATTAGATCAATTTATATAGCACAGCTAGTTTATATGCTGAATTGCCCTTTAACTGACTTTAATTATCACTGTTTTGTACATGAAGCTACATGTGGTTGTCTGAAGGGTGGCACTTCAACTACAAATTCTTTTCGTTTTGGCACTTCTTATCAAGGGGTTTATTTATAGTCTGAGGGATAATTGTCCCAGGGGATTACCGGTAGTGTTCAAGGGATCGTTTTGCTAGTTATTGTCTGGGTAATATACGGTATGCACTGTGGTTGTGTGTGTGTTCAGTAATTGACTTCTTGTTTGGAACAGAGTGAGACATTAATCATATGTACAGTGTACCTCTATTCTACAAAACACAATTTTTACATCATACAATTCCTATACAGTTTAGAGTAGAGCAAAATCTACATGTATGAGTAAATTTGGTCTCATAATTTTTATGTGTTTTGCATCCTGATTCAACAGATTTGTGAAATCAACCATCACAATGTTACTGAGTACCTTTAAAATGGAGTTGAACATCGTGTCAGCTATTTGCAAAGAATTTTGTTTTCCAAAATATTTTCACACATCACACCCTCACAAACGAGATATGAAAACCTGTAGATTGTTGGATTCCCATGCAAACTTCTTGGCAAGAATTTATAAATGCCTTTGTAATGTTTTATACTGTACATGTACATGTAGCTTAATAATTTGATAAAGAAAGTACATGTAAGAAAAATCTTTTACAGCTGTAGCCTGTAGGTGTACTCTATATCACCTAAACATATACATGTACATGTACATTGTATTGCGATCTGTACGAGTCTTTTGTAACATGGGATATACTGTACATGTACATGTACATGTACATTGTCCCAATTAGAAGAAAAAAATTCTTTATAGCATCTAGAAAAATTACATTTATTGGACAAGAGTGAACAGAAAGATTCAAAACTAGAATACATGTACACGTGTACATGTATGTAGCCCTACAACGGATTTGGCTTGGGTTGTGTACGGTAAGCCAACAAGAATACGTGTTCATTATAATGCTTTATTTACCTTATTTTCCTTCAAAACATATTAACATTTAGAAGAAGAAAAAAAATCTTTTTTATATAATGTTCTCTCGGAGAAGGGTTTTCATTGATTATATAATTATCAATGCAAAACATATATTTTAATTCTTCCTTGTATGCATCAGATGATATGAGTATGCCCCAGTCATGTTCTTGTGTATCATCTAGACAAGGTGCATAACTTATATTTTCAGTGTGGGAGAGTCATGAGAGATTGGTCTATTAGCAACAGGAATTGGAATTGTTCTCAATCATTTTTCTTGGAGTTTTGATCAAACAAAAATAAAATATCACCTTTGATTTTGTTCTCCCTTTGATTTCTACTCCCCCTTGAGCTACCCCTCAATATAGAAGGAGCCTTACAACGGATCAATAACTTTGGGTGAATAATCAATTCAAATCAAGTTTCATATACATGTATATAGGGAAAGTTCTATTTTTATATGAATCTGGAAACAAAGATAATGCAGATGCAGAGAGGCGCCATTTTCTTTTTAAGAATAGTGGCTTCTCATACTTGGTCGGACTCAGCTTTTAAAATTGCCTTTTCTCTCCCTTTAAAATGTATTATTAAGAATTACACAAATATGTCTGTTTGTGGTAGAAAAAGATATTGAAAAAACAATTATGAAAATAAAAGTAGGTATGAAAAATGAACATACAAACATTTACATCTTATCCAAGGGACTATACACACATATGTAGGTAATTTGGGATGTGTGTTGTGTACTGATTGAAACTTTGTCTAAATGCTCCATTATACAACAGCGTAAAACACAAATCATAACTTTATCTTGATTCAGATTTTTGTTGAACCTTCACAGACAGGTTTTTCTAATTTGTTGCTGCTTTTATAAATCTCACCTTATGTTAGAGTAGATATCCCTGTTTAAGCCTCATTCAAACATGACGCTGTACACCACCATCAACCCCCCCCCCCCCCCTCCCCCAAAGTAAAAAAGATAGTAAAAAGAAAAACAAAACAAGTTTGGGGAAAACTTGTGTGCTTCACATTTCTGCATCTTAATAACACACAGATAAAGTGAGTAGAGTAATCTGTTGTGTTATTCACCTCACTTGTTACTACTTACACTGTATGTAAAAGGGTGATTCTATGCAATATGTCCCATAAGATTCGACATGGTTTTCCCCCACATATTTCATACAAAACTGAAGAATCTCATGGTTTGAACATTGAATGTATGATGTCCCTCTACTACCATCAATCATAGCCATATCAAGAGATTTTCATTTATTGATGAAACATGGTTTTATTTTGCTACTGCCAGAGTTCAGTGCTTCTTGTATGAACAGGATAATACGATAATAATGTCTGCATATATGAAAGACCCTTTGACCTTGCCCATGCTCCAAAGTCCTGACTTTGTTATTATGTGTTCCCTAGAATATTCCCAGAATAGACCCAGTAGCTAGTCTGTCTGCATGGAGACTGCAGTGTCCCTTAATAACAACAAAGCTGATTCCAAATTTATGAGCGAGGGCCGCTGGAGTGTTTCCCACATAATACCAAGTGTAGGACTAGCCTGCATGTATACATGTACAGGTTTTAGTTAGTATTCTTTGTCAGGTCTGTACATTGAAAATGGAGGATTCGTAGGCTTCTTGTGAAAGCAGAAGATGGATTTTCATTTTAAAAGAATGACTCCAGAATCCAGATTGTCCCATAATTTGATACACTAAGTAAAAGAGGTTTTCATTTTACAGTGTGGTTCAGTATATATTCTACATTTATTTTTCATGTTATATACAGTGTATATGAAGTATCCTTTAGCCTATTTTATAATCTTATTGCATTCTTTAATAAGTCAACATAACAGTTCGAATATCTTTGCTTTCCATCTGATTTTGTTTAAGAAGGCATCCCTGTATGATCTGCATATATATACAGGCATGCATATGATGCAGCATGATACATTTTAACAATGATTTTATTAATTGTTTTTCATCTTCAGCTTTTGAGAAGAGCAAGAACACATTCGGCTTCACGCTAGCAGCCAATGGAGAGGTGGTCATCTATACTTTTAGCATGGGTGACGATTATCCAGGTAAGATTTGGATGAAATCTCTTATGATACAAGAAATCAAATATGATCTAAATGAATGTTTATTATTTTATTTCAAAACTCAATTTGAGAGCTTTGGAAATAGCATAGGATCAGAGGGAAAGTATCCCTTACCAGTTACCATCACAGTCGGCATGGCTAACTATCTTTACTGAAGCTAAAATGCTTCCATGTGAATCACACAGCAAGAATTATATTCATTACCAATTTTGAGACAAAGGAAAGGACTTCAGATATATGTAATTATTATAAATATAACATAAATCATACAATATAAATGATAGAAAGAAAAGGATCAATATCAATACTTATACATGTATTTCTATCTCTGCAATTCAAGTACCGTATTTGCCGGCGATAAGGCCGCAGTGCCGTATAGGCCGCACCCCCGATTTTGACATTTAAAAAAAAAAAAAAAATCTTTTGCCAAAGTCGGGACTCGATCTCTTGCGTACAAATGTTGATGTGACTAAAATCACCGCCTTAAGCCGCTCGGCTATCACGCACTGATACCATACACTGCTGTTTTCTGTGATGTAGTCATTGAAATGAAGAAAATGGCGACTTCGCGTGCTGGATGCTTCGCGGTAGCTCCGTTAAACGGGCCCTTCTTTTACTTTTGCAATGCATTGGCACAAACTTAGATCAAAATCTATCAGCAGATGTTGTTTATGGAAGTTTATTTTCGTCTTCATGTCAACAATGCAAGATAAAATTGTCGGTAAGATGTGTGGAAATGTATAGTTATTGTACCGTTCGTAGATCTAGTTCCATATGTACAAATTCGTGCTGGTTTTGACTTTTTTTTTTTTTTTTTTTTTTTCTGTTTTGCCGTTAAGGCCGCACCCCGACTTTTTGATATTTTCTCTTCCAAAAATACTGCGGCCTTTACGCCGGCAAATACGGTACATACAATGTACATACTGATGTAGCATACAGATTGGAATGAGCCTGAAAGCATCCCATTCCATCACAGCGTGACAAACTGTCTTTATTACAGTTAAATGCTTTCATGTGAATCACAGCATAAACTGTGTAACCAGTTTGGAGAAGCAGGAAAGGACTTCATAATTGGTTTAAATTGGTTTACTTCAAAATGGAGTTTCAGATTTTTTTGACATTGAAAGTGAGTTAGTGGTTCCTGTGTAGAGCAGTGAAGAAAAAGCAAACATGCTGATTTGAAGCTCTGGTAAGCTCATAAATGAGATCCTGTAGATTAAGATGGAGTTGTGGTCAGATGAAAGAAAGTGTCGTTGCTGAATTGCTGATGAGTATATGATCTCACTTCTTTATAGTAAACCTTGTGAGATCTCCTGTCTCTTCATGAAATATTACCCTTCCCAAGCTTGATTCTCCATTTCTCTCTCTTTTTTTTCTTCTCTCTCTTTCTCTCTCTCTCTCTCTGTCTCTATCTCACTTTCTTTGTCTCTCTCATAAGATTTGATGACAATTTTTCTTATATTGTATCACAAGGCCCATTTACACATCCCATTTACACATCCCAAATACCATTTTGAAAAATCATCGATTTTGGGGTCAACCACAACCCCCCCCCCCCCCCCCAAAAAAAAACACTACTGGAAAAAAACCATTAAAAGATACGTCAAAGTTTGCTCATACTGATTTTGGGGGAGAGAAGTGCGTGTGTGCTACTTGTTAGTGCTCTGCATGCATTAGCATGGAAGTGAGGAGAGTCACGTGAGCAAAAATTGGTATCTTACCAAAGATTGCATTTACACTGTCAAAATCAGTGAAACTTCGGCAGGCATTTAAAAAGACTACACTCCAGACAGAGTCAATCATATGTTTTCGAATTTTTGTTGTGCTTGCCGACTATTTTTGGTTGCAGTGTAAAAGCAGCTATTGTTAGGGTAACCTGCTCCCCCAAACAATAAAGTGACCACAAAATCAACAACAACAAATAACAATTTAATGGTGGTAGTGGTTGAATAAACTTTATGACCAGTAGAGTGGTTTCAATTCATCAATTTATTATATGAATTCACTCTATGCTTGTGCTTCAATACAAAGACCACCAACAAAAAGAAAACTTGAGATCAAACAATTTTGTCCCTGGAGTGTTGAGTTTGTTTTGCAATAAGATAAATAGAATTCAAGGCTTGTTTGAAAAAGTATTGGTTTAATGTTTGGCATGGAAGCTGATGACGCACTGTGTGTAAACTGAAAATCAATTGAATTGAATTTAGAAATAATAATTATAGTCACATTGAATGTTGTTCCTATTGTCCCTGTGTGTCGAACCTCAGATACTTCCTTGTTTCGGAAGGGGGGATAGTACGTAAAGTTCTAGCAAATACATCCACCCAGATCTATTTGTACTTATATTTGAGAGGATGATGATTTATAAAGAAAATTGTTTAATTGTTGTTTCAGTTTTGCTCTAAGAAGTGGAGTCTGATACAGTGTTCCCACTTCTGTTTATCTTCTTTCCAGAAGTTTCTAGCATGATATTTTACAATTTTAACTTGTTTAGACACATTCATGAAAATGGCTTCTTGCCTTCTTTAATATTGCAAAATATAATTCGGTACAGGGATGTCAGTTGTCACAAGAGGAGTGGTGTAAGGGTGCGACAACCTCACTATTATTGTCTATCTGAATTGTTTAGCCTGGTTAAAAAGGCAAATAACAAAAAAATATATGATCTGGTGAGGGTGCGGGTTTGGTGGGAAAGTTTTACTTAACTTGCTATTAAACAGATGTGGTTCAACATCACCTCACACCCCCTTCTCTTTAAAATGATCTAGTTATGCCCCTGAACATTCAATTTAAAAATGATTACAATTTCTTTGTAAACAGGTCTTCTTTGATAAAGACTTTGCAAATGCTAGGGTAAACCTAAAGTAAGTAAAACATGTTGCATACTGTACGTCTCGAAAATGATATATTAGTACAATGATAGAAAGTTAAGTTTCTGGAATAAGATTTTATGACTTACAGTTACACCATACACATGTATGCGCTGGTGATAATTGTGTGGTGGTGATCAATTTTTTATACTCTAGAATTAACCCTATCCCTAAATCTAACTCTAACCTAAACTAACCTAACACCCAGTCACAGTCCAAGCCCTAGTATGGTGAAATAAAGCCCAGAGCCAATGTTGGATTACCATCAAATGATAAAAAGCAACTAAACTGTAGAAATTGTGAAAGTGTATTGAGGAGTGTAAACATGACATGTTAAACTGATTCTCTGATCTGGAAGGCTTCAAGTTGAAGCGAAAGTAATATTCTTTACAAACTGCACTGCTAGATTAGTATTACAGTGTCTTACAGTGTCATCACTGTCCAGCATGACAAGTACAGTATTCACTATGAGCTACATGTACTTGTACTTGGAAGCAATCTTACCAAGGCTCTTATAATTCTGTGATCATACAGTATTTGCTGCTCAGATATGTCTGTGTAATAAAGTAAGTACATATATTGTTTGTTTGGAGCCAGAAGGGTGTATATACTTTGACCCTTCCTTCTCTGAACAGATGATATGTATTATTCAAAATATTAAATGGCCAATGTTCTTTTTTCAGATTTTGTTTCTGTCAGTTGAAAATTGGAAAAATAGCTGGACAAAGTCAAATCATAGTTCAGTCAATTATTGTTATTTTAACTACTTCGCCATTCTCTGGACATTCTATGTGAAATCTGTGCCAGATGGGCAGATTTTTCAAAAAATTTAGCATATTTTATCATTCATCAATTCACTGGTAAATTTCAACCAATTTTTGATGGGAGAATTGCTGAAATTGAAAGTCTTTGAAAAATTTGTGTATGACTGTGTCAAAAGTTGAATGAATATCGTGACTGGGATTGCCAGAAAACCCATGTTATTAATTCAACATTTCCATATTTATTTAGTTTCATTTGTGAGGTCTATTTGGGGGAAATACATGTACTGTATGTACATGGAGGCAAACATGTACTTCAAAATTTCAATTATTTCGATATATTCATGTACATGTAGCTGTGAAATTAAATTCTAGTTTCATTGTCTTTGAATGTAAGAAAAAATGACATGTCTGAAACACTGAGAGTTTGAAGAATGATGAACAACATTTAGTTTGGAAATTTGAGAGGAAAAAGGGGAAAAAGTAAAGTTGATTATGAATGAGAATTCTACATTAAAGGAGTAATTTCAAAGAAATGTGATATTCATCACCCATACAATTTCGCTTTGGTATATAATATGTTTCAAAAAGTTATATGGTATATTTACTCTTTCATTGTATTAATGATACATTGTGCCATTTAATAGTGAAAGAGAAAATGAAAGTGAAAGTGCTTCTGGTTTTCAAGTAGAAATAGTTTTTCTCAGTATATCTTTGATTTTTTGGGGTGTGTTTCAAACTGCCAATGTTCGGGCCTATTTACATGTACCTTGTTGATACATGTATGTTTTAGTCACTATTTACATCATGCTATCCCAAAGGCCAAACTTTATTTTGTACATAACTAGTTCTTCTATACATGTAGGTACAGTATATGTCATTAAAATGTACCCCCGGTATATTTACCATCCGTGTCACCTGTATGCTTCTTTCCAATAATGAATTATCAGTTTTTAAGAGGAACCTTATTATAACAATCTCCTTGAGACCAAGGATATTCCCTTGTTAAACCAAAACCTTGTTTATATCATGGCCAAAATAAAGGAAAAGAAGGAATTCAAAGGAGTGAAAAAGGACATCATAACCTTGTTATATACAAGAGTTTGTTAAAACAAGGATCTTTATTACTACCCGGTAGTCAAAATGTATGAAGATGGGACAAGGGGGAAAAGATGATGTTGTGTTTGATATCTTCTCTTTTTGCTGTTGTTTCTAATTAGATAATACAGTTCTGACGTATTCCCACTGTCCTGATCAACCTCTACTTATTCATGAACGCATACCAACTTTCTTCAATACGATATCACCGAGTAAGTATACACTAGTAATGTAACTCATGTAGCTACATGTAGGATGTACATGTACAATGTATGTGGTAGGGTAATTGACCTTTAGTCATTTTTATATTTTTAAATATTTACATGTATAATGTGAATTGTTATCAACATCTCAAGTTGAAAACATTGGAAGTACGTTGTAACCCAATGATTTATAATATAATTTTGTTGATCAAGAAGTAGAGGCTCTATAATATTTGTATAGGTGGCTAGGGGTGATTTACATGTCGAATATTGGCAAAGTAAAGGGGAACTATACATGTATGAGAAATCAATGTACATTAACAAAGCGACGTTGCATGTGTTGAATAACCTTTAAGTCGATGATAATAAAAAGTCAGAATTTTCCATCATAGATTTATGTACAGTATGTTAAACTAATCCCAATGAAGTTACCAGCTGTGCTGTGGCACAACATTATGCTAGGCCTATGTAGGGACAAGATACATGTACATGTAATAGATTATACAAAGTCTTATTTCTGGGTCATTCCATCGGGTTGGGTCATAAATTGTGACATGAAGGTTCAAAATTCAGAGTTGGTGAATAATTTGTTTATTGTTATATCCTGTTTCTAACACCAATCCTACAATAGATTCCATTGGAATTGTGTGTATTCCTTTGCACACTTTCATTTAAAATGAAAAAACAGACACAACAAAATACCAATGTTACAAGGATATCTTTTTTTACTTGCTCATTTATTTTCTGACCTGAAACTTTCTTACAGTCTGTACTCCATTTTTGTTTGGTGTGGAAAACATTAAGATGATGGGAGCAATAGTTTAGAATACTCAAAACTTGAACACAGCAACATTATATCAACTTATAAACATGAAACAAATGAGGAACTAGCAATTTTCAGATCATGTTTTTCTTCTAAAGGGTTATATTTTCTCTTGCATAGAAAATCTTGGCTGCATTCTAAGAAATGTGCCAATTAATTGATGCATGAAACATATTAAATGAGATGATGACACAAATGAAAGGAAACCTGCAAGATTTATGGTCTATATTCACCTCAACACCTCGAGTTACCAATGTTACATGGACATCATGTCCGAGTAACATCCGTATGATATTAGAGTTACTGACCTCTTATACTCATTGAAACATGACAGACTATATCAAATGTCATCTGAAATATCTTTCATCCATTGACCAGTAAATAAAAAAACAAAATATTCATACAATAGGTGTATTGGTTGATATTAATGATTAACTTTATACTTCTTCAAAATAGTGATTAGATTGGAAAGATCTTCGTTTCCAGGAATATTTTGATGACTTGTCATTTTGCCTGCTCTCTTGATCGATCTCTCTGTCTGGCCGGAGCTGAATCCTCAGGCAGCAATCTAATAAATATGCATGAAAAGAAATAAATAAAAACAAATGAGTAAACAATATTAAATGAGATAAAAATAAAACAAAACTGTAAATTGCTTCTGTGACTTTTCATTTCACAATGTGTGTTCTGGTTGATAATTATGAGTACTTGTACATTGTAACATTGTAAGAATTAAGGATGGAACAACTACACAGAGGATTGCAAGATGGATAGGGAGGCATCATCCTCACGTTTGGCTCGTTTTGCATGCCCAAATAGAAGTAGGTATTTGGTTTTCATTTATTATTATTATTTATTATTCTTTTAAGTTCAATATTTGTGTTAAATTATTAATTTCTTAATTTTATTTTGTTGTTGTTATTTATCATTATTGTTTTATATCTTATTTTTTGGAGGGGGAGGGTAGGTGGTGAAAACCCTTTAACCTCCCTTTAACCTTTGTAGGAGGGGGGAGTGGGAGCCACATGGCAAACATCAATAATTATTTTATTTAAAAAAAAAAATATTTAAAAAAAAATATTTAAAAAAAAAAATTATAAAAAATAAATCATTATGTATCCAATTCTAATTGAATCAGGGGAGGGGGTCGCATGCCCTCTCCCCTTTAGCTCTCCCCATTTTTCTCTATCTCAACCCCAACCCCCTTTTTTGCCCAAAAGTTGGATATGTCGGGCCTTAGATTGAACTTCCTAACAATATTAAATAACTTGTGTTTTTCCTTAGGCTTAGCCATCATTTTTCAATGACAATTAATGGCATCATAGTCTATAATTAATATCAATTAATTTAACAGTTGTGAGAAAAATTCTGAGGTATAGGAACATCAGTTATATCTTTATTTACGGGATTCTTATAACAAAATTCAATTTCTGTCTAAGAAATTAGCTTTTTAAGGGGAAAAGTCCGGCAACGATTTTGCATGTTTCGTTATAACACATATATCAGTATGTGGGACAACAGTAAAATATTCACTCACACGTGATGGTTTTGAAACCGTTTTAAGCTAAAAATAACACAATTTTAAACGGAATTACATTTAAACAATATGGAATTTCATTGTCTATGATAATAATTCGGGCTACAAAAATAACTTAAAATACATATTACGTACCAATTTGGGCGCTGACGGGCGAAAATGGCTGCCCGACGTTATATGGACATTGTCACGTTTGTGGTTGCAGCTCAGGGGTAGGTCGTCGCACACCATCAAAAAACATGTGTGCGCGTTCGTGAATAACTAGCAGGTCATTTTAACACCAAAAACTGAAGCTAGCGGGCTGGTTTGATCTCAAACACCGTAATTTCACACCGACGTTACCAAATTATGAAGGACTTCGCGGGGGATTGTTGTGGTAAATTAATTATTTTCTTGTATTTACCGACCGATTTAATCGTCATTCTTTTAACATATGTTCATCAGGGGTTGTACCTTCCTAATAAGATGAAAGTTTCTGAGAAAATATCCTGCTAAATTTGTGTAAAATGTTAGATTACCGCCGTTACGAAAAAAGTGCTTAGGACATTGTTGGTAACGTCGGTATTGTGTTTTTTCAATATGGGATAACTTGCCGATTTTTTGCACATTTCACCTGAGCTTCTCAGACATAGTAGGGGTATTAAAGGTGACATGTTTTAAGTAGGAAACATTGCATTATGATGATTTTTTTTCCAGAAATGAGTTCATGAAAATGACTTGCTTTCATGTCACAACTTTCACCCTTAAAATCGCTGAGACATCGGTAGTTAAACTCTCACCAAAAAAAAAATATGATGAACAAGTTTCTGTTTTCATGTTTATTTATTCTGTCATACATTACTCTTAAATAAAATATACTTTTAATTTTCTAAATATACATTTTAATTTGAGAAAATAGCTTCTAAGCATTCAAACACATGAAAATGCTGAAAAGACCCAACCCGATGGAATGACCCTTCTATGACTTACTCACAAGTCAAAGATTGCCTAGGACAACGCATTTTATTCAGTCCCATCATGGCCAACTTAAAAAAGGGTAAACCGTATATTTTGTGAATATGAAATTGTTATTTTATTAATAGTTATCATTTGTTTATGGTTTTCATATATAGTTACCTTTATGATGTTTGAAAGAAAAAGGATGACTTTGAGCCTACATTAAAGCTGTCTGTTTATTACGTTACTTACATGTTGAAGATTGCCTCACTTTTATGACTTTTTATGTTTTCTTCTCGTTACTCAGTTGTGCCCTATTAACGTATTTTAGATTTTGTGTTCCCCCCCCCCTTTGATACTGGTGGATCAACATTCAATGTTTTTGTTTGATCCTACCACAAAACTTTGGAACATTGTGAGCTAGAAAGCATTAATTTGTTAACTTACACACTGACACTGAGTTAACACCCTTCTAACTCTCAACAGAAGATATATATTCTCTGCCTCATTCCAAGAAAGTTAGTGGCTCATTGATCATGTATAACATTATAAATAAATAATACGCTGATGTATAACAGTACTTCTACAGGCATTATATTGCTCTATTAAATATGCATGCTTTTCATCACTTTGTGTGACAAGATTACCACCTCTCAATAGAATTGTTCCATACAATATATATGTCTTGGCAGATGATTGTACATGTATGTTTTTGTCAAGTGCGTAGGATATTTTGTCCCCCTTGGGCATTGTGCCAAAGTCCTTATTGAAATGTAATGCAATTACAAGAATGATTGGAAAAATATATTTGAATGCATTGCTCCAGTATTCATAAATATTTTTCGTCTGATCTACATGTACAAGTAGATAGAGAACAAAAAGAATTCCTACAATACAGATAGTTTGAGGTTTATAATACATTTGTAATGCTTATTTTGGCTAAGGCATGAATATTGTATTAACCTTACATGTAGGTATTTTAAAAATCTTTCTGAAGACAATCAGAGAGATGTGCTTGTAACACCACCTCCTTGAATTTAAAATGTTTGTCAGCAGTCAATATAATTATTATTGTTATTATTATTATTTTACTATGAATTGTCACATAAAACCAAAGAAGAAAAGTCCCAGACGTTGCCCCAATGTTCCGATTAACATCAAGTAATTGCAGGATATTTTGTTATTCTTGGAAATTCACAGAAGAAGAAAAAGAAATCACTGTGTTTTTTTTTAAATGGCAGAAAAAGGGGATTGAAATAGATCTTTTCCTCTTATATGACCTGAAATACACTTTCCAATAAACAATCCCTCAAGTGTATGACCACTATCTGACAGTTATTCCGACAACTCCTAGTGAAATTATAATATTTCCATCTTGGGGATAATGAGAACGGGTTCTAAATCCCAGAGATACTTGCTACGTCATTACTGATCAGAGACTCTTGGTGAATTTGTGATTATGATAAACAGCGCCTGAGGTGAGAAGGTAGAATATATGACCGCATTGGGCTCATTTACACTGCAGAAAATAATATGAAAAACCTTTTTTTTTTTTAAGTACTACCGTTTACACTACTGGAAAACTCCATAAAAAACCATCAGTGTTTGCTAACTTTTTTTTTTTTTTTTTTGTGGGTTGTAAGCATGCGCCACTTGCTGCAAGCAATAGCATGGAAACGAGGAGAGTCACTAAGCAAAAACTGGAATATCTCACCAGTGATTTTAGAAAGAATATTTACACTGCAAAAACTGGTTGAGTTTCAATCAGTTGAAAAATAAAACACTCCAGAGATGAGTTTTTTCGATTTTGGTATTTTTTGTCATGTTTATAGGTGGTTGCCTGGCAATGATTAAACTCCAGAACTGATGGATTTTGCGTGCAGTGTAAATGACCCTGCAGATGGGCATTGACACCACAAGAGGATAGAAAAGGGGAAAAAACATCCTTGCTTTAAATTCGAATTGCAAGATGCCACAAATTGTTATGGTGTGAAGCTGTTTTGAAGCTTATATTGTGCATGTAATGTGAAATTTGTTAATACAAAATTTAGCTCAAAAATACAAAGTATTTAGGTTTAGGTTTAAACCTGAATTAAACATTAAAAACTGTTTTTAAGCTGTTGGGAAATTGTGCCTCTTACATGAAGGTTTGTATATGACAGGATTGGTCTGGCTCTCCTTAGATGCCAGGGGCGGTATTCTAATAACCATTACATCTGTAATATTGATGTATCCTCACTGGATCCTAACCATTACAAAAATATTCATATTTTGAGTACATTTTGTTGCCACTCTCGCTTTCCTCTCATTATATCCTTATCCAGCGCACAGTCAAAAGTATGGTGTGTACTGTGGGTAACCTAATTTAAATCACAATGCGCACTGGGAGATGATATAATTGGTTTTCTGGAAATTTCGATATCTTTGGTTTTATCTTATCTTCCACAGTATTTACAACAAAAATTACAACTGCTAGAGGCTTTTGTATATCTCGAGATGATGACAACTTTTCTAGCTCAGCATCAGACAATTTATCTGACCTGACATGATTTTTACGCATTGGCAAAGAAAAATGTCAAAATATCATCTTTGAAATGAGACCAAAATCATTAAAATTAGTGATTCTAAGGATAAATATCAAAGATCAAAGATCAATTGCCCATTACTTATGCATGCTAGTGTTAAAATAAAATGAATAAATAAATATTCATTATCACTCCCTGTGGAGTGACTGATTTTTACTTTATTTTATTATATTTTTATATAGTTGCAGTAAGAGCAATGCTGATTTATGGATGGCAAATTATCATTTTATTAACATTCTACACATCTTTATTGCCAATTTGAAGGTTTTTATGCAATCAATTTATCATTTTGAGACATACACAAACTAAACTAGGCAGTGAGTTTCCTTCTATCTGCATGCTCCTGTGTGTTAATTAGCTTTCAGAATAGAAAGATAATACTATACAATGTGCAAGGCCACAATACATGGTAGCACCTTCTATCTATTGAGTGGTCATCGCATGCCCTTGCTCATACATGTACATGACTCCTTTTACCTACATGTACATTCACACGGTTGTACTGTCTTAGTTATGAACTTCAAGTTTAAAAGTTATAAACAACGATGCACAAACTATGGCAAGGGTTCATACAGGACCAAAAAACAACTATTCAAAGTTAACTAAAAGCTGGGGAAAGCATTTCACTTAAAGGGAAAGTCCACCCCAGGATTTTTTTTAGCTGACGATATAGACCTAATAATACCATGAAGAATGATACAAGTCTCATTAAAATCCATGATCACATAACGAAGATATATCGACTTTTTTATCGAAAATCAGCCGCCCCCCAAATGCAAATGCGTTACATGGGCATGAAACGATCGTGACGTATGTTGCGAGCTGCCTTCTTATTTCGCAGACATTCACTTTCGCTCGCGGTACACTGTTATCGCACTGACACGACGAATCATGAATGAAAGTGAAAGCGAAAGTGAATGTCTGCGAAATAAGAAGGCAGCTCGCAACATACGTCACAATTTCGATACTATCGGTTATTTTTTGGCGATCGTTTCATGCCCATGTAACGCATTTGCATTTGCGATATATCTTCGTTATGTGATCATGGATTTTAATGAGACTTGTATCATTCTTCATGGTATTATTAGGTCTATATCGTCAGCTAAAGAAAATCCTGGGGTGGACTATCCCTTTAAACTACAAGCTGCATGGCGTAGCCATATCCTCAATTCACACAACATTGTGGGAGGACCTCATCTGGCTGCTCGTAGTTATCATGCTAACCTTAAGATCTGACGTGGTTTTTAACTTTCAAGTTAATGTGTCCTGTTCCTAACTAAAAGATAACTTCCAAGTTATAACCACAACCTTAACTTCAAGTAATAGCGGACTGTTGTGAGAACCTCACTGATAATATATGCCAGTGTCCAAAACCTACAGACCAAATGTGTTTACCTATGGGCTGCTTCTAGCTAATGTCAATACTTCATGTGTATAAAGGACTATATATATAAAGATGTTGTTCATGTAATTCTAGACAGCTAAGACCTTGGCCTACTCTACAAAGAAGGGCTTTGTAACCTGAAAGGAAATAGATGATACTGGACTCCTACTTTGCATAGTGTGTACAAAAGATGAGTAGGGTATAGATTATCCCAACTTCCCTTTTCTTCATAGTTCTTATATTAAAATCATCCGACCTACATAATGCCAGGCCTAAGACATGCAGGAAAGAGAACAGAGAGCTGCAATCAAAACCATTCGGCCTTTTATATTCCACCTGCCTATTGGAGTAGCACAATGCAAGGATGTGGACTATTTAATTTAGAGTCATTTAGGGAACTTCCCTGAACTCCTTTGAGAGTTGTTCTTCGGCTCACATGTCTAAGGGAGAATGCATTCTAAGAATCGCTTGGCTCAATATAATGATATACTGCAAGGGTCATGAGTGCAGGAACATACAGTATATACACATACTCTCAGAGTGATATCAAGACAATTTAAGTGTAACAGTGGATGTGTTGTTTGGAGCCAGTTGTGTAGTAACTGATATACTTTAGCACAGAGTTAACACCCTCCTAGCTCTGAACAGTAGGTTTGCTGTAGATGCAGCCATTTTTCATCTTGGACACTTGACTTGAAACAAGAGGGACATGGCATTACTTCACAGGACATCAAAATATACTTTAAAATACTTTAGATGTCTGTTTGAAAAGCAACATCACATGTGCATAAATAATTTTCAATTTTAATGATTGTTCTTTTACTTCAGAATACTGGAAGAACCCCAAGTGTGTGAATCCATTGCCAAGAGTTGGAATCCAAGAACCAGACGAAACGACCGACTTCTGGCTGAATGAAGATAGTCCGTCAAGTGACATGGATGTGGTATGTAAACTACAAATGGGTGAAAATAGAAATGGTACAATACTACTCAAAGCAGCCGTTTTACATATTCCATATTACAGCCAAATCTTCTCATATGTCAATTTCAAAAAAATATATAGATACAATTTCTATAGTGAAAGAAGGGTAACACTTTTAAAGTGATGATCTTGTTTGGTGTGTCTGTCTCTGTCTCTTGTCTCTCTGTGTCTCTCTGTCTCTGTCTCGCTCTCTCTTTGTCTCTGTCTCTGTCTCTCCCTCTGTCCCTCTTTCTCTGTCTTTCTCGCACCTCCTCTCCCTCACTTTTAGTCTGTCTGTCTATCTCTCTGTCTTGCTCTCTATCTTTCCCTAACTATTTCTCACCATCTAACGCTACAATTTTGTGTGTGCTTAATTTCTAGTGATGATTAATTCTGTAACTTTTTTTAATTTCTTTATTGTTCAGCTTTTAAGATACTTGCTTTGTTTTGTATTGAAATGAAGTCAGCAATAATTTTTGTTTTACCCTGCAGAATATACCTGCAAATGAAGATGGTGATGATACAAATGACAGTGACTATGATGATGATGGTGAAGATGACAATGATGTCGATGAGGACTATTATAATACCGATGGAGAAGATATACCGGTAAGGAGGGTGGTACAGCTGTAGACTTTGGTTATTACTCAAGTTACTGGATTAAAGTCCAAGATGATATCCCATAGATAACGAGTCACAGCAAGAATTTCTAATGAATGTGTTATTGAAATCCTTCCATCAATTGGTGTCTATTGTTTTGTGCAAAATTACACGTGTGGCAAACGAGTGATGGTGCAGAGAGGCGAAAAAGCAACCAAAGTGTTCAGGAAAAGTTTGGTAGTACATGTAGATGTATCCGCAAACCTTAAAGCATTTTTAGATTTAAGAACTATTAAGAAGAACCATTGAGAAGTATTGAATTTAGCCACTATATATATATATATACACTACAGTCATAACTGTTTCAGCAATTACCTGTATAGAAGAACCACCTGTCTATAAAGACTACATTTTCTTCATTCCCTAGCTGGAATAATTTTCTCTTTGAAACCTGTATGAAAGGAAGCTGTAGTTAAAGACAACATGCCTTTCTTGCTTGAGTGAGTGATCTGTAGGTTTCCATATCTAACAATGACTGTTTCCATCTTTGTTTTAGGAATATTTCTCTGATGAGGATGAGCAAGTTAAGATGCATCCACTTCTAGCTCATGATATAGAACAAGTCAAACAATTAGCTGGTAACCAGGCCATATCATACAGGTATATGCAAACTCTTTTATTTACTTACTACATTACATACTGAGTGGGAAATAGAAATATTTTTTTGTAAAAAAAGAAAAACAATTGAAATTTTGACTTTGTCTATCTGGTTAATAGAATTGCAATGGCAGAAATGTGCATGTTAAAGTGAACTCAAGAATCAGATTATTTTTGTAGGTACATGTACTTAAATTGGAGTAGATGTTTTTGCTGGGATTATGATTTACAGTACATGTATACGCATATTAAAAAGGATTGTCAGTATTAAGTCTCATTCAAGTCTGAAAATGCATTCATTTCAATCAATAAAGTGATTTCACAGATTTGGAAATTGTGTAAGAATTTGCCACAAGGAAAGATGCTTTATGATGTAAGTTGTATGTTCCTTGTGAACTGCAAGTTTATTTTTAGTTTGTAATATTGAAACGATTGGGGGGGGGGGGGGGAACAAAGATTGATCACTTTACGAAATAGATGTCTGAATACCTTTATTTTTCTTGTCATGCAGAATGTTTGATGCGCTTGGTGACATTGACATTGACCTTCAACTAGATGTATCTTTTCTGCAGGTAACCGTTTGTGACATGTATTTGAAATTTGAATTTGAAATTGACATTAAATTAAATTTTGCTTGTACACTATGTATAATGATGGGCTATACTTCCCCCCTCAGTAGGGTGCAAATACCTAAATATGATAATACACTGTAGATGAGGAATATGTCAAAATCATGCTTTTCCAAGTCGTAAGATTGAATGGTTTAAAAAAAAAAATGTAATAATGGAACAGACTCATTTTTATGCCTCCGTTACGAAGTAGCCGGAGGCATTATGTTTTCGGGTTGTCCGTCCGTACGTACGTACGTACGTCTGTACCTACGTCCCGTTCTCGTGATCGCGTTATCTGAAGAACCGATTAATGGATTCCTGCCAAACTTTAGGCATGTATGTATCTTGCAGTGCCGATGAACTGATTAGATTTTGGGGTCACGAGGTCAAAGGTCAAAGGACACAGGGCTCATTATGTATGCAAAAACAGCTTGTGATCGCTTTATCTGAAGAACCGATTGATGGATTCCTGCCAAACTTTGGTCATGTATGTATCTTGCAGAGCCGATGAACTGATTAGATTTTGGGGTCACGAGGTCAAAGGTCAAAGGTCACAGGGCTCATAATGTATGCAAAAACAGCTTGTGATCGCGTTATCTCAAGAACTGATTGGATTCCTGCCAAACTTAGGTCATGTATGTTACTTGCAGAGCCGATGAACTGTTTAGATTTTGGGGTCCCGAGGTCAAAGGTCAAAGGTCACAGGGCTCATTATGTATGCAAAAACAGCTTGTGATCGCATTATCTGAAGAACCGATTGATGGATTCCTGCCAAACTTTAGTCATGTATGTATCTTGCAGAGCCAATGAACTGATTAGATTTTGGGGTCACAAGGTCAAAGGTCTCAGCGCACATTATGTATGCAAAAACAGCTCGTGATCGCCTTATCTCAAGAACCGATTGATGGATTCCTGCCAAACTTAGGTCATGTATGTTACTTGCAGAGCTGATGAACTGATTAGATTTTAGGGTCATGAGGTCAAAGATCAAAGGGTCATATATGTATATGAAAAATTTCTTGTAATCATGATATTCTGATAACCTGAATTTGAAAAATTTCTTCCGTTTCGGTTTGCAAAATTGCTCTATGACGGAGGCATCATTTTCGACTGCGCGCAGTCGAATTCCATCTAGTTTTATTATGCCTCCGCTACAAAATAGCCGGAGGCAATATGTTTTCTGGTTGTCCGTCCGTCCGTACGTACGTCTGTATGTCCCGTTCTCGTGATCGCGTTATCTCAAGAACCGATTGATGGATTACCGCCAAACTTTAATCATGCATGTATCTTGCAGAGCCAATGAACTGATTAGATTTGGGGGTCACGAGGTCAAAGTTCAAAGGTCACAGGGCTCATTATGTATGCAAAATAGCTTGTGATCGCGTTATCTCTAGAACCGACTGATGGATTACCGCCACACTCAGGTCATGTATGTATCTTGCATAGCCAATGAGCTGATTAGATTTTGGAGTCACAAGGTCCAAGGTCAAAGGTCACAGGGCTCATTATGTATGCAAAATAGCTTGTTATCTCTAGAACCGATTAATGGATTCCTGCCAAACTTAGGTCATGTATGTATCTTGCAGAGCCAATGAACCGATTCGATTTTGGGGTCACGAGGTCAAAGTTCAAAGGTCACAGGGCTCATTATGTATGCACAAATAGCTTGTGATCACATTATCATGAGAACCAAAAGACAGATTACTATCAAACTCAAGACATGTATATGTATCTTGCAGAGCCAATGAACTGATTAGATTTTAGGGTCATCAGGTCAAAGGTCATGGGGCGCATTAAGGATGCCTATAAATAGCTTGTGAATGCATTATTAAAGACGACAGATGGATTACAATCAAACTTGAATTTTAAATGTTGTTTCTGTTTTGGTTTGTAAAATTGCTCTATGGCGGAGGCATCATTTTCGACTGCGCGCAGTCGAAGTTCCATCTAGTTCCTGATAAATTTTAGGAGACATATTTTGAAGTGTCTGTTGATGATAAAAATTGATAAAGAGTTGAGTATTATCTAAGACATTTAACAAATGAAGAAGCTGCCTGACATTGATGATAAACATCATGAAAGGATTTTCAATGAGAGGTTCCCGAATCACCAATAATCTCAACTTTCAACAACAACAAAATGTTTGATTTTTCATAATTTTCACTTTATCATTGCATCTGTGATTTTATGCTTTCAGAGTTTCACTGACCAACTCTGCATGATGAAGGTGTAATTCCCTGTTTCTTGTTTTTTGTTTTTTTGTTCTCTCTAGGATTTGATAGCTAAGGCTTGGTGTCTGAACAGAGAACAGCCTTTAGTTGTACGTCTTCACTGCTCACTCAGTAAATACCTGGATGAAAGTAAGTGTATTCCTTCTCATCTTTCCAAATTTGTATTCCAATTCTCTCTCTCCTCCCCCTCTCCTCCCCTCCCCTCTCTCTCTCTCTCTCTCCCTCTCCTGCTCCCCCCCCCCCCTCTCCTCCCCTCTCTCATTCTCTCTCCCTCTTTCTCTCTCCTCTCTCAATCCCATCCTCGAACTTGATTTCAATCTTGATATAGATCTTGAAATCTTCATCTAAATGAAATTGCTATGTGTTGTTTATTTATTCTAAAAATCAAGGTGAAATATATAAAAGTAATTGAAAGGAAACTTCTATTGATATTTAATTAAAAGTATATACAGGTTATTTATCAAATGCAAATCAATATTCATCATGCTCCTACATGTATGTTAGGGGAATAGAATAATCATATTTTAACACCATTATTGCTGCTGTTTATCAGATTTTATTTCTCATCTATGTGCTTTCAGATAGCCCTCAAGTGTCAGTATTCCAAAGTTCAAAGAGTAATCAACCAGGGGTCTGCAGTCAAATGAAAAAGTAAGTCCTTTGATGAATCCAGTTGCAGGCATTCTTGAGCCTGATTCGGAAAACCGCCCTAAAAAAAGCTGCCACCAAATATTACTAGGCATCACAAATGTGTATAGATTGGCACACAGATCACGATGTATCCGTAGGGGACTGCCCACAATTTTTTTGTTAGCCCACCCTATGGGCCTTTACCCTTTATATGCAAATACAACCATTGTTATTAAAAGCTGTTCCATCATTTCCTCAAAGATTCAATGGCTAGTAGACTACTAATTCAGTTAAACCTGAGGCCAGGTCTAAACTCTCTTTTGACAAAAGAAATTTAGACTGAGGTTTAATTTGTCTTTCCACCATACACCTCTGTTTAAAAAAATGCTGAAAATTTCATGAGTAAAGACAACAAAAAAAATAGAGAAAATCTAAAATATGAAAGGATCATTTCAAGCATGCCCTTCTCCAATTGCATTTTTACCCTAGTAGAATAATACCTCAGTGCCTGGTGCCCCCTCCTACGTCAACCCGTGATATGCCATTTTCAAACATCATGCTGGAGAGTGAATCTCGTTCTCTTGCCATGATTCTATAACAGAACACTTGTGCATGACAATGGTTCGTGTTGGTACAAGGAATTTTTGTATATACACATAGAGAGGAGAACTTACTACTTGATTTGTTTTACTTTTCTGCCCTCGATGTTTAGAATCACAGAGAGCTTCCTCCTTGGCCATTGGAAATCTCTGACCAACAAAGCAGTACTTGCCCATCTGAAGAGCAGAGAGAAGTCACCCAGCAAGTGAGTCAAATCAACACACACCGACAAACATACACCACCACCACCACCACCACCAACACCACTACCACCACCACCAACACCACTACCACCACCATCATCACCATCATCACCACCATCACCACCATCACCACCACCACCACCATCACCACCACCACCACCAGTAGTCCATAGAACCACCCCCTGGATCAAACATTCACATTTAGTGCACACATTTGTAATAATCTTAGAATAAAGCATTTTTATTTAAAGAAAATAATGATGCTTATTGAAAATGCAGTGGTATGTTGTCAGTTTTCTGTAGTGGTGTTTTTCTAGAAAATTATAACTTTAAATTAGATTGTGGCATTTGGTTCCATAGGCCATTATCCTACTAACATTTATACACAATGTTGATTATGCTCCATCAAAGGTGGAGTTTAACAATGGAATTTAAATTGAGGACATTTTCTTTTGTCTATAAAATGAAATAAATCCAGTATGGGGTTACATTTAAATGGTAGATATGCCCCTTAGTGTTTAGAATGGACAACTATATCTGTTATTAGCCTTTGTAATGTTTGTCTGACCTATTTTTACTGCAGGACATGTCAGCGAGACGGTCATCGTAACCATAGCAACACATCAAGGGGTCGTACTCTTACGATTCCTATATCTTTCTCAAGAAGTTCCAGCTCTATGAGCCAGTCACCAAGTTCTGAGTGAGTTTTTTTTTGAAGAATTGAAAGGGACAAATCTTTTATACCAGTTCCTCACTGCTGGTGAAATCATATTGTGTTTCAAGAACTTATTTGAAGCCTGTTTGATTTCAAGTCAAACCAATTTTTTTTTTTTTGGCATGAAATCACAAATAATCAATATATTAACAAATGTATAAACTAAATTAGGAAAAAATGCAAAGAACCCTTACAAATCAAAATGTAGGGGTTTAACCCCTAGGCCCCCCCCTCAACATTTTCGGAGATTGCGCCGCAACCGCTTGGAATTTTGAATTGTCGTTTCATGACTTTTTTCCCTCAAGTCTTACGCACATTTTGATACCAATTTCGTCAAAGTCGGATATACCTGTTAGGCGTTACATAACAATTAGTATGCGCATGTCATCAAAAAAAAAAAAAAAAAAAATTAAAATCCATCAAAATTTGCATAAATTATCATTATTAATTACATTTAAATAACTTTTTTGTGTTAGAAAAGAAATTTCATATGAATAATGAGTTTCAACATTCAAAAAGTGGAGTTTGACACGTTTTCTGTAAAATGCATAAAATTAGCGCATTTTGCATAATTAATTAGGCTAACAACAAAAATTTGCATATTCGGAAAAAACTAATTATACTATCTTGTTCCTTACGTAAATATCTACAAACATGCACATTTTCGTGTTCGTCGGACGATCGACGGCCGAGATCATAGGGGGGGGGCTCCCAGGCCCCCCCCCCCCAGTCAGTGGGTGCTCAAAATAGCCCAGTACAGTAAGGGTTAACAAAGGCCAGTTGACCTGTCAAACAGCCATCCCTGAACAAAACAAAGAAATAACCTACAGAGAAGCTTTCAGATATACCAAGTGAGCTCAATTGAGCTGTTTGAGAGAATATTTACATGTAGCCAGATTGAATATACAGATCCAATCAACTACATGTATGTGATACAAATTACAAGAAGCATTACGGCATAAGGGCCCAGCAGAAGCAGATACTGACGCTATACAAGAAGCTGTCATAATTTTTAAAAATGTCAGATGTTACAAAGATGATGTAACTTTTCCTATAAAATGTATGTAAGTAAACTGCAGTTTTATTACATCAGATATCTCTTTAAAATCACATTGTTTCTAAGTTAATAGCTGAATGAAACATAAAGCTAATTATTTTATGTGATATATATATATATATATTTATTTATTTCTGATATACAGTACACTATTAGACCTTCCATTATATCAGAGAAGGAATGTATTCAAATAAATTCAAGGCAGGGTAAAAGGTACTAAACTAAGAGGGAAGCTGAGAACCAACTGAGAGGAAAAAACATGAAGACCTTGAGTGGAATGACACTTCTAGAGTGCACTAGAATGGCAGAGAACAGAGATGTGTGGAGAAATGTTTAATCAACCTCCAAGCTGGGAGAATATACCATAATTGACGGATGGAAGCATGTCTTTGCAATAACAATGTGGTGGTGATTGTTTATTATTGATTGTATGTATTTAGGTCTCCCTCACCTGTGTCTCCTGACTCCTCTTCCAAGAAGTTTGGGAAGAAGATGTTTCCATGGCAACCATGGCAACGATCCTCTTCCACCGGTCATTCACCTCCATCTCCTGGCAAGGAAGAGCTGCATCTTATTCCAGCAGCAACTCAGGTATGGAGTCAGAATCCATTTACCAATTTATACATCTACAAATGCTTAAAGATGAAGTTTAGTTCTGGTTAAGTGATTGCATTGTGAAAGCAATTGGGAATGGTAGATTTTGTAGTACAGTACATATGAATCGATGTATACTGCCTGTTTTTTTTTTAAATTGCAAATATGAAAAGAAATTCATTAATTCTTGCCGAAGGTCATATGCAGAGCACACAGACATGTCATATTTTGAATATGAGATCACTTAAAGAGCAAGATTTTTCAGGGGATGTTTCTATCAAGAATAATGATAATAACAATATTGCATCTTGTTTACCCAGGAAAGCTTCATTATTATCAACACTGTTCTCTCTGAGAGCCCTGCCATCATATTATTTATTGGCAATGATGATGATGATGATGATAGCATTCACTTTTGCTTTAACCTTTCACTTTTGCTTTAACCTTTCAGGACCAGAAGCAAGCCAAGCAAATTCCAAGCTTAGAGCATGGTTTCCTATGGCAGATGTATGGCTATCTGAAGAACAGGATACCCAATCTCAGTGAATTCTGTGTAGTCTGTGATGAACCACATATATTTCAAAATGGTGCAATGCTCAAGGTAAGATAAGAAAATCTTTTCCCAGGGAAGGATTTAGAAAATAATCATTCTGTGTCTTGCAGGATAATCTGAAGCGTGTATGATAATGTACATCATATTATGTATAAGATATAAGGTATTGTATATGATAATAATAATGTTAATAATAATAATAATAATAATAAAGATGTTAATAACAATAATAATAATAATGATATATATTTAGATATGTAATGTCTAATCACTATTATACTCTATGATGATTTATATTGAATGTTCAAGTTTTATATTTCAAAATGTAAAATATTATTATTTGTATCTATGATAATATTTGTTTTGAAGTTCTCAGAACAGTACGATGAAAATTTAATGAACTTGTCTTTTTAATCTTGCTGATGTCTTTGTAGATCTATAGAACAACAATATAGTAATGATGATGGTGATGGTGATAATAGTGGTGTTAATAATAAAAATTATTTAAAAAAATAACATCAACAGCAAATTATAATAATAGTAATTAATGATGATAGTGAGAGCTAAACTTTATTTTTCTCTTTGTTGTCAGCCTGCTGTGTGTGAGCGAGAGCTGTGTGTATTCTCATTCCAAATGCTGGGGGTAATGCAGGATGCGGCAGAGAATATAGCGACAGGAGCAGAGGTCGTTGACCTCCTCGTCTCGATGGTGCTGGCCGCCGTCAAATCAAGGCGGAGGCAACTTATACTGGATCCATTCCCTAGTGTGGTTGACCCAAAGAGTAGCAAAGAGCTGGCTTTCTCTCCTAAGGTAATGTAGTACTTGGATTTCGAGGGAATGAATCACTTCTAATAACATTATTTGTGTATAGTCAATAAAAATGAATGAAAATAAAATTACCCTCCACTTAAGTGATTGATGGTTAGGGAGTATGAAGAAAATGAAGAATAAAGTATAAGAATAGCAAAGAATATAGACATATTTAAGCTTTTCATCTTATACTCATCAGAGTGAATTGCAAGAATGAACCGAAAGCTGAAATCAGACAATATAAACGGAAACTAAAGGAACAAAAGGCTGATATTACAGGCAGCCATTCACAACTCCTTTTTTGGGGGGTGCGCTTTGTTTGCTACAGCCTGTTTTTTGTTGTTAAATTGCTAACATTATGTCTACTATCTTGCAGCCAATCTTAGCCCATATTTTCTGTGCATCTTGTTCCTTTAGCTTCCCCTCATATTGTCTGTGATTTATTGTGATTGAATCCAATGAGTGCAAGATGAAAAGCTTTAGTATGCATGTATGATGATGATGATACGTCTGTATTTGTTGATATTCTTTCATTTTGTAGTACCAATCATCTCTTTGGATCAAATTTGAAATATTAAATTTGACATCCATGCCCTTTCCTATGGTTCACAGTGTGATATTCTCTTCAGACTAATAGTATCAGTAATAAGATAATTCCAGAAGGCAATGTTTTGTATACAAAACTAGATATATAGCCCTTGATACTTAGCATCTTTCAATTGGTGATAGTGTTCTGTAATGCAGCTTTCACAACTTTGATTTGCAGAAGAAGAATTTTGATCGGTTGGAGTCTACGCTGGATAAGTTTAGTTCCATGACTGACATGTTGGCTGCAGGCAGTGTGACAGATATGAAGAAACAGATGGATAGAATGGATTTCATGGCATATCCTCTGTTGCAGTGGTAAGCATGCTAGAACACTAACACAAAACATATGTGGTAACCATTATCATACAATGAAAAGAGATACAGATGACCTGTGTGGAATCAAGGCATATCCTCTGCTGCAGTGGTAGAACACTAACACAAAATATGTGCCCAAGGTGGAATCAAGGCATATCCTAATTTGCAGTGAGAGAAACTAACATGAAACATAATGTGTGGTACGGTAACTGTTATCACATAATAGAAGTTGTCTAAAAGGATACAATGGTTGTTTTGCCACATGCTCTATGCAATAGTAAACCTAGTACCGGTAGTAAACAAATATGAAACTGTTTGTTATCCATTATCACGCAATATGAAGATGAACAGGATTAAATGGATGTCACGGCTTATTCTGTATTGTAGTTGTAAGCCTTGTAGAACCCATACATGTAACTCTATGTATGGTAAGTGTTATCACACAACAGAAAGACGTACACAAGGATAGAATGGATTTGTTGGCTCAACACTTATTGCAGTGGTATATGTGGTAGAATTAAAACCTTGAATCATACGACACAACATAAGATCAGACTGATTTATTGTCATATGGCATGATGATACATTTATAAGACAGTAAATTTCAATAGTTAAAGCTACTCTTGTGTATAACATTGTAGATGCTCAACTGCATTATTTGTATCTGACAAGGATTTTGTATCTGATATATATAAAATACATGTATGAATACTCCTCTTCTTTTAGTGATAATCTATGTGATGTAAAGAATTCTTAATCCTTTACTTATTTCTATAAAGTCAATTTCAACTATTCTCTTTGCAGGATCATCTCAAGTAACAGATCACATATAGTGAAGCTACCTACTAACAAGGTACAGTATATGTCTATCAGCTCCTACTCATTTTAATGAGTGCTATCTGCTATGATGATTTAGTTCTTGGAGATTATCTTACCATTTAGGCCTCATTCAGATATCACGGGCAAAACCACATTGTTTTTTTAATGATGATGTTGAGTGTAGTACGTATTACATTTCTGTATATAACACAGAGCTCAGTGAATGCATGGCAGGACCTTTGTTTCACGCAGTTGCCATTCATTTACTTGTTACAAAACTGCTGCGTTATAATTTTGCGGGGGGTTTACCGTGTCGTACCTGAATAAGCCTTTAGAGAGTAAACCTGAGAAGCATCTAGTTATGTAGACGATAGTTCACTTGGTATTTTAACACATTTTTTAGATGTTGCATACAGTGGTATGTATGGTGAGGATATTGCATAGTGTATCAGGCACCTGTGCATTGATATTGGAATATCAGTGTGTTCTGCAAGTAAGAGTTTATCCTTGATATTCATTCTACTTTGCTGCCATGGCAAAGCATGAACACATTCAGTGACCTGAGGTTGGGGTCAAGAGGGTTAAAGGTCATAGACTTATTGATTCATTGGACAAAGTCAGGGGCATATTGGACAATCAATCGTATTCCTCTACTAGTTCTTTTAATATGTTACCACAAAACCAGTCCTCACACACAAACCATAAGTTCATATTTTCTCCTGTATTAAACACATTATGTGTAATTTCGCCTCTCTTTCTGATCATGTTTTGCAGCAAATTCGGTTCATGCACACACCACACCAGTTCCTCCTTCTCAGCAGTACTCCATCCAAAGAGATAGCCTTCAGGAAAGCTAAGCAAGAGCATGGCAGTATATTTGCTTTCCAGTAAGTACCTTCATAATCGTTCCAACCGATATGCCCAAATTCACAAAGGATGTTTAACTTCACCCATGGTTTAAACCCTCATTTACATAACCTATTGTTTAAAATTTAGCGCAAAATAAGCGTATCTTGCCTTGCGTGCGTCTAATATTGGACCTCTGACTGTGTCACACTTATTTTGTGCTAATTTTAGACCATGGGTCATGTAAATGAAGATTTAAACCATGGGTTAAATTTAAACATAATGATCAGACCATAACCCATTGCAGTGATGAAGTGATTCTTTTTAACGTTTGTAATTTAACCTTCGTTCAAACTGTTTTATTTGATATGTCAATTTGCTAATTAATTAACAATAATGATGATGCATAATAATAATAATAATAAATTATCAATATTTTTGTTATTATTTATATTATTGTTGTTGTTGTTGTGTCAGTGTTGTTGTTGTTATTTGACTAGAGCATGTCAGTTTAATTTATTGACAGCATTGTTGATTACATGAATAACCTTAATCTATGTTTTCCTCCAATTTCACAGCGGTTCTAACATTGAGAACTGGCACTCCATCCTTAGGCATGGACTCATCAATGCATCAGGCACTAAACATCAGGTATGGTACATTACATTAAAAGAAATCAAGATGATGATAGAGTACTTTGAGTAGTCATTGGTCCTACCTAGTCTTTAATCAAAGGCGAACATCGAAGACCAAAAAAATTATCTAGCGGTTCAATTCTGGAAAGTTTCAATTCTCCTTCTATCTTTTGCAGACAAAAGAGTATAAAGACTATTACAATAATCTAACCTAGATAGAATTAATGCATGAACAGCATAGTTACAAGTCTGAACATCAGTGATATTATCATATTATCATATTTTAACATCAATGATGTTATGATTTTTCTGTCAATATTTGTTCTATTAACTTTGATTGTAAAACTTCCTTTTTACAAATGTAAAAGACATAAGATTACAGGTATACTTGTCTTTTGCTTGGGTGAGTAAGGGGCTATTAATGTACATGTAACCTTACCAAAATGAATCATAGCTGAATGGAGCTTCAAAGTAAATGTCCTGATTGTGGTTTCTTACAGATGCATGGAGCTGCCTATGGGAAAGGTATCTATCTGAGTCCTCATTCTAGTGTGTCATTTGGCTACTCAGGCATGGGACATGGAATACATCAACCAGTCAAGAAATTACCTCCTGTTGTAAGTTATATTATACAAATGATGCATGTAAAGGAGTTCATTATACAATCTATCTGCACTTGAGTTGAGGCTGATTTCATCTGTCGTACGAAACCGTCAAGCTGCGTATGATAGGTGCAAAAATGGCCTCAACAAGAGCGGATAGATCCTTTAGCAAAAGAATGAAACATGCGTCATTTGTTTTATACATCAGAACTCCTAGATCCTTGTTCTTTAATGAAAAAATAATTAATTTTCAAGACCACCTGTCAAGACTTACGGTCTATAAAGACTGCTATTTTTAATTTCCCTTGGGCGGTCTTTATAGACAGGTTTGACTGTATATGTAGTACTTATTTGCAATATTCAGGATCAGTTTACTGTCAGATAATGTTATACAACCTTTAATGATACAATGTACAATATCATCTGACCATATTTTTAATGTGAATTTTCATCTTATCCTCATTCTTTTTAGCAGGAACCAAAGAAGAGTGTTTGCAGATTTCTACAAAGTAAAAACCTGAGATGTATTGCTTTATGTGAAGGTGAGTTAAATGGTTGTCTACATCTTGAAAAACTACAAGAAGAAGAGTCTTCTGTCACTGTTCACTCCAGAAATTCAACGAATTGATTTATTTTCCAATAGAGGCATCAGTTGTGCTCCATATCTAATTCACACAGTTGAAAGACAAATGATATTGTTCTCCTAATTTGTTTTGTTGAATTGCTTTGTATCGTTTTTCATTGATGATGGTCGGTTGTTTATGTATTTTATGTATGTTGTTTTTATTGAGAATGAAAATATAGACTAGTTGAACTTAACTGAACTGATCTAAACAGTGCTAGGTTCCAAGAATGCACTTTTATAATTATGATGTCATTTTTTGTTAATATAGCATCTTCATGTGTATTATACGTAAACATGTTTGTGTCTAATACTTTGGAGAGAAAAAAAATCCAATTGTGTAATGAAGCTATTAAATTAAATTTACAAATAACTTTCTGTTTGATTTCAGTGATAAGTTCCAAGGAGTTGAATAGACATGGCCATGTATGGGTTTGCTGTAATCCAGACCATGTGTGTACCAGATTCTTCTTTGTGTAAGTATTTCTTAAAAATCCTAAGCCTTAATACAAGCATAAAATGTTGCAGTTGTATGCATTGTGTGTGTGTGTGTGAGTGTGTGGGGGGGGGGGGGGGGGTGGAATGGGGTAAATTTTGGAGCAGCAAACAACCATTTTTATTTTCCTTATAGATAAGAATGGTGCATGTATATACTATCATGGAGACACACCAGTTGTTTTTGTGTGTCCTAGGTTGTGTAGCTACATGTAGGATGAATTTGTATAATTGCAAATGAAAGATTACGTGACAGTTACACAGTGAACTGGAGAAGAATATTGTTTTTCCCCTTCTTCCTTTTGATCACTATTCAGGACAATTGGAAAATCAGCAACACCAAATTAGAGAGGGGATTATTATGTGTCAGAAGCAATGCTGTACTCCAATGTAATATACTGGCTTAAGATGTTTGTAGTATAATGTTATTGTTTTTGTATCAAGATAGTTGCCAATTTGCTTCATCGATCCTTGCTTCCGTCCATAGGTATGAAGATGGCAAGGTCGGTGATCAAGGTGTCGACACAACACAAGACAAGTACACCAAGGATATCCTATCTGCTATGGCTGATTGGAGGACGCTATGACAAAGTCTCATCCGTTACCACCAGTGATCAATCACTCGCTTTCTATATAGGAGCCCTCGAGGGTCCCTCTATTGCCTCCGTTGAGTCAGGGTCAAATTCTGCTCCAAAGTCATTGTAGAATTCATTTTTGTATAGTATCATTTTCCACACTACAAGCTAGAGTTCAGTGTATGAATCATTGAGCCCTTTCACCATACATGTATTGTACATGTAGATGATACATTCATATGATGATATCATTCAGATGATATCATACATGTACATAATATTGGAGCACATTGAGCACCTTGTATGGTAGATATAAAGTATCCAATATTGTTATCATGTTGTTATCACATGTATATGTAGACAAGGAGTAAAGTCTTAGTCACTTCACCTTTAAATAACTTAACTTATAGAGATAGTCCACTGTTGATTGTCAAAATTATGCAGCATTGAACCAATGCTCCCAAGATCAAATTTTGAATCGGTTCGGAATTTGTAAATTATAAATCGTTGCTACCATATAAAAAACAGGCAACCCCATGAAATATTCAAGCTACAGTTTTTATGCTTGAAAAGATAACATTACTTCTTTCATTATAATTGAACATAAATTAATCACTATTTTTTTCAATAAGGCGGTGTTTGGTCATGATTCAAGAGGTGAAAGCAGATGGACAATACATTTCATCCTTTAAACAAAAAATTGAAAATTGATGTAAATAATGTATGAAAAGAACCTTACATATTATATCATGCTGCCAATTTCAGGAGTAAGTTTTATTAATAATTAAGCAAATAAAGGATTATTGCATTGACAAATCTGCAAGAATTTATTGTGATGTATTCAACATGAAAAATAACAAAAAGAAAATTCAAAACGAGGTGGACTATCATGTTAAGATTTAAAAAGGCTAATGTCATGTTTTATATTTCTGTTTTGATATTTTTATTTCCTTCTTTTTTTTCTTGATAAGCAGAATCAAGTCGATGCCGGCACATGGCCATTGCATCACGACAGTACGATTGTGCACTGTGAATCAGTATTATCAGGTATATGTCAATGTTGGTTGTATTGATACATGTCCATGCAGAAGTAATTATGTACTTTTTGAACATTTGGTGAGTGGATGAAATCCTTGCGTAGCAATGCAATGTTTTCAAATATTTTCTTTTTTGAGTGCATGTTATTTGTGCATTATGGTCTGTTTCCTCCAATACCAGTTATTTATCGGCCTTCCTCACTATGCACGATCTGCATTAACTTATTAAGTAAAGATTGCAGTAACATGTCATGAAGTTGGGGTTCGGAAGTCCTATAAAAACTCATCAATTACTGCAGTAATGTACTTTATTTTTTTGTTTTACTGAGTGACCATGATCTTAGCCATGTATGGTTGCATAAGAATAGTTTGCTGATTATCATGCTATTTCCCTCACATGCATAATGCATGATATGAGAGAATTCTCTTCTACACACAGGATCCAGTATATAAAAAAAATATTGACTGCTGATTTTTACATGTGGTGATCTTGAGACAGCACCATGGCCCTCAACTTTGTCTTGGGACACAGTATAGTTTCAATTCACCTTGGGCAAAAGTTTTAACCATGCCCCTCAAAGCAGTCAATATTTGTATAATATTGGATTAGATTTAATCTAAAGGATCCTGTATAGTAATGTGTGAATTAAGGGTTATTTGTGCCAACTGTTGTGATACTGAAATTAATATTCCCAATGTTCAGAGTGCAGTTCAAATGAAATATGACAATATTTTTAAAAAATCATTAAGAAAAAAATAAACCTTTTATGTTGCTCTGCGTAATGCTAGTTTTCCACAAAAATAGATATATTTTGTAGAGTGATCACAGTGAAGCTTTTGTGTGTATGTTAACTCATTTTTGTACAAATCAATACTTTTTTTCTTTAATATATTACTAAAGAGCTGAATAAACCTACTTTTGTCTATTAATCATTGAATCAGTTTCTAATTGCTTGATCTATGGGATCAGCTATAATTTTTTCCTTTTTGAAATTTAATGTTTTATGGATAAAGATACATTTACATTAACGTATCACTTGCATAAAAATAAAAAACATTTAAAGTTAAAAATTTCTCACAAAAGATCTGATTTGTAGGTACATGTACATGTAATTATGACATCCTTTGATGTGTTTGTGAGAAAAGAGTTCAATGTATCTATTAATCTACAAAAATATATTGATCTTTGAATCTTGTGAATGATTTTTCTTCCCCCACATGAGTATAGACTGATACAAAATTCCAGGAAATTTTCAAATTATCATTATTATAAACTGTACCTTTGATAAGCTACTATTCTCTTGGGAAAATACTTGAAAATAATCTATACAATGGTTTTCTCGGAGAACATGCTCATTACATTTTCTTTGCTGAAATTAAACTCGCTGGTCGTTGATTAAGTGTTGCTCTGCTTGCAAACCCCAAAGAAATTGTGTGAGAACATTTATATACTTTTATAGTTGAGTGCCTTTTAGTATAATTCTTGCCAGAGAACGATAGATATTTTTGTTTTTATATGTAGGAAAATTGCTTCAGATAATACCACATGATTACAACTTGTTTTCAGAATTTTTTTTAATACGGTAGACCTAAAATAATATTAATTCTCAAGTTTGTCTTTTTCTTTACTTGTTAGCCTATTTTTAATTGGAAATGAAAACTGTGGAAATGAGAAAAGCTAAATTGGCTCCTAGTGGTAGTGACATCATACATCAATGATTTGAAGCCAGTTTGGCCTTTACTCTTATTAAGAGGCTTTCATGCACCAACATTTCAATAAGTGGTATTCATATCATTCTCCAAAAGGCGTTTCTGTTTCGCATTTCCATATCTCATGCAAATGTGATTTCTTCAAAAATTTGATTGCAGTCGGATTGTATTGTCTGCGATAGGCTTTACTGTAATAAAGGGTTATGAAGATGATAGCAAGAGATTAGATCACCTCAGTGAAGATGGTTTGTAATATTGCCCTCATGGTTGGTGATAATTAACTTACCATTTAACTTCCTTTTTATGAGGATGTGAGGCATATAGACGAATGAACATTTAATGACTTAATACAAAATCTTTGACGTTTATTACATTCCATGTGCATTTCTTGTGGAAAAAGGATACATTTGTTGTGTAATTATTTAGTCTTTGATAGACAGTGCAATAAAATTTACTAAAATCACAGCTCAGATAATCATTTTGTTAAAAAGAAAACGATGTAGGAAAAATGGTAAAACACCTAAATGATGTATTTTGATAAAATGTGAATTTTTAATGTATTTATTTATATTAAGTTAAGAGAACAAATAGAACCTATGATCATGAATATGAGAACATATTTGGAATGCACCAAGAGTTTATGTTTACATTTAATTTTTTTGTATTGTTTCAATCGTGTGAGACAACACAAGAAATTAGCAAGGAGAGAATTTTCTTTATTATAAGGGAAGTAGGGTTTGATTATTGCTTAATAATTTTCCCTCTGTATTTGTTTGCCAGCCATGCATTTTTAGGAGTGAAAAACATTTTAAGTATCTTGAGTTCATCCTGTGTATAGCCAAGTGGTCTTTGTGTTGCGATGGTATTAGATTTGCATCGTAGGATGACTTGCCTGATATAGATAATTGGTCTATGAAAAGAGGAGTCAACTGCACCATAGCACATTGATAGCAATAGTTGAAACACATGAGCTCGCTCAAGGGTCAATTAATGGACCTCCAAATAATTGCCTCCACATACAATTCTATGGGAGAGAACCATCGCTGCTCCATGAACTTGACCTGTATGTGTGAAAGAATGCGACTTCTGTGACATTCATTGTGTGTTCTCTATTTGCTATGCATTGCACTGTGTTTCACTTCACCTGTACGTACAATGATACTCTGCAATTTACAAGCTCTTTAATCAGAAATTTGATATACAGGCTATAGTTATTGTTGTTATCTGCAAATATTTCTGTCTCAATTGTAGCAGTTATATCAAATATGTATTCATTTAGGAGATACATCAAACTTAAGAGAGCTTTAGCGCATGAAATGGTCCGAGGACATTCTATTTATTTCTTTTGTCTTTGCGGCAACAGGTTTAATAAAAACTACAATATGTTTAGGGAAAACTATGATATTAAGTTGGGGGAGAAATTGTACTTTGTATACAAGAGTCTGCAATAACTGTGATCTCTGGCACTGGTATCAAGTGCGATGGCTATTATCAGTGTGCAATATATTAAGCAGTGAAAGTGGATTGGAATGAAAAGAATGCAATCTAGTGCATCTGTTATGTGTGTGTATATACAGAGAATGGAAAGAGAAATGGAATAAACTCTACCTATCAAATGATAAGGGGGGGGGGGGAGAATATATCAATAAATTGATGTTTCACAATATGATATTCTTGACTCTTCCCGATAAAAAATATGTGAAATAATTTGGGAGAGAAATTGGTTGTCCACTCCTGACTTTAAGAATTTCAGATGTGATGAATATGTCTTCCATATTCCTTGCAAAAGGAATTATACATTCTATAGCTGAGATAAGAGACTACAAAGAAAAAATAAGCATTGGGAATTAATAAACTCTGATTCTGTTATCCATAATACATGTATTGTAACAAGTATCATATTTATGAAAGGTTTTGGAGGTTATACAGTGTGACTCAAAAAAAAGTTTACACCTAGAAAATTGCTAATTATTAAAAAAATAATATATGAACAGTAAATTATTATACATCTTATGAAAGTATTTTATCCCAATTCATTTGGTATAGTTTTTATGTGGTATGTGTTCACGCTTGGATGAACAGAAGGCATTGTTTGCGAGAGTGCAAAAATCGACTTGCGCCAAAGTTGCTTATGTGATGTTTGAATAAAACAATTGGGATTTTGGTATTAATTTGGTCTTTGCAGATCCAAATAACATCCCTAACAAAATTAATCAAGCCACACATATCAAAAATCAATTATCAACAACATTTTTGCGCGTGTGTGTGTGACTTTCCTTCTGCAAAAAGCATATGCAATGCATTTCATTTGATACAATCAATTCATTCTCTCACTCCACTAATCCCAACATAATACATACTGAAGGCATCACTTTGGCGCAAGTCGATTTTTGCACTCTCGCAAACAATGCCTTCTGTTCATCTAAGCATGAACACATACCACACAAAAATGATACCAAATGATTTGGGATAAAACACTATTTCGTAAGATGTATAATAATTTACTGTTCATAGATGATTTTTTAAATAATTAGCAATTTTTTAGGTGTAAACTTTTTTTTGACTCACACAGTATAATCTGTGATTACTGTGAATGAATGGTCCTCATTCACCTAAAGTTACATAGTGAATTTTTTTGCGAAATTTGAAAAATAAGGGTTGAAAGAAAGTGCTTTTTATATGATTTTTTATGCTTTTTCTCTTCTGTGTGTTTCAACCATGAAAACAAAAATCTTGGTTTTATATTAAAGCTAAGGACTGATATATATATATATATATATATATATATATATATATATATAAATATATATATATCTTTATAGATTTAAAGCTTTCACTTAATTTTTCTTTTAAATTGATGAATGCTGTTCTCTACAAAAATTAGATCAACATTTTACTATTCGCCCTCTAAAGCTGATTCCAAGTGTTGAATAAGTTTACAATGAGTTTGTGTGTGAGACATTGGAAGCAGCGAAATTATGTGGAGGGAGAGAATAAATGTTGATATATTAGCATGTATGAGGGCTATTGTATTCATGTTATAGAGATCACTCCCATATTAATTGATGCACATTTTTATGAATGGTTCTTATCTGTGTTTGCCTTACTAGATCAAAGTACCTGTAGAAATTAAAGTTGTATGTGCATATTTATGGTTTTTGTGAGCAATTCATTTTTATTTTTCTCTGCAAATTTTGTTAGGAGTTGGCATTTTATATATTAGCGTTATTTTACAAACAGTTTGCAATTGGCTTATGTATTTGTTGGATTATGTGTCATTGATATCTTACATAATTACAGATTCGTCAATGTGTTCTACATAATCAAGTTTTACTTTAATTAAAGGAATAAGCTGAAATTTGTATATATTGTTGTTTGATTTAAAAAAATGTATAATATGTATATGTATTGTAAATATGAATTACACTGTAAAAGTCACATTTAAAGATTAAATTAGTATGTATTGTGTCTATGTTGATCACATTTTTTTTCAAGCTGGATACTGCAGACACATTTCTTTAAAATGTATCTGCTCAGCACGAAATACAAGTAATAGCTTCAAATAGCAAAACAAATTAAGTTGCAATTCATAGAATTATTGATATTACTTGCCAGTTAGAACAGGAATATGAAAGAGGGACTGAATTAATTGATTGTTGGTCTATTAAGCCTGGACTGGGAGTGAGATATGCTAATTACAATCCTTGCAATCGATATCAGGTGACAAGCTGTGGACCAATCACAACCTTGCATCTATAAGAGTTATTTAATATATGGTTTTATTTAATACCCCATTGACAAAATTTCTTACATTTCTTCTATTCTATTTTTTTAAATTTAGGATAAAATACATGGACCTCCGTACCCCATGTCTACCGGTATGTGAAAATTCAATGAACAGTGAGTATTTCTGTTATGAGAACAAATCCTTCGATCTAATATTGTCCGGTTGAAAATGAAAGTTGCTATTGATGCATGTACATGTCTAGGAATATAACACTGGCTATTCCTAATCATATTTTAAGTATCAATACAGTATCTTTCATTGTCTTTCTTCTTTTCTCCAGTTCTACGCAAAAATAGTATCCAAAAGTATAAAAGCAAACACGCACTTGTGTAAAAAAAGGAAAAGGAAATGTTTTTTCTCAATAAAATGGATAATTTCCAATCTACATTCATGTCTGTTTGTCATTGTGCTTTAATTCTTTCATGATAATCATTCTGTGGTTTGGCTTAATAGCTATTGATTCAGAGCCCTAGATGCTTGAGCAGCAAAGACCCCAAAAAGATCTGCACACACTGCATCCAATTTTGTTATGTGACTACCAGTATTGTATTTGATGCCAGGATTTTTAAAATTGGAAATAAGCTTTTAAATCCTAAAATTTCCCATAATTTCTGAAGAAAAAAATTCATATGCAAATATTGTGAAATAATGGTTTTAGGTGATATGTTCAAGGTGTGTATGTATTGCATAGGGTTTTTCAAGGGGAACTTGGAGGATTCCCAAAATATGATACTTGGGAGAAGATCACCTGCTGTTTGATAAAAAATAAACATTAAACTTCGCCTCTCTGTAAAGAGGTGTAATTATAACACAATTTTCCAACACGTTATAATTGGCATCAAATTGGGACCAGTAAAACATAAAATAGTATCAGATTTCATAGAACATACATGTGTACCACATCACTATTTTAAAATAAAAAACAATTATAAAGAATTGGCAAGTCACACATGATCTTTCTTGTACATTTACAACATCCAAATAGGTTTTTAATAAAACATTATTGCTGATACATTTGTATATACATTTTTACATCAATTAATACATAAACTGTCAACTTATTTACAGTATCAAACAGGTACAAATTATAATATAAACATGAAAAATGAAAAATAGAATGTAATATCTACATGTATATTCACCACACACAGCTATGTTGGAACACTTCTGAATATATGTATATGAATGTGCAAATGAATATATAGACTTGCAGATACTCGTTCAAACTAGTAGCATCACTGACCAGCAAAATTCAAATTAAATAATGAATTGGTATACAAATGGAATAGTCTTTCTATCAAGATATCTTTTCCCATTTCAGAGGCTGATTTCAACATTTTACCACATATCTGTTCTCTGGCATTAATTTATAGTACACTAGCTCTTAGAGTGTTATTCCCCTCCATGTCTCAATGTTCCCCACCCAGTTAGTTCTTGGTTTCCCTCTTGGTCTGGTAACTTCACCTATTCCAATAAATCTCTCAAGAGACTCTGATGTATTTAACTGTGGCCAATGTATTTTGCATTTCAGGATATTTTGTTTAAGCCCTTCCATATGCAGTATTTTTTTGTATTTTTTCACATCTTTCCATGACATGCTCATCATTCTACTGTACACCCAATTTTCAAATGATGCAATTTCCTTTTTTGTATTCTTTATTAAAGTCCATGGACCTTCACCATATAATAGAACAGATCAGACTGTATAGGAATTCATAAGTCTCATTCTAAGACTTTCAATTTTCAACTTTCTTGCTGTAAATAGGTCTTTCATTGCCAGAAATTTATTCCATGCAATTTCCATCTTTCTTTTGATGTATATTGAAACTTCACAAGAGTATCAACATCAATATAGATAAAGTGCCAGAAGTCATCAGACATAATTATTTTCATTTTACATATATGTACGAGTATCAAATCATTAAAAGGTTACTGGTATTCAACATTGTAGAAATGTAATACATTAATGATTTTCCAACTTCCATTTCATATTGCATCTACATGTACTTGGTTGGAAGATATACATGTATATCAAGAGAGGACAATTATTCTACTTAAGAATAATCAGCAAATATAAAAAAGAAAACTCTTTATCAAATGCTGGATGGTCCAATGACTTAGTTCAGTATAATTGCTTCAATTAGATCTCTACCATCATTATGTGCAATTTTCAGGGTTTCTCTTTTTTGTATTACTAAGGTAGCCAGTGATTCTGCTCCTCTGAAACACTAAATCAGGTTTGTTTATATTTATTTACACTGATATGGGTACATATAGGTACATGTAGACATGAGGACGGAAGATAGTCATAGAGTATACAACGACACTAGGCCAGCTGTCAGGTGCAACATCATTTTGTAACGCAAGGACGGAAGATAATGTTTGACATTAGAACAATGAAACCCAGCTAGTCGTCCCGTGTTTCATCATTTTGCGACACGAGGACGGAGGATAGTCATAGAGTTTAGAGTACTGAAACCTAGCTAGCTGTCAGGTGATATATCATTTTGTAATACAAGGATGGAAGATATTATTACACATTAGAACAATGAAACCCAGCTAGTCGTCCCGTGTTTCATTATTTTGTAACACAAGGATGGAAGACATTCATAGAGTTTAGAACAACGACACTCAGCTAGCTGTCAGGTGTCACATCGTTTTGCGCCACGAGAACGGAAGATAGTCATAGAGTTTAGAGCACTGAAACCTAGCTAGCTCTCAGGTGATATATGATTTTGTTCCATGAGTACGGTGGCTCTCTTCATCTCTTGCGGCTCTCTCTCCTCCTGTGATGATGAGGTCATCAATGAATCCAGGGTCTCGCTTGACTTGGGTTCTGCTGAAGATTCCCCCTTGCTCTCTCCATCTCCTTTCTCTTCCTTCTTCTCCTCATTCTTCTCTTGTTCTCTCTTAGCCTTGTCCTCATTCTCCTCTTTCTCCTTCTCCATGGCAGCCTTGCAGAGTGAGAGGGCATTGAGGTAGTCAAAGCCAGGTCCAAAGTGATTAGGGATGGGGTCATCACTCCAAACGACCTTCTCGATTTTGGTTGACAGCTTGACGATGGTTGGCCTGTGGTAATGTGGTGGAAGCACACACACACACAACAATGTAATAAATAAAATTGTCAAAATTGAAGTACATCAATACATTACTAAAGTTCTTCTTTACTTGTGGGTTTCAACATATCTCTTATTCACGCAGTAATGTATGTCTGGGCTAACAGATGACTTATGTGAAGTTAAGAATTTTGATTGTAGATATCAAATATTCTTTTATTACAAGCTTTTACTTTGAAGTTCCATACTTTTTTTCTTCTTGAAAGGGCAGACCATCATGTCAACTCTTTATAGTATTCCTAGAAGTCAAACAATTAAGGTGAAGTCCATCCTGACATTAATTTGGTTTTAATAGAAACAAAAAAATAAGAGGAACAGGTCAGTGAAAGTTTGATTGTTAAAGACCCAAACAATGACTGATGTACTACTTCTTTTTTTTCTTTCTTGCTTTTCAGATGGGAGGGTCATCTCTACATTGCTATTTTCCCTCTCCTATCTCGCTCTCTCTACCACACCTAATTTCCTATTTTCTTGACCAATATATAATAATAATAATAATAATAATAGTGGGTTCTTGCGCTCATGTCAGTCAGATATGACCCTCCTGGCGCTCCCGATTATTACCCTGGCTTATCTGTTACAAATGAACTTACTTTGTGACGAGATGACAGTAGAGCATAATAAGGCTCCTTAGCCTCTTGAGTCCCTTACGTAGGAAGCGCATAGAATCATCACTGACCTTGATACAGCCAGAGAAGTTCAAAGACTGGAGGTAGTGACACACCCCTGAGATATACCGGATACTCATATCACTCAACTGAAGTAAAAAGGAAAAGTAAGAGGGGTTTAATTATTATGTCATGACAAAATCGAGAACAAGAGCTCAGTGAGCTCCTATGCCATTATACCAAGACTAACAACAACAAAAATATGCTGCAGTGAAAATTGCATTATGGACATCTAACACTGAACAAAATTTGTTATTTGACTCTCGACCCAACACTGGAACTTTATCTAACTCTAAACCTAACTTAAACACAATCGCAACAGAAGTCCTAAAGTATACATCTTTGACATAACAAAGCCTTTTGCAAATGTCTATGAAGTAAATCACCAGATTTTATCAGTTAAATAGTCTCTCTCTCTCTATATTCCCCCCTTTTTGAAATAAAAATTAACATTCTATGCCTGCCCTAGCTGTACCTACCTGACTACAGCCGGCAATGTTGAGGAAGGAGAGCTTGCGACAGCAGAAGGCTAGATTCTTGATGGCCTGATCGGTCAGCTGCAGACAATGAGAGATGTCCAGTCGGTCAAGATCTCTACACTGCTGAGCAAACTTCTGGATACCAAGATCAGTGATTTGATGACACTCCGACAGGACCACATCACGAAGATGATAGCAGTTACCCAAAGCACCAAGCCCCTATGGAGTCAATCAAGCATATAGACATCAGGGATCAACATTTGAGGGGAAAGTTAAGGGCAGGTCACTTAAAGCCGCACTGCACCCTCTATATAGCAAACAATGCCTAATCGGTGTGTTGGCTCAGTCAGTAGAGCGTCCGCCTCACAACCAGGAGGTCGTGGGTTCGAACCCTGGCAGTGTCATACCAAAAGACATTAAACGACGGGAGTTGCCGCGACCTTGTTTGGCGTTCAACAATAAGGGATAGTGCAACGTCGATCTGTCGCTGCTCAGTGGCTGCCGGGCTCACGATCAATTGGGCAAAAAGAATTTCCATTTTCGGTTTAACTTAATAAAATTTGGAGAGGACTTTAAAAGATTATTATTATTATTATTAGTCCCCTGCATGTGATCCTCTTTTTCTTATGTTAATTGAGAGCTTATTTGATGAGATAACCACCTGTCAGTGACCATGCAGGGAGGTCTAATCCCTCCTGGCCAAACTAGTGCGGTGGCTGAGGCTTTAATATAAGTAACATGAGTGCATGCATGTGGGATCATTTAGAAACATCTTTTCTAAACTGGGCAACTTACCGACCATATATTTACATTCAGTTCCTACTATGAACTAAACTTTTATGCGAGTGTGCCTGAAATTACTTTGGCCTCTGCATACCGGTAGATAATTTGTAAAAGATATCCAATAGTTTGCCGGCCAAGCAGAAGGATATAAATAGATAAACAGCTAGATGCAGGGACAGCGAATGTACACGACAGTCAAACTATTTTTACTAACATAATCCATAATTCATATAACATCTTAATTGTAAAAAGACAGATTATCATTTCTCTATATTTTTTCTCTAATCTTCATATATATTATATAACACAACTAACAAAATGAAAACCAATCCTTCTGTCAGGCATTTCATGCTTACATTCCGGGGTAAAATTAGGATTTGTGTGAGAATTAAGCCACATTTCGAAGACATGTGTGACATAAATCAATAAGTAGATATATCATTGTGGAGCTGGCAAAAGCTAGGTGGTTATAGCATACATCACATATTTTTGAACAGGTATTTTAATGCTAACGACTTTCTTCTTAACACAATTAATACATGTTCGCATCTGGCAGAACTTTTAATGTGATAGATATGTTGACTTACTGTGTCTGTGATATTACATCCTGAGATATCAAGTGATGATAGAGCAGGCATGTTTCCTAACATCTCAGCTCCAGCATCAGTAATGTGCTCACTGAAGCAGAATGAGCCATACACTAGACTATAGCACCTGTACAAATTACAATCAATATTAAAGCAAATTAAAACACCTTCAACATAACTCAAAAGAATTAAATTCAACTTGATTTTCAACCAATCAGAATCGTGTATTTTGGATTTGCGTTTAAAGGCAACTTTGTATGCTAGAGCGATGGCCTAGCTGGGATTCTAGAGAAAAAAAGAGATAAAATGCGTCAGCTTATACAGTGTGGGCACATTTAAAACGCTGCATATATAAACACATTTCAAATTGACCATTTTCTAAACATAACAAAAATATCTTTTAAATTTCACATGCTTTTGTTTTCAATGTGTTATTATCTTCTTGCTTAAATAACTTGATTTTACATTTATATTGGCGTGAACATGCATGATTCCACAGTTGGCAGACATGCCTTTGCAATGTGCCATACAGCACAAAAACCTCTACACTGGCGGGTGGACAAACTTTCATATCTTTGGTGATCTCAGGGGCTAAAACCCCAAGATCACCTCTGAGATGATAGTTGTTTCATCGCAAGATAGGTGATAATTAATTGACTACTCGATCTCAATAGATTGAAGCCTGAGGGCATACTTACTTCTGTGTGATCTTCATGATAGATACATCAGTGACTCTCACACAGTTAGTCAGGTTCATCTCTCTCAGCTTAGGACCAGAAGGTCCTTCAACAAGATTCCGCACACCATTATCACTAATCCTAAAAGTTGAAAAAAGAACACAAGACATTTAATGTTATGTTTATTCTCTCAATGGGAATTATAATGATGAAGGAAGAAGTTATGAGCCATATTTTCATTTCCTGATAAAAACCTACAAAACAGTATTCGCAACAAAGAAATCATTGTGTGCTACAGCCATAAGCCATAAGCCCACAAATATATGCCAATTATTTGACATAGGAAGCCTTGAACTGTGAGAAGAATCATAAATATAAATACCTCTAGAGTTAACCTTACTCCAAATTTCCTATTTGATTTCAATTTTTTAAGATGTTTTGATGTGTTCTTTTCCTATATGCACACAGCACTAGCTCGCACAAAGAACCACTTCACCTATGATTTAAATACCTTCATACATGAACATAATATTGAACATTCTGTTTGACCTATATGTACTTGATGCTGGCTGCATGTACATGCCTATTCTTACAACAACTGAATTACATACCACAATTGTAATATTATGAGATAATCCTATGAAACCAATATATTTGATGATAATAAAGGCCTGTAATTCACATACCGTACTCTGTCTCAAAAAATGTCCTTGGCAAAATAAAATTGCGCTTCTGTATTTTAGAAGAAACAAATGAGTTAACACTCACATGTGCCTCTGATGTGCTTTTTTTCCACACTCTACTAGCCATTCAAATGGTTTTCATTTTGCAGTGCCAATTTTTTTTTTTTTTTTTTTTTTTTTGGGGGGGGGGGGGGTCGAGAGGGGCAGTTTACTAGATATAAACAATACTTAGCACATCAAAAAGAAAACATGGAGATTGAAGCATACCTGATACAGTCTGCCACATTGAGTACGTTGATGTTTCTGCATGTGGCAAGAGATTTGAGAGCTGCATCAGTAATCCTTGGGCAATCACTCACATAGATATGTCTCAGATCAACGCAGTATCTTCCCAGTAGTTTGAAGGACGCATCTGTTATTTTGCAGTTCCCTGAGATGTGATAAAAGGTGAGCTTGAAATCAATAGTTTCATATGCAAATTTTGTTTCCTTTTATTTCTGAGAGTACTATATATATTCATTCAGTAATTTTACAATTAATCAATTACATTGATCAACTAATAATTTATTATCATCATCATCATTTAGAAATACTTCATAGAAGTCTTTGGTTTGAAGCAGTTCCCTGAGATTTGTAAGGACAATGAGTTTAAGTCATTGGATTTAACTCCTTTGAAGTTTTGCTTGAAAAGTAATGCAGTCCTGCAGTAATGCACAATAGTCGATCATTATCCTCTTCTACTACCTTTGGTACACGTGCATGTATATTAAGCAATTTAAGAATATACTGAGGAGACACAATAGCTCTGTGGCCAAGGAATTAGAACTGAGGCCCTAGATTTGGAACCAAGTCAGTGCCTTATTGGTGCCCTCATGCAATTACAAAGTCCTTAGGTTATGACTTACAGCTATAGACCCCTGGTTGGTGTAACCACAAGCACTTACTAGTTGCATGTCTTAGCATAAATCAAAAGCTGTAAATATCAAGCCTTACTCTCTCATAAATTGTCATATTTTTTCACCACCTCCAACTTTTAAAAATTCCAGTCAAAGCAAGTATATGTATCAGTCAATCTTTCATAAGTAGAAATACAGTGAGAGTGTGACATGCAACAATGGTCACCCTGACTAGACCTTATACTGCACATCATCAATGAGTGTGCACTGTTAAAGTTCTTAGGAGGAAATTCATCTTGTGTCAGAGGATGCCCTTGTTTGTCTATCCAACCTTGATTTGTCACCTGAGGTGCAAAACATCATAAGACATAGTTAGTGAGACTGTGACCTTTGACCCACCCACCTTCTATTCTAATCTGCTGTAGCTTGCGATGTACAGCCAGTGCTTTGAGAGCAACATCTGTGATGTTGGGTGTGTACAGGAAGGAGATACATCGGATGTTATGACAGTTGGCTGCCACGGCAACGATCATGTCATCTCTGAGCGTGTAGCAATCATTGATGATGAGATGCTGAAGCTTGGGGCATCCACTAGATATATTCTTGTAGCCATTGACCGTTATCTGATAGATGAAAGATCGGTCATATGACACAATGTCCTGTAAGTCATCAATCCTGAAAATCATTGGTTCACTTCATTGTTAGGTATATGGTGATATCACTTATGGGACATTCCATGTCATACAGTATCACCCAATAGGTAAAACCATCACTCTCCAAATGATCTATTGGTATATGCGGTAATTAACACTTTTACAGCTTAAATTTCAAGTTTTAGCCCTATCGGGTGAATGGTTTTTGTACCATGACACATTCTACAGACAAATCTGCCAGAAATTAACACTTTTTCAATTTTCATAGATATGGATCTATGTACTAGGGCATGCAGTTTTTATAATAGTGACATATTTAGAGCAGTAATTTTACAAGCTACCATATCTAAAACTGCTTTCACTTTCCATGTCCAAAACATTAAGTTCAACGACATCTTGGTCTTTGCTTTAACCTTGAAGTTGACCTACCTGAGGACACCCTGAAAGATCAAGATGGACCAATCTCCTTCCTCCTCTCCCCGTTCCTAGATACTGAAGACCCTTGTCACTGAAACGCTTGCAGTATGCTAGGCTCAGGTACTGAAGGTTGCTGCAACATCTACACAAAAAGTAACAAACTTGATACAAATGCAGTCTAACTATATTTCAAGATTCAAGATTCAAATGAGGTTTTATATTCAAGACTTGTCAAAAAGTCTAAGACTAAAAATGCAAGTTTACATCAAACATACAATCATATAAAACAGCATTCAAAACATATATAAAGAAAACATATTTCCTTTACTTGTGATACACCTCTTTCGGATTACAGTACATTTAATTGATTCTTTTATTAACAGTTTTCTGGTAAAGAAGTTCATCATGCAATTGCTCAAATCCCATTATTACACCAATTTGTTCAGTTTATCTCTGAGCAATGATAACAATAATAAGAGTTATTCGACTGTGCACAGTTAACAATTATGCCTCCACCCTTGATGCCCTTTGACTTTTTCTGCCCAAAATCTAATCAGTTCATCTTTTTATGCTCATTCACACTTCATCCAAGGTTGATTACTACAAACTTAATTTCAAGTATTAAGTAGACCCATAACATTATTGATTAGAACACGTACCTGGCTAGTAATCTGAGGGTGGCATCTGTGATGTTGGTGAAGGAGATATTGAGATAGAGTAAGACAGAGCAACCTTCAGCAACATACTTCATAGTATCATCATTCAGTCCAGGACATTCTGACATGTTCAAGTCCTGCAAGTTACGACACTGGCCTACAAAAACAAATAGAAACAAGATATGAATACGTACGTCACTGAAGACGAAATGAGGTGGTCTTGAGGTTTTTTAAAGGTACTATGTCCCTTTTGCAGCCAACTTCAAATTCTGTAGAACTTTGCAGGAATTATGAATATGTCATGTATGTCCTATCTGTGAAATTTAAACGTACGTTAGCAGTGTCCTCATATTCAAATTATGCAAGGAAATCCGTTTACTTGCTAGACTTCACTGTCAGACACTATTGAGTGACTGACTGGCTTTTTTTCTTCTTTGGTAATAACATACATGAAAAGAGTTGTAAAGGGTACATGAGCATTTGTCTACATCAATAACCCACTTCTTGTGATGGCCAAGATTAAACTGATTGAATCTTTGCGCAGCATAAAACGTATGACCATTCGGTACAATTGTCTGAAAATCAAGACTATTACTTTTGGGCTCTATAGCCCTAAAGTCGATATGACAACTAATAGTCGTTATTTTCCCACTTGAAGACATTTTCAAGCCCCACCTTTTTTAGGGAAGTTCTAAATTAGTAATATCTTTCAAATGCAGTTGGAATTTAACTTTTTCATTTTTTTGGCCTGCAAATGGGACATAGTACCTTTAAGGATCTTGTATGGTGAGACGAAAAGAGAGAGACATATGACAGTAGATAGATATAGAGAAGGAGAGAGTGAGACAGCGTATAGTCATGTAAAAAATACATGAGCTGGACAGAGGGATAAAAGAGAAATCAGAATGGAGGCACTTGAAAGGAGGCACTTGAAAGGAGGCAGGACAGTAAGGAAACATGGTAGGGTGAAATAAGAATACAAAGGGCAAAGGGAAGAGCTAGAGAAAATTAAGGACCATCCGAAGACAAAAAAGAGGGAGAACCAGAGGCGGGAAAGGGAGAGGGTGAGAGAGTAGAAAAAGAGAGAGGCAGAGACAGAGGGAGACAGAGCAAGAGAAAAGAAGAGGGAGACAAAGCAAGAGAGGTAGAGGGAGACGGAGAGAGGGAGAGGGTGAAAGAGTAGAATAGAGATGCAGAGACAGGGCAAGAGAAGGAGAGGGTCAGACCAAGAGAGGGGAAGGGAAACAGAGCAGAAGAGAGAGAGAGAGAGAGAGAGATATGTAATGGAGAACGATGCATTTAATATTTCCAGCATATTTGTTTAGCTCTGATAGCTACAATTTTTGGTGTGAACCTCTTTTTTTGTATGTATTGCACTGTATATTTTTTGTTTATCTGAAAATAAAAATAAATGAATGAACGAGCTTACCAACAGCTTTGAAGCTGGGTTTGGTGAGCATACTGCATCCTTTGATATTGAGATGAAGAACATAGGGTCTGTAGTGCTGCAGTAGACTAGTCAGTACATTGTCAGTCACACTATAAAGAGAGAAAATGAAAATTGAATTGAAATAATAATAGTAAAAATGTTGACAATGATGATAATATTATTACCAATGATGATGATGATGATGAAGATATAAATAATAATAATGACAATAAAAATAATAATAATAATAAATATAATAATATTGCATTTACAGTAAAATTACAATATGAAATTACATAATAAAATCAGGTTGATTACAAGAGATGGAGAGAATAAAAGAGGCAAGTAAAATGTATTTATAACACCACGGTACTCCCACAAAATGGTTGTGAAGGAAAAAAATACATACGTCAGTCCTAGGATTGAATGGCAATAACCCCTGGTTATCGGTATATTCATACTATTTAAAGCTTATGCTTTACACTGCTATATTCATGGTATCGCTGGCTTAATCGGGTCCTTCGATTAAATAAAAATAAAAAATGAAATCAATTAACTTACACATTCTTTGCCTTTGACAGGTCCACCTGAAAAAGAAATATAAATAAATTAAAAAATAATCACTTATCTTTGAAAGAGGTAAAGCAGGGCTCCACGCTTACTTTTTTGGAAGGGGGTCCAGAGTGATCTGTTTACAGTCTGTCTGTATGTACAAACCTATGTAAAAACTTCCAACATTGTGAGGGTCCAGACTTACATTTGGGCGCCCATGTGTAAATCACATATTTTGTAGGTACTTGACCAAAACAGACCAACACATGACAAAACTATAGCCTACGTGATTTTCAATTATTTTGTTATAATACCCTTTATATTGAAGACAACATTATCAAAGATGTGAATAACTAGAGTACCTGAAACTGGCACAATTGTATTCTATTTTCAATATATCTACACAACACAGATCCTAAAAGCGAACCTTGCACACTCACCCAACTCCAGAGGGAGCTATTGCTTGTGATCATCTTCCATGAACGACACACCCTCGAGCATCTACTAATGTCCACAAGATCAAGGTAGCCAAAGATCTGATGGAAACAAATATTATAATTACACATCCATCATTTTCATCTATTCAACAATCTTCTTTTATCTCTGTCGCATTACTATATTATCCTTTAGCAAGACATTAGTCTACATTTGAGTCAATGGGATATCATCAGAATGGAACACATAGTACTTTTTTTTTTTTGGGGGGGGGGGGAGAGGTTTTGGTCACATGTCCTTAAAAGGTAATGTTCACTGAGATGTTTCTACAGAGCTGAGACAGCGAACATTTCTGGAAAAATCCACCTATGGAGAAAGCTAAGACTTTCCGTTTCAGATTATGGTTTGTTTCTACAGAAGTACATATACCTGGAAATTATGTGTTAGACCCAGCAGGTAGCTTAAAGTAACGATATTGGGCAATTCCATGAATGTGTCTCATGTCTTTTTTTCACCCATTTATTTCACCCAAAGATGGAAAATATCTTTAAATGACCGTTTGATCAAGTTAGTCACATATCAGAAAGAACTAACTCAAAGGCCATATCAAGATATTTTCCTTTTTGGATGCAATAAATGGCCAAAAATTGTATACTATATACTAGGCTCATTGCGCTTAGTCACCCTAATTTGATATCCTGTAGAAAAATGCTAACTGTGAATGCTGCTTACCTTTATGGCTACTCTTCTTGGTAACAATGAGATGTCATCTCTAGCTTCTCCTCTAGGGCCTAACATATCCTCTTCTCCATCCAATTCACCCCTCTCTAACCTCTATGGAATCATCATCAAAGAATTGGAAAAATTATACCAGTTACATTTTTCTTTTATCCCACTGAATGACTAACTAATGTATATGCGTTTACAGTGCAACAGACAATATATAGTACCTTGTGAGGGTTCTAGGACTATTACCCCCTGGACAATAATTGTCCTGATGAGCCTTGAGAGAAATATAGCAATAGAAAGTTGTAAATTATCAAAATAAGAAATAGCAATCATAAACACATATATGTCAAATCATTTTACTATTTTATTATATGAGCTACAAGGACTCGATTGAAAGATATTGATGAAGAAGTAGACTGAAAAAAAGAGAAGAAGAAGAGCTGGCAAATCATAGCAAACATGTATGTAAGTGAAAGAAACAACAAAATATGAGGAAAAAAAAGGAGAACGGAATGGAAAAGTACAAAGAATAGTCTAAAAGAATAGATTAAAAAATACAAGTTAACCATTTAGTCATACCTCAAAGTATTCTTTAGTACGTCTAGATTCTTGCATGACATTGTGCCAAGCTTCAAACACGAGCCGAGACAAAGAAATATTATATGCACGCTGGATGATATCAAAGGCCCCTGTAAGACAAAATGTAAGACAGACAAATCATTGATTTTGGAATAAAATCAGCTTTCCTTTTTTACAATAAAAATGACATACCCGGTAGAACAAATATTTTCTCTATTATTTTCACTACTGAAATGAATAAGCTACTATTCAATTTTTGCAAAATGAATAGACATACATGTAAATACCTCAATAAATCACTTTATTAATTCAACTCCTCACATTTGATTTCTTGTGAACACGTACAGAAACATGTTCATGAATATATTGGAAAGAGTGAGATATGAGATAGACTACACTGACTTTCTCAATATTTGTCATTTTTGTCAGAATTTTCTCAAACTTGGTACAGTGATAAAGTGGTTCATTCACTTCACTCTCAATCCATAGGTTGAGGGTTCCAATGTCAGCCCAACTCTAACATCATTTGACAAGACATTAATCCACATTTGCCACTCTCAACCCGGGTAAAAATGGGTACCCCGATATATATAGAGCACTCCATACTTGACCACTCTCAGCTATGACCGGCTAATAATATTGGAGTGCAAGGGGCATCATAGCCTTATGGACATGCGTGCTATAGAAGAAACCGCCATTATCATAATTACTACTCACTCTCTTGCCTCTGCATTCTAAATCGATGCCAGTCAGACCAGATCTTGAAGTGAACACGTTGCTTTCTCAAGAAGAAATAATCAGCAGCTTCCTTCATCCTGCGAGCTAGCCATTCACGCTTTGCCTTTTTCCGAAGGTGATACCTGAACCAGGCGCTATATAAGAACGATTGGAAAACAAATTTATCAATTGACACCCCATTCAAACTTTTAGAACAAGACAAGTCAACTCATGTTCTTGTGTATTTGTTTGACTTCCTGAGATACCAATAACTATGTATTGAGTAACAGTAGTAGAAGTGGATTTAGAAAGAAACTGTCTATAGAAGCTATTCTGACAGGTAATTCATTGTGTAAGAAGTATAGGAACAAATTGTTAAGAAGTTTTGGAACCACAAACAATTAAGTAACGCCAGGCTGGAATGCTCCCCAGGGAGTGGAGATTGTGCACACAGTGTGTGCGGGGCAAGCACTGAATCCAATGACTGGGGTAATAGTATATTTGTAAAGCGCTTAGAGACATTGTATTAATAAGCGCCATATAAAAGCTAAATATTATTATGAAACAAATTCCCATTAATCTTGCTGAATATTCCGGGCATGATTTTTACACAAGGAGAACTATTCTATGACTTAATTGTTTTTTTTACTTTAGTTACTCAAAGTACATGTAGGCCTTTTTGGTTCATGATGAAATTATTATTAAACACAATGACCCGTATATTCTACTAAAATTTAAACTATTGAAAAACTGGGATTATAGCTTTTGTCTTTCGAAATTGGGTTTCAGAAAGAAAATTAGACTGAGGTCTAAATTGGCTATTGTTAAAGAAGATCTTAGACCCAAGGTCTGATTTAAATGAAGTAATAGACTACGGGCCAATCATTCCTAATCCTGCATATAAATGATACTAGTACTTACTTGAATGTCATGGTGACCAATCTGTTGTTATAACACTGGTACGCCTTCTGGTACAACTCTGGATGAGGCTGAAAGCATCAAATGTGGATTTACAACTTAACTTTAAATTCACTTAAATTGAAATGTTTTTTATAACTATTCTACAGGTGTGATAATAAAGATCAATCTTCCACGCTTAAATCTGCAGGACTATAGAAACTCACAATATACAGTCAAACCTGCTTTAACAATCACCTGTATTGAAAGACCATCTTTTATTTTCCCTCAAACAGTACTTAATATTAAAACATGTATTAAAGGAACCTGTACATAAAGACTACCTAGCTGTAAAGACCATTTTTATCTTCTTTGGGTGATCTATATGAAGGTTTCACTCTAATATGCAGCTTCATCATGATCAATTAATTGACTGATTTGTTTGTACTCTATTCATTAATGAAACATTTGTGCGCAATCCGAATACATCCATCCAATAAAGCTTTTATAAGGTTGCAATGTCATGCATATTCTGACAGGTTGCTACATATCATTCCTCCAAATTAACTATTTTTAAGTGCCTTTAGAATTTATAATCAGCGTATGATCTCCTAGAATAAAGCAATACAGATGATGATTTTAAGTTGATTCACATACTGTAAATCTCTGTGTATAAGGCACACTTTTTTGCAGCGGAAAAAAATTGAAAGTCGGGGGTGCGTCTTATACACAGGTACAGAAAAAAAAGTTTTATTTTTTTATTTTTTTTATTTTTTTAAAGTTTCGATTTATTGCGCTATGCCTGGCAATGTCTCCCAGCTCAGTAATCAGTGTGTTGACTCACCACTCGGAAACTACAACAACACTCAAATTGTCTGTCATCTTGGTTTGAAAGTAATCTTTCTAATAGATCTCAATATGTAGTTTATAATAATAATTCCTCAATTTTGTTTTCTTTAACAAATGGTGTACCACAAGGTTCTATCCTAGGTACTCTATTGTTTTTAATTTACATTAATGATCTTACACATTCTTCTAGAAATGACATTGTTACTATTATTTGTGACAAGTTCACAAGCACAAATCATCGCCTTCAACTGCACCTCGATGTTAAATGAAGGTCCTTCCCTGCGTGGGTTTTCGGCAACAAAACAACAACACAAACAAACAAAAAAACTAGGGGTACGCCTTATACACAGAGATTTACGGTTAATGCCAGATGGAATCAAAAATATGTTAAAAAGTTGTACATTTATGATGATTTTATATTCAGTGTAACTTATTTTATACCGTGTGTCTCAAAAAAAACGTAACACTTTTGAAATGGTTGCCAAATTGAGCATATATAATTTTATGAAAAAATGTCTATATGTATGGAAAGCTAAAGGACCAACCTTTCATATGATATGAAAAAATTAAAAAAAAAATCATGCTTCGATGGACAGTGTTCACTTAAGTTAGAGGTATGAAAATGGGCCTGCGCAGGATTTTTCCTTCCAATTTTGGACAGGTAAATTACTTGTAACTTACAAAATAAGGTCGATATGAGATATTCATGATCGATGGATCAAAAGGATATTTTGAATCAAAAGGATATTTTGAATACCTCGAATACCATTCCTTTTTCAGTGTTATTTATCAATCCCGAAACACCACCGCCCACCCCCCCCCCCACACACACACACACACACATACACACACGTGCACACACACACACACACACATTAGGGCAGACATGACAAAAAACAAGTTAAATCTTTTTTTAAAAGATTTTCATGTTTCTTTTATTTCTTTCTTATTTAAAACTGCTTTGTTCATCTTAAAATGAAAGATCTGACAAAAGTAATCAGTTCAGTAGTCCACATGGCTATCTTTTCTTCTTGATTGAATATCAAGGCTTTCAAAGTACCGACTGAGTAAGGGTACCGGTAAAGATAAAAGTCTTTCACATTAATGATTCAAAATATCCTTTTGATCCATCGATCATGAATATCTCATATCGACCTTATTTTGTAAGTTACAAGTAATTTACCTGTCCAAAATTGGAAGGAAAAATCCTGCGCAGGCCCATTTTCATACCTCTAACTTAAGTGAACACTGTCCATCGAAGCATGATTTTTTTTAATTTTTTCATATCATATGAAAGGTTGGTCCTTTAGCTTTCCATACATATAGACATTTTTTCATAAAATTATATATGCTCAATTTGGCAACCATTTCAAAAGTGTTACGTTTTTTTTGAGACACACGGTATTGAAATGTGACAATTTTAGTATTCAATTTTTGTTTAACAAATATAAATAAATTGAAAAGACTTATTACATATATACACACCACAATATGGATTTACATTCAAACAAGACAATTTGATATGGTTAGTCAAAAGAGCTTCAAAATTGCATCAGATGTTAAAGGTGCTATACATTCAACCTATGGGTGCATATGAAGCAAAACCAATTTAGAAGTTATTGACAGTAGAATCCCCCAGAATGTACGTACACCCATATACCCATTTCTATGTGCAAGAGATCAAGTTGAATGTATTTTCATTGTGATTATTCCAAAGCCTGATATTATACACCAATTTTGGGTACTACATCCATCAACACTCTTTATCCATTTATTTCCAAACAGTTTTTTTACAATGCAATTGCATGACCAGAACTCAACTGTATCTTTGATCCCACTTGTGTATGTCATACCAGGGAGAAAGTCACATCTCCCTGGTCATAACATTACCGGTAGATCAAACATATGTAAATTAATGCACATATAAAATGGAGAAAAAAAACAGAAAAACAAAACGTCAATCTGTGTATTTGATTCTCCTTTTGTAATTGCATATTGATTATTTGTATCTTTGAGGAATTTTCTATGATTCATTTGTATCTTTTTTTCATTTAGAAATAGTATATTGAGTATATGTTTACCGGTAATTGATGCATTTTCAGTGATTACTATGTACATGTATACTATTTCAATACATATATATCCCTGTATGAAAATAATTGTGTTTGTATGTACTTTGTGTATTGAAAATAATCACAAATTTTGGATTACATTTCAATCAATAAGTTTGAAATTTAATTTGAAATTCATAAACTTTGACAATCTACGAATGGGGGTAAAGACAAATGAGGCAAAAAATGTGGAGTGCCCCATACAAACTGCAACAAACCTTAAATACAACACAACTCTTGTGCAAAGTAATTATCAAGACTTGTATTTTCATTTTTCATCAACATTTAAAGGTACTATGTCCCTTTTGCAGCCAACCTCAAATTCCGTAGAACTTTGCAGGAATTATGAATATGTCATGTTTGTCTTATCTGTGAAATTTAAACGTTAGCAGTGTCCTAAAATTCAAATTATGCAAGGAAACCTGTTTACTTGCTAGACTTCACTATCAGCTATTGAGTGACTGACTGGCTTTTCTTCTTCTTTGGTAATAACATACATCAAACTAGATGGAACTGCGACTGCGCGCAGTCAAAAGTGATGCCTCCGTCATAGCGCAATTTTACAAACCAAAATGGAAGAAATTTTTCAAATTCAAGTTCGGTTGTAATCCATTTACAGGTTCTCAGAATATCGTGATTACAAGCTCTTTCTCATATACATGTATGACCCTTTGATCTTTGACCTCATGACCCCAAATGCAATTACATGTCTTGAGTTTGATGGTAATCCATCCATCAGTTCTAATGATAATGCAATCACAAGCTATTTTTGCATACATAATAGGCCCCATGACCTTTGACCTTGGCCTCATGACCCCAAAATCTAATGTGTTCATTGCCTAAGCAAGATACATACATGACCTAAGTTTGGCAGGAATTCATTCATCGGTTCTTGAAATAACGCGATCACAAGCTATTTTTGCATACATAATGAGCCCTGTGACCTTTGACCTTTAACCTCGTGACCCCAAAATGTAATCAGTTCATTGGCTTTGCAAGTTACATACATGACCAAAGTTTGGTAGGAATTCATCAATCGGGTCTTGAGATAACGCGATCACAAGCTATTTTTGCAAACATAATAAGCCCTGTGACATTTGACCTTTGAGCTTGTGACCCCAAAATCTGATCAGTTCATTGGCTCTGCAAGTTACATACATGACCAAATTTTGGTAGGAATCCATCTGTCGGCTCTTGAGATAACGCAATCACGAGAACGGGACGTACGTACGTATGTACATGTACGTACGGACGGACAACCCGAAAACATAATGCCTCCGGCTACTTCGTAACGGAGGCATAATGAGCTGTAAAGAGTACAATGAGCATTTGTCTACATCAATAACCCACTTCTTGTGATGGCCGAAATTAAACTGATTGAATCCTTGACCATTCGGTACAATGGTCTGAAAATCAAGACTATTACCTATTTGCTCTATAGCTCCTAAGTTGATTTGACAACTAATAGTCGTTATTTTCCCACTTGAAGACATTTTCAAGCCCCACCTTTTTTAGGGAAGTTCTAAATTAGTATTATCTTTCAAATGCTGTTGGAATTTAACCTTTTCATTTTTTTGGCCTGCAAATGGGACATATACACTGTAGTACCTTTAACTCAGAAAAACAAACAAACAGAAACTGGTTATGAATTCAAAAATTAAAACCCCCATTTTCTAACGTTTTTTGTGATTTTGATATTCTTTTTGCTAGCAAACATTAGAAATGTTGTCTTTTTTGTAATTTATTGTGTAAAAATACTGTTAAAGATTTATTGCAAAATGCAGCTTAAGAAGTGCATAAGCAACATTTCCCCCTTAAATCACAATATAAATGCAAATACCTCCAACCAAAAATGTATTCAACAACAACTTTTAGGGAGACATAACAAATTGGAATAAACATACACAGGAACATCCCCCCCCCCCCTAAACAAAAGAGTAATACTTTTTGAAAAATGGGAAGCAAAAAATAAATACAAAGTAAAAACATATAAAACTGAGACAAATTCACACACAAATGTTCAACTTCAAAAGCAAAACAAGAAAAGCAAAAAAAAAATGTTGCTCAGGCAAAGCAATTGTGGCACTAAACACACGAGAAGAGTCTCATCAAACTCACCATCCATTCCCAAGGCTAGCAATGTAGAATGCAATGAATAAATAATACATTAATATCACAATAGCATTATTAATGGATGAAATGCCTAAAATGCATGAGTATGAGATATAACTGCACAAAAAATCATTCCTAAGTAAAATTGTTACAATTACCCCTCCCCCCCGCCCCACATCATGAAAATATCATGAGCAAAACTGAAATTTAAAATTAAAACAAAACACATTTCTTCCCTTTTTATGGGGGGTTTATATAAAAGTTCATTGGTGTCCAGTTTGAAGCAAATCAGCTTGCATTAAGAAACAGAATAAAAGGAACTGAGAAGAAGGAGTAAAAAGAAAGAAATGAATGTCATGTGAAATCATGTTCATTTTAAGGGTAATACCTGAATACTAAGAGAGAAAATCTTAATTTACCAAGTTAAAGATACAAATCACAAAGGCAGCTCAATAGTCAGCAAGACTCTTGGTGATATGACTGCCATTATACATACACATATAAGAAAATTCATGGCATAAAACAAGACTGTTATTGAGCTTTTAGACAGCTAGGATAAGGCTAACAAGGAAAGCTTCATTAAAAAGAAAGATGTAATTTACAGAAATGGACAGGCATGCAGCATTACATGAGATAAAGCATAGTCATGAATGAAAAGCGATTCCAGGAAACACAAAGATTCAGTCAGGTAAAATGAGAGATCTATATAATATATACCTTATTAAAAAACTTAAGTTAACAACATTTGTGTATACACTAGTTTGGAAAGATAGCACTGGGATCTGGGCTAACTTGGCAGGGGGCCTAAACAGGTCTAAATAGTAAACCTGAGTTTGATAGCCAATTCAAGAGAGCTTGAATTATTCACAAGTAAAGGTAGTTGTGAATTTTGCATAGAGTAAATTTTGAAATTTTCAAGGTTTTATAATAAGAATGTGTAAAATATGGAAGCTGTTAAGATGAGAATATTCAAGTAGTGAAATTCTACAAAGCATGACAATTTAAGGCCAGTTGGTGGACTTGTGTGGCACCTTAAATTGCACAGTACCAAATATTCATTGGGTAATTGAGTTAGCACTGCACTCAAAGGATTGAAAAAGATGATCAAAGCAATATGAATGGAAAAGTCCCCCAGACAATAGTAGTATATACACATAATTTCCTTATATGGTAAATAAAAACCAATATACTCACATGTAAGTTCTCTTCGTCCAGTAGGTATATATTATCGAGGTATGCTGCTCCAAATATCTTCTTCTTAGGTTTCATATCATCTGGCACCAGGGAATCCCTACAACAAAAAATAAATTTTAGTGGACTTTGAGGACTATATTGTACAGAATATTCAGAATCCTTACACAATATAAATGATAATGTTATATGTTATAGTTATAGGATGTACCCATCCACAACAAAGTCTTTGTGTTTAATACAACCAAAAACAACACAATAAAAAAAGCAAACTAAAACCCTCTTGTCTGACAATCAAGATGTGTGTTGTGGTAACTTTGGCGTAACTATCAGGGGAGAAAGGGAGCCAAGCCCTCCCTCCCCCCCCCCCCTCTCCCCTCCCATTGTGCCAGTTCCCCCCCCCCCCCCCACAATGCCTGGGTCCATACTATGGTCACTACCTGATAAATGTACATACCACTTGAGAGACTCAAGTCCATGAACATCTTCTTCTCTCTGTCTAAGAAGCTCAGTCAAATTTCCAATGAGGTATTCATATGGGTCATCTGGACATACCACAGCTAGGCCAGTCAAAAGAGCCTGGTTAATAGAAAAGAACAATTCTGAAACATGAGTGCTATATTACATACAATCATAAAATTAAATGACATGGAATGAGGATGTTATGTACCCCCCCCCCCCTTCCCCCTAAAAAAAAATGATAATAATAATAATAAAATTAAAAATTGGAAAAAACTCTATAAAAAAGAGATTTTTTAAACCAATCAAAGACAGGAATGTTTGAGGTGCGGAGTGCTTCACTGTCACCACGTCTGCTAAATGTCTCTATGATCGATGTTCATTTCTCATGACTAGTAGGCTCCATACCATTCAAAATTCCATTTTGGCATGAAAAGCACACTCTTTCAACAAGTTTTTGATCACTATATTTTCTGTTGTTCCTTTTAAAGATTTGTTTTTGTTTTTAGATAAAGAACGCAGAAACAGAAACTTAGCCTAAATATTTTTGACCCCAGTGAATTATGTCAGTATTTTACTTATCATTTGACTTAGCTAAGTAAATTGACACAAGCAGTCTAATTAATATCACATCTAACTGTTTTACTTTAGTAAGCAAACTTTAATGCAAAATACTTTACTGATGGCCATTATGAGCGCCAGCGAGTCTGGTCAGGTAAGGCTAAATCCAAAATGATGTGTAATATATATTTGTCACATTAAATGTGAACGAATAATTGTAAGCAGCATATAATCAACTGCCTAGGAACATATCACACGTACCAATCAACTGAAAACTAAGTGGCTTAAGTCAGCTAGGGAACTGTCTTCAATTTAGGATAAATTATTCGGTGCCTGGTAAATATATGTCAGAGGTACAAAATGTAGTGCAGTAATTTGTTTAGGTTATTATGCTTATTTGTTAATCTTTCAGGAATGAAAATATTCAGCCACAATTTTCAACTGTATACCTCTTTTTTGTGAAAGAGTCATACTTCTGACTTATATGTACATATTGAATACTGGCCCTGCCAAGATTTGTTACCACATGAGTGAATGACATTTGTTCAAATGTTCTGAACAAAATTTATGGCAACCATATTTTTTTACAAGATATGATGTTCAAGCATGAATGCAGAATAATTCTGGGTATTCATAGTATGTATGTAAATTCATTCATACCTCATATACATCAGGCACTTTGTTCCTCCTTAAGAACTGCTTCAGCTGTGGGTTCATTGTCTTCATTTTAGACATCTTGATAGCTGGGAATGCTACATAGATATCCAATCATGAAATTCCAACCGAGTCTTTGCTGAATAGGAACAAAAAAGAAAGAAAATCACATTTCAAAACTATTAAAAATTGTATTCAAACATTATCAAATGCACAGGGTTATCTATATAAAGGAGAGTTAGAGCTACTGCAGTTTCGCACTAGGCTTGCACTTTTGCAGCGACATTTAAAAAAAAGACTTTCCCTTGCATTTTATTTTACAGGATCAGGGCGCTTGATGAATGGGATAAATTCACTTATGATGCCCAAATTTTTATAACAGCAGGAAAAGTAAGGAAAAATCTGAGTAGAGGTTAAGATTAACAAGAAAGTGTAATATTTTCAAAAAAGTACACCATTTCCATGCAAAAACTGTAATTAAAAAGGAAATCTAATAAATATGACTGGTTAAATTATGAAAATAACCCATAAATGAATGGGCATTAGTGCTGTAGCCAAATCGCTGAACCAAACGGAAGTGTGCCAAACATGGCACTTCCAAAGGACCGAACCGAACATAAAGACCTGGGCCCGTATTCAATAAACTTCTTAAGCATGAAATCTAAGTACTTTTTCTTAAAATTTGGCTAAGAAAAAATCTTAGCCAAAAAACGTATTCTATAACAGCATTGGGGACTAAGAAATTTGCCTTAAGATTAAGAAGAATTCTTAGATTTTATCTAAGAAAAAGGACTTAAATAGCATGTCGTATTCTAATACAATCGAGATATCTAAGATAAGTAAGAAATCTACCCTATATTTAAGCATACTACGAGGATGCTTAAATAGGGCTTTGGCACCGGCAGCTCAGTGCTGCTGCAAGCAAAAGCTTCGGGTTTCGATCAAATGGAATAAAAACAATGCATGCAGCGCGAGCGCAGGTTACCAGTTGATCAACGTGAGCTTCGCGTATAATATATACAGCGTCGACGGCGCAGCGCGCAGGAGCGCCATATATAGGCATCGTACTTGTTTATGTATGTTTGTACAACAACTAAACAAGTACTAGCGTTTCTATATAACACTAAAATTATGACAGGGCTGTCGTATATAGACTACGGTAGCTTTGGTTGACCGGATGCCCAGAGGAGTCGAAAAACATTGTAGATAATAGATCTAGAGTCTAGGCCTAGACTCTAAGTCTCAATTGTTATTTCTACTTTTTAAGATTCCCCCAAATTAGGACCAATACCGCTGTTTGGATCATTGCCCGATACCGGTGTAGGATTTGGAGCTCCGCCGTCTTCGGCGGCGGCGGAGCTCTAGATCTAACTGTTAGGCCTAACAAGTTAGACTCTAGAGCCGGAAAGCTGGAGCGCTGGAGCTAGCTACAGAGTACAGTCATGGCTCATGCATGTATTTAAGAGTGGGACCTCGACGGCGATGATTCGTACGTCTTTGCTTATCTTTATCACAATAATTGTAACACTTTTCAAAGTTTTGTACTTACTTTATGGTACCCTCTTTTCTGTTTCTATCTCTGATTTGTCAGATCCTTCTAAAAAGATAATTGCTATGCATGCAATGAGAGTACAATCATGACAAATTAACTTCATCAGCTTCTCACAACATAATTGTTTCGCGTAGTTACGCCTAGCCTGTTAGCAAGGCGTTTATCGACTATATTACCAAGCTAAATGCATGCGCTCATCACAGCACCAACGGCCAACGTCCAAATCAATTTAAATTCAACAACTGGTAAAAAGACTAAAGTGGCTCTTTACTTTGGTAAATCAAAATACAGTGCCCTAGACCCTATTTAGCAAATAATTTAATTTGACTAGATAAGCCTATTAAATTCAAAGTATTCAAAATTTATCCACAACCAAAAGCAAAATGTCAGCGTTATTAGTATATCTACAGAGGCAGAGGTGCACATACCCCCCCCCCCACAATTTGCAATTAAGTAGGTCTAGATCTACCCCAAAAAGTGACCTACAAGTTTATGTACAAAAAGCGCCCGCGGCTAACTTCAGAAAAGTTCCCCTTTTCTTTCTAATTGCCCCTTCCCCTTATTATAAGTGCCCCTTTCATCTCTAATAAGTGCCCCTTTTCATCTCTAATAAGTGCCCCTTTTCCTGTCTGATATAAGCTCCTTTCCCCTATACGTGTCTTAGTTCCCCGTTCTAACTGCATGAAGCACCTCTTCCCCTTCTTAAATGCCCCTAGCTGTTGTCTTCTGATACGTGCCCCTTTCAAATAGTTCCCCTTAGTGTAATTTTCCTTCATAATGCACTTCTCTTTGGTAAATGCCCCTTTTTAATTACCGACATTTCCCACTATCGCATCCAAAGTGTGGCCTTAATATTGCGGTCATAAATATAGTTCCAAAGAATCTGGAAAGCTTCGTGCATTTTCACCGGTAGGCCCCTATCCTGTTTCTAGCTACCACGACAATGAAAGGCAGCCAGGGGGTCGAGGGTGTAGATTGTCTCAAATTGCATAAGAAGAAAAACTGTGCCCTTTTTTAAGAAAAATATAACTGCACTGGATTTCAACGCTATCAAATGTCCCGATAATATAAGTCATTCAGTTAGGACGATGTGCTCCTTTTACACAAAAACATTTGCCCCTATAAACTACGATGACATATTTTACTCAACTGCTAAAATACTAGACAGCGATTTTTCAACATATCTTCCTTTAAACCCCATGTCCTATTGTACTCCAAAGACTGCCAAGGTAATCAATTACCCTTTGTTCAAGGATTCGATCAGGTTGAGAAAATAGAGAAGTTTTCAACTCAAGCCAACTGCATGGAACTTGAGGACGGGATCGAGGAGAAGAGGGAGCTAGAGAAGGCGGAGGAGAGGACGGGTGGAGCAGGAGGAGCAGGAGCTAGGAGCAACTGAGCAAGAGCCGAAGGAGGAGAAGGAGAAGGAGGGGGAGTCTGAGGAAACAGTGGCAGATTCAGGGAGCACAGGAGGCACGTGCCCCCCGTAAAAAAAAAAATGGGAAAAAAGCAAAGGGAGAAAAGGAGAAAAGGGAGGGGGGAAGAAAAAGCAGGGGAAAAAGAAAGAAAAGGGAAGAGAGAAAGGAGTAGAAAAGAGGGAGGAGAGAAACGGGGAGAGGAGAAAAAGGAGTGGGAAAGAAAGAAAGAGGAGAAAAAAGGCGGAAAAAGAAAGAAAGGGGGCGGGGGGGGAGGAGGAGAGAAAAGGAGGAAAAGGAGAATTATGGGAAGGGAAAAGAAAGATGATATTATAAGAAGGTGTTTTTCCACTTCAATTTAAACGATCTAAAAGTGATTGATTGTGGAAATTTACTTAAGTGTTGTTAATGTACTTTTAAAGTATTTGTTGCAAACTGCTAATTAACCATACATTTTTGGGTCCATAATTAATGTCAGCTGCAGTAAGCCCATATAATGTGGGCATGTATTTGTTTTAATGTCTAGTGGGAAAAGGAGTTGAGTTCTCTCAAAATATGTACTGACATGGAGGACAAGAGATAATTTTTTTTATTTCAAGTACATATACCACCAATAGTTGTATTCAAAGTTTTTTGTAGTTTTCTTCTGTTGGAAAAACAAATCCTCTGCACATGCAAAATATTGATATCTATTTCATTCTTTATCTTTTTAGTGAAAATGATATAAAGAAATTGTGTTTGGATATCAAATTTCATGAAATTTTCATGAACAGAGCATCTTTTCCTGTGATTTTTTCACATATAGTTGTGAATCTCTTGGGCATATAATCATTTGCATAATTATTATCCATGTTGACAGATTTCTACTCGTGCAAACACTCTCACTCCTCACATCCCTATGCAACAAACATGATGTCATGTGGGACATAATGTTTGTTGTGATATCTTCACTTTGTGAACCCTGGTGCAAATAAAGAGAATGATATATAATCATTATTTTGTTCATCTTTCATATTTAATATCTATGTTTACAGCATTTGTAGGGTTTCATTTCATTTATCCCATTACTTACAAGCTGGGACATTAGGGATGAATGATGTATATGCTGGCTGCACGGAAATATGTTCGGAAAGAAGTGGATTTCAGCTGCAATCATATCAATATTGTTGGTAGACCTCCGACCAGACATTTCCCCCTCAGAGTGTAAATTGATGAAAATGTCTGGAAGGAAATTGAGATATAACAGATCCCTAACTGTGTCACACCATAACTCTAAAATGAAAACATACTTGAGTCTATACGTGCTGTAACTAAGAATAATATTTTGAAAAGATCTTCCATCTTATTGACACAAAGCATCTATTTTTATTCATGCAAATTATTTTAACAAGAAATCAATCTTCTTTGTTGTTTTACCCTAAAATGACCCGTTGTCGTTATAAAAAAAAAGTTAATCGCTCTTTACAAGAAAATAGAGATGTTTTGGGCCAATTTGAGAGGAGGCCTTTTTATTTTCCATCAAACTATAAACGAGAAGCAAACTCAAAATAAGTGTAAGAGGATACTTTTTTTCTCTTTTTGTTGGTCTCGAAATTTGAAAATTTGACATTTTGCTCCGTTGGGGGGGGGGGGGTAAGGTCACCTTTTTTAGGTCAGCCATGGGAATATTGTTTTTTTAATTTTATTTTTAAATTTTTATTATTAAAAAAACAAAAAAACAAAAAAACAAAACCAAAACCAAAGGGGGGGGGGGGTTTAGGGGGGTTTATACACATAAAAATACCAAAAGGGGGGTTTAACCCCCCAACCCCCCCCCCCCACCCCCTGCGTACGCGCCTGCTACTGATCAAGTATCAGACCACCGTCTTTGTGCATTGTGCAGCATCGAAGCTAGTCCAGAATCTGGCCTATTTAATTTTGATCTCCACCCCACCAACGCAACCTCTCCCTACTTACTTGCTACCAGCCGATGATGGCGTGATCATTAAATTAAGACGCCCTGCGAAAAAAATATTGTATTCGTGATTTTTACGAAAGAAAAGGTGTACGTGAAAACAGCTTCGAGTTATTACCAATCAGTGAACAATTTGTTTTCAAAGAGTTACGTAAGTTGAATGTATCAAAAAGTACTGGGTTAGACATGATTCCAGCTAAATTCCTGAAAGATGGTGCGAAGGTTTTATTTAAGCCTCTAATTAATTTAGTTACTTAATGAACCTATCTATCTTGACGAATACTTTTCCAGAGGATATGAAAATAGCAAAAGTGACTCCACTTTATAAAAAAGAAAGATAAAACTGATGTTAGCAACTATAGACCTATTAGTTTTTTAAGCGTAGCATCAAAGATTCTAGAAAAATCGGTCTGTGTTCAAATTGAAAGATACTTCAAAGAAAATGATATAATTTATGAATTTCAATCTGGTTTTCGACATGATTATTCGACTGAAACATGTCTAATTCATTTGACTGATTATTTGAGGACAGAAACTTCCCAAGGGCGCTTTGTTGGTATGGTGCTCCTTGATCTGCAAAAAGCTTTTGATACAGTTAATCATTGCGTCTTATTGAAGAAGTTACAACTAATGGGTTTTAATAAGGCAAGTTTAGATTGGTTCAGATCCTACTTATCTAATCGACACCAAGTGATATTCGTTCCAAACTAATGCCTATAACATGCGGTGTACCTCAGGGAAGCATTTTAGGCCCAATTCTATTTTCAAGTTATATAAATGATATGTGTATTTGTATAAAAGACTTTAAACTATTATTGTACGCACTGATGACAGCGTACTACTCTATTCAAATCCTGATCCTAAATATATTGAGGAAAAGCTCAGTGAACAGCTGTCTATACGTGTGTCGATTGGATGACTGATAATAAGCTTTCTTTACACTTGGGAAAAACAGAAAGCATTTTGTTTTGTTCTAAAAGTAGTTCTAAAAAGTAATTTGAATTCAAAGTGACACACAATATTCAAGTAATCAAGAGAAAAGATTATGTGAAGTCAGGGGTGTACGCAGGAATTTTTCAAGGGGGGGGGTTTAAAATATTTTGCTCCCGAAAATTTGAAAATCGCGCCGGCCGAAAAGTCGCTCAGTGGGGGGGGGGGGGGGGGGGGGGGGGGGGGGGGGGGGGGGGGGGTAAGCGGACACTTTTTTTTTTTTTTTTTTCTTCGTTGGGGGGGGGGGGGTAAGGTCACCTTTTTTAGGTTAGCCGTGGGTATAATTTTTTTTTTTTTTTTTTAAATAAAAAAAAAAAAAAAAAAAAGGGGGGGTTTAGGTATAAAGGAATACCTAATAGTCAGATAAGAGAAGTAAATGACATGTTATATGATTGAAATTTTTATTCTTCTGCCGGTTCATACTTTTTCATTTTGTATATACTTATGTTTTCGTACGTTATAGAAATTCTACAAATACATCATTATTTTCCTTTTCTTCCTCCGTCTCTTTTTCTTCTTCTCCTTCTTCCTTTTCTTCTTGTACTTATTATCATTAGGCAAGGTGAAAACCTTTCGCCATTGCTGTTTGCTGTTTATTTAAATGACTTTCAAGAGCATATTGCCAAAATTTATCCTGGCTTGAAAATGTTAAATGAAGAAATACAAAATACCTTACAGGGTGACGAATTAGAGCTTTTTTCAAAGTTGTCTTGTTTATTGTACGCTGATGACACGATCATTTTGGCAGAAAGCCCTGACGAATTACAAGTAGCGCTGAATGCAGTACAAGGATATTGTAATACATGGCACCTAACAGTCAATGCGAGTAAAACTAAAATAATGATTTTTTCCAGAGGGAAAGTTAGGAAGTTACCAAATTTTACGTATGGTCATGCAAAAATAGATGTGGTATATGATTTTGCTTATCTCGGAGTACAGTTTAATTATAATGGTACTTTCAAAAAGGCAATGGCAAAGCAGATAGTGCAGGCTAGAAAAGCGTTATACAGTATGTCATTTATTTGACCATTTGATTTTGCCTATCTTATTGTATGGTAGTGAAGTCTGGGGACATGAAGATATAAAGCAGATTGAAGTTTTCCATATAGGAAATTCCTCAGAACGTTATTATCTGTAGGTTCATATACTCCAGACTGCAGGGGCGTAGACAACGGGGGGGGGGGGGGGGGATGAGGGGGATGCATCCCCCCACCTCACAAGGTGGGGGGGATGGCATGTACAATCATCCCCCCAGGTTTTGGGGAATGATATTTGCTTACTTAATAAGTCATAATGATGATAATAATAGTAATAATAATAATGATAACATTATAATATTAATAATAATAATAATAATTATGATGATGATAATAATAATCCTCATCATTATTGTAATTGTGTTTATTGTTATTAGCCGCATTCACACGGTGAAAACCAATTCAGACGGTAAAAAAAAGAAAATCTTACAAGTATTTTGTGGTTATCTTGTGGTTTGGAAACCACAAGATAACCACAAGATTAAACAGGCGCGGATCTACGGGGGGAGGGGGTTAGGGGGTTTAAACCCCCCCCCCCTTGGGCGGCCCAAAAAACAAAGAAAAAAAAAAAAAAAAAAAAAAAAAAAAGAAGAAAAAAGAACGCACGCTGGAGAGAAACCCTTTCAAGTGCAAATATTGTGAGAAGATATTCAACTCATCTGGTAACTTAACCAAACACATGATAACTCTGGATATAACTGTGTATTTAACTGTTACTTGATTTAAAAAGACGTTATCATGCACTGCTTTTTATGGTCTCCATTGTGTAAATAGATGCCAGGAAAACATCACTTACGGGGTTCAAATAAACACCCCAAAAAAAAATCGGCTCGCCGCTTTGCGGCTCGTGGACGATGCTCCGCATCGTCATTATTTTGGTCAACCCCCCCCTCAGGAGCGGATCTATATCTTTTTGCTAAGGGGGGGGGGGTTTGACCAAAATAATGACGATGCGGAGCATCGTCCACGAGCCGCAAAGCGGCGAGCCGATTTTTTCGGGGGGTGTTTATTTGAACCCCGTAAGTGATGTTTTCCTGGCATCTATTAACACAATGGAGACCATAAAGAGCAGTGCATGATAACGTCTTTTTAAATCAAGTAACAGTTTAATACACAGTTATATCCAGAGTTACCATGTGTTTGGTTAGGTTACCAGATGAGTTGAATATCTTCTCACAATATTTGCACTTGAAAGGGTTTCTCTCCAGCGTGCGTTCTTTTTTCTTTCTTTTTTTCTTTTTTTTTCCTTTTTTTTTTTTTTTTTTTTTTTTTTGGGGGGGGGGGGGGGGGCCGCCCAAGGGGGGGTTTAAACCCCCTAAACCCCCCCCGTAGATCCGCGCCTGCCCCTTAGCAAAAAGCTAGATCCGCCCCTGAGTCATCCCCCCCAGGTGTACGAACCTGTCTACGCCACTGCCAGACTGTATGGTTTATGGAGAAACTGGACGAGGTTTGATTTTGAATCATGTGAAGGGTAGAATGGTTAATTTTTGGTCAAGAATTTTGAGAGGTAAAGATAGCAAATATTCATATGTCCTTTTAAAATTTATTTCTGCCATTCATAAAGATGAACATTTGGAATTTACTTCCTCATGGTTAAAATTTATTGAAGACACATTTAATCAAGCTGGTCTATCAAATATTTGGCTAGGCCAAAATAGTGGATTTGGCTTAAATATTAATTCTTTGCTAAAACTGAGACTAAATGATATTTTTGGTCAGGAATGGAGAGATGCAGTATGGTCAAATCGCATTTGCACAAATTATAGGATATTTAAAGGCAACCATATATTTGAAAGCTATTTACTCACCCTAAATAAAACTGATGCTTTTACTCTCTGTAAGTTTCGGTGTAGATCACATAAATTACCTGTAAACAAAGGTCGGTTTGATGCGAACACACCACATTGTGATATGCAGTGCACACTCTGCCTGTCTACTGATATAGCTAGGAGATGAATTTCACTATATTTTTGTTTGTCCGTTTTTTCAAAGAGAGAGATGTTTATATTTATCAAAAAAGTGTTGTAAGTCTAAGCTCCCAAGTGCTATGCACATGGCAGAACTTTTTAATACTAGAAGCACTTCTCAGTTGAAGAATTTAGCGAGATTTACCCGCCTTATTATGTTGAAATTTAATCAAAAAACAGAGAAAGAAGATAGTTCAAGCATTTCGAGAAGTACAATTAGAGCTGAACCTACACGTACTCGTAGCGGTAGGATAGTGAAACAGCCTACTTTGTTTACTATTTAGCTTGTAAATAGACTGCATTATAGTTATCCTTTTATTATTGTCAGTTTGTCACTATCTACATGTACATGTATATGTACATGTAGATTTCTATATATAATTTGTGTTTACTAGTTGGTTCATTGTTCATGTTTGTACTTTCATACACTATATACCTATTATCGTTTTTATCTTTGTGTCATTATCTATGTATAATGTATGTGAATTGTATTCATAAGTCATGCATTTTTATTTATACTTTTATGTTTGTTTGTACTCTCATACCCCGAGAGGGGGTCAAAGAGTCAATAAAATTCTACAAATTCTACAAATTCTACAAATCATTTCTATCATCAGTTTAATGTTGTTATTATTATTATCTTTAATAAGTAATTCTTTTATTTTTCTTATATGTCTGTAAATAATTATTACTATTCTAAGTTATTGATTTTATACATGTCGTGGGTTATCCTGATCAAGCTGACTTATTTCTGATCTGTTATTATTGTATATGTATGTTGGGCAGCGTTTCTCGAAACCGTCATAAGTACAAGTTCACCGACATCCCATTGACACGCGTGTATTAACTTTAACACGTGTTTCAATGGGATGTCGGTGAACTTGTAGTTATGACGGTTTCGAGAAACGCTGCCTTGGTAGCTAGCTTGTCGAATAAAAATCAATCAATCATCATGCTTGCCCTCTTGTGTCGTTTTTCGAATGTCGAAAATTAGCGGAAGATTTTCAATGAAAGAAGTGGATGCACAGTCATATTATCTCATAAGTTGTAGTTGTAGCACAATTTCTGTAATCAATTCTGGCACAAAAAGGGGCAACTAGGACTCCAAGAGGACACCCGCTTTTTCTACAGTCATCAGTGTATACTTGGTAAGCTGCTTTTATTTATATATTTTCCCTTACAATCAGCTCGATCTACCATTTCATTGTGAATGCACCGGCGTCAGCCGCTCTGGCCTGCGGCGCCCCGACCGGTCCTCTTATTTGGGTAGGGTCGGCTACTCTCTTTAGTCTAGAGACAGAAGCGGGCCATACGGTCTGCTGTGTAAAGTTTGCACTATAAATATCATTTTAGCGGATCATGATCATGCATATCCGATGCATATCATTAATACTCTAAAATGTATAGGCTAAAATACATTGGTTCCACTTACATGTACCAGCTTGACAGTATAATGCGTTTAATGGCGCTAGTGTAGTTCCGTATCCATTTTTTTTAGCAGTTTAATAATCCATTCTTAGGCTTAGCAAAGGAATTTTAGCCCAATTTTTTACTAATTTGAATCATAATCATATAGAGGTCTAGGGCCTATTGCATTTTCCACCTGAATTTGGATCACATCCGACTTCGGGAAACCTCCGTTTAGGGCTTCGATGTCGACGTCGTTGCTCAGTACTATCTCTACGCTATAGCTCTGCACCTCAAACTGAAGCTATCAGTCCAAAATTATGCACATTTCTCGCATGCACGATACCATAAACCATACAAGAAGTTTGCATAATTTTGGACTGATAGCTTCAGTTTGAGTTGCAAAGCTATAGATTCTAGCGTAGAGACGGTACTGAGCGACAACATCGACATCGAAGCCTTAAACGGAGGTTTCCCGATGTCGGATGTGATCCAAATTCAGGTGTAAAATGTGATATAGATCTAGATCTAGATCTAGGTCTAGATCTATGTCTATTCTTATTCATCTTTGCTAAGAATGGATATGAAACTGCTAAAAAAATGGATACAGAACTACACTAGCGCCCGTTTAATTAAGGGTCTTTTTTCAGGATTTTCTGGTCAAAATACAACTCCGCATGAAAAATCTTGCAGTCTTATAACTCCAGGAAGCTCCAACACCAGCGCCGGTGTTGGAGCTTCCTGGAGTTAGCAGTCGTAATGATTATGAAGGAAAACTGTGATAAATTCATTACGAACTCGTAGCTCGTGCACATTGTGTTCCACGCATTTCCTTTTTAATACATTGAATATTTTTATTTGGGTGCTAAAAAAAAAAACAATTTTAAATCTATCGTTTTAATGCCTTGTTTCTTGAAACGTTTTTCTTTTTGTTGTTGTGAAGTTATTACAGAGGTTCTCCTTTTTAGGAGGGCGGCATTATGTTATGTCATTTATTGTAAATGCTCTTTTGTGTTGTGGGGTTGTAAGGGGTTTTAACGAAAATCTTGTACAAACATACATGTAAGAGAGTACATTTGTAGTACAGTTCACCTACAATTTTTTGTAACCCCAAAAAGTGAAAGGTATGTTTTTTTGTGGTTTTTTTGGTTGTATTTATTAACATTTATTTCCTTCTCAACAGTACAATATATACATGATATATGTAACAATTATTTCAACATAGAGTATACAGTAAATAATTCAGATACGGAAGGAGGCGAAAACCCGGAAAGCATAGCTTGAGTTGGGAACGCCTATAATAAATTAACACAGTTACCGAGAGAACATGTTAACTCTGTTTTTACTTTTTTTTTTTCTCCGAGTCTACAGTTTGTAATTATTTGAATTTGACGTACAAATACATGAACGTCTCTGATTATGTAGTTTGAGATTCATTTTGTATAACTGTTTTGGTACTATACTTCTGCCTAAAATCCCTAAATATCTAAAGAATTTAACTTTTTCTAAAATTATATATATATATTTAATAGATGAAATTATCATTTAATTAAATAAACAAAAAAAAATCCTGAAAAAAATATACAAGAGCACAAGCAGTCCAGATGGATATATTGTTAGACACTCTATTCAGTATCAGGGAGTTTTTCTAAAATGAATATTCATTTCAATGGAAAGATATCTTCTTCTTTAGTAATGCCATAATAATTATGAATACATAATTGCATTCTTATAAAAAAAAATATAATAAAAAAAAAAATCCAAAAAAAAAACAAAAAAAAAAAAAAAAAATCAACATTTATTTCCTTCTTTTTAAATTCTAAATGTTTTGATTTTTTTCACCCTAAATCTTTCAATAATGTTATTCCCCCATTTTGAGACATGCTGCCAAATGTTTAATGTACTCTTATAACCATGTCAAAATGTCAAATTTTAATTCTAACTGAGAACCATGAATATTGAGTATATTATCTACTACATGTGGACACAACCAGAGAGGCTCATGAACATGAACTATCTAGAATTCTCCTTCCAATCTATTACGTAGGTGCTGAAATACCCTCTTCATTCAAAGTATACTCTTGGGTCCTTGCTTTTGACAACTCGATATGTTTATATTGGCAAGCAACCATGGTTTCCAGTTGATGCGACAATAACCAGGAAATCCACATTTCTACAAAACAGCTGCTCAGTTGAAATTGTATTCATACAGTCCAGTTAATTTCTGTTGAACTAGTATGGATCTATAGTACTTTAGCTCCATGATCAAACTTTACAGAAGACTTGGAATTTTTCATGGTCTTTATCCTATTCTCTATGTGTAATTTCAAAGAGTTGCTGATAAAGTAGAAATGGAATGTAATACAGTCAATTACAATTATTTAAAATAAGTCAAAGAGGAAATGCACCCTGATATTAAGTTTCTTTTAATAGAAGCAGAAAAATTAAAAAAACATGTCGGTGAATGATTGAGCAAAGTCTAATTAAAAATAAGAAATTTATGAATTTTTAAAGTTGCGATCAATCAAACACAAAGTGGCAACTCTGTGACACATCTTGCAAGGTCCCCTCCCATTTGCTACATACTTATTTTCCATCAAGAAAAGTTTTAATCATACATGCACCCTAAATATAATTATTGGAAATATGTTTATGACCTCTGAATAGAAAAAATCTTTTCTATCATAAAGCAAAGAAAATGAGAGTTTATGACATTTTATGTACAGAGCAAATTGGAAAAGGACCTTATAAGATGCATCACAGTGTTGCCTTTTTGTGTTTGATTGGTTTCAACTGTTGAAAAAAGTGATGCAATTGATGTATTAATGGAAAGCTGAGGACTTCCTGTTTGATGTTCAGGTAAATGTAAATCGTTGAATCAAATAGCTTGGCATATCAACCCTCAAAATTTGGATTACCTTTATTTTGATACACACTGTATCGCATGCCAAGACATTATTTGCATGGAAATGTCTTAGGAGGTACCAACCTCGCTGCAACACATTTTTTTTGAGTGGCGGGAAAACTCATTCATCTGCAAAAGAAAGCTTAAAAGTATTCATGCCAATACAAAACAATGCCTTTCTCACCTTAATTTTAAATTTATGCTTCCTTAAAGTTAATACAAAGTTTTGGTACGGGGTCATGAATTTGGTTCAAATGAACATATTTGAAGCATATGCGATTCTACAATATTCAGTAATCGTTGTCGCGGTTGAAATCAAGTCTAAACTTATGAAATTGTAAATAATAAACTCTTTATCTTGTATAGCTCCCTCTCAAGGTCAAGATATTAATTAAGCTATAAAACAATGTTTCTTGACTAAAATCGACCAATTTGCTACCCCCATTTGGTAATTATATATCACAACTACATATTCTGAGATTTTCAGGGTCGCAGTTACCATTGCACGCCCGTTGGCGCTATTTGAAATTTTTCAAAATTTACCGGGAGCACCGGTAAATTTTTATATTCAATTTTTCTCGAAAGCAGATGTGTTTTAGGGGCTAAATTTTTAGTGCTTATAATACATCCACAGGGGCATCCAGATATATCAAAATTGTAAAGAATCACTATCCACCCAATTTTCAAAATTTCCCAAAACTTTGTATTACCTTTAATGTCCTTTGAAAATTATTAACATAAAGAGCATTTAATCTGCAATTAAAAAAACATCTTTTCCCCCCTCATATTTCAGAGTTTTGTCAGAAGTTGCTAAGCAACTACCCAATTAACATAAAAAGCCAAAAATTAAAACCCCACCTCTGGAGTGTCTTTTTATATTTTTACGCCGGCAGAAAATCCAATTTTTTTTGCAGTGTAATTGCTCTCAAAACACCAGGGAATTATTCCAGTTTTGGGTCACGGGACTCTTATCTCCTTGTTTCTATGTTTAACGCATACAGGTGCGCGAAAAAGTAGTGAATGCACACAACTCACACACAAAAACCCACAGAATTATAAAACACCAACATTTTTTTAATGGGTTTTTCCAGTAGTGTAAATGGTAGTTTTTTGGCAATGTAAATACCGATAGTTCTTCTGGGTAGATAACTGTCTATTTCCATGGACCATGACTTTTACTAGCTTGTACTAGCTTGTAAAGTCATGCATTCATGGCCCATGCTGTCAATGGAAGTATTTAATGCCACTATGCCAGTGACATCAATAGACAGAAAGAAAGTGTTTTGATCAGCTTAAAAGGACTTTGCTATAAAGCCAAGCTTCATGGAGACAATTAGGATTTAACTTAAGTGCTATCACAAGGAGACATCGTTGTATGAGTTGAAAGATAATGGGTGCTTTATAATTTATTGAGTACGTGTGTTGCTAACTTTTGACATTTTTGTTCACAGTAGTGGTAATTACATGTATGTGCAGACAGTCATTAAAATGTATTCAAATCTGGAATACACATAATACTCTTCCTTTTTTCAGTTTATGTCAGTCACACAAGTTTTAAGCAATGTATAAGGAATAATCCTTAGATATCTAAATTGAGGGACTGATATTATTATTTAACTACCAACCTCACACACAAAAATTATCTCGTATGTAAAGTAGTGCCATGTCGCGATACAATATTCAAAATATGAACTTCGAATCGGAGGGAATGCGATCGAAGGGAAACTATAATTTTAAAACAGAAAAGAAAAGACAACATGCAGTCAATCCCTGAGATTTTTCTAACCAGTGTCATTTTAAGTCAATAACAGGTATTGAAGAAGATATTTCCTCTTACCCTTAAAATCTTCCCAGATTAGAATTGAGCATAATCACATCCGTCCTTAAGATGTGAATGGATGACTACCCAAGCCCGACTAGGAGGTGAAGAAAAAAAGCATTGTTAATTTGCAAGTGGATGAGAGTTATTGCAAGGCTACTGGTGGCTGTCATCGACTCGCTATAGAATGAGCGACTATCTTATTGGTGTAAGCTTCATCATAACCACTTGTTGATGCCTCTCAGGTAGATATTGATTTTATTTGCATTCACTGTCTGCCAGTACTGAAACTACATGTAGTTAATAATTCATGTATGTGTTACGTTCTTTTACTGTACCTGTTTGGAGTAGAAAGAATATAAAAAGCAAGAGAAAATACAAAATGAAAATAGAATAATTCATTTTAAATCAGTGTGATTTTAGGAGAAAACATATCACTGTTCTTGACAGTGTTTATAATATAAGCGGGTAAGATAATTTATGAGAAGCACGTATTAAGTATTAATCAATATATTTTATAGGTGGTGGGTAATGCTGATTCAAATTTGATGAGTGCTAGGTATTCATAGAGATTTAAACATGATTAACATAAGGAATCCTCTTTTACTCCATCTGAAGAAGAAAATCAACTAAAATCCTGTATTTTCTCAAACTACCTTTCTGTTTCACCAATTATTTCATAGAACTCTTTGATTAGTCAGATCAGAAACACAACTGGAAGTGGTTGTGAAGGAAGCATTGAATTTGCAGCTGCATATACATGTAGTTGTCAAACTTGTCATTGTCTAAAAAGTCTCTACTCTCCTTTGTATTTTTCTGCTTCCGCACAAATCCATTTCCTTCCTTTTCTCTTAGAAAAATAGAGACTGGTCTTTGAATCAATTCAGACCTTTTTATTTTCTTACTATAATTCCTTCCCTAGAACAGAGGGTTCTGTAATTACAAACATGCATTCAATATCATGTAATTCCAGTGAGAATGAAAAAATTGATATTTAGATGATGTACTTGTAGCACCAACCCTACATGTAAATACCTACATACATGTGACCTGTTACAACAAACTTAGACAGAAGTCGCTGGGCTAGAACTTAAGAAAATTGGGGAAAACATGAAAAATGTCATATTAAAAAATGTTGTTGTTGTTGTTCAATGTTGCATGAAAGTTCTGTAAAAAATTAAAAATTGTTGAAAAAATAAGTCTGTGATTTGAAAGGATAGATAACAAATATCAATAATTGCCAGGTTTTATTTTTATTTATTTTTTTAAAGCAGGAGACATTCTTTGCGAGAGTGCAAAATTTGACTTGCGCCAAAGTGATGCCTACTGTACAGCATGTATTATGTTGGGATTAGCGGAGTGAGAGAATGAGTTGAATGTATCAAACGAAATGCATTGCATATGGTTTTTGCAGAAGCAAAGTCACACACACACACGCACAAATGTTCTTTGATATTTGATATTCAATATTTGTTATGTGTGGCATGATTAATTTTGTTAGGGATGTTATTTGGATCTGCAAAAACTGAATTGATACCCAAATCCCAATTATTTCATTCAAACATCACATAAGCAACTTTGGTGCAAATCAATTTTTGCACTTTCGCAAAGAATGCCTCCTGTTCATCCAAGCTTGAACACATACCACACAAAAATGATACCAAATGATTTGGGATAAAACACTCTTTCATAAGATGTATAATAATTTACTATTCAGAGATGATTTTTATAATAATTAGCAATTTTCTAAGTGTAAACCTGTTTTTACCTCACACTGTATGTGCCATATGTATCCTTTTTGTTTGCCCATGCCTCTGTAGATATACATGAATGTACTGCATGTTGTGGCATGACTGTGACTGACTTGGATCTGTAGCCCTGCAGCCATGGCTAGTGGGGGATCTTTGTTTGAGATGTGCCTCAAGGAGGCTCAGTTGGACCACTATTCTTCATCTTTCCAGGGTGGGGGCATTGGCGATCTTGAGACGTTAGCAACCCTGTCCATGCAGGAGTACAACAGCTATGGTGTGACGTCATCCCAGGACAAGAAACAGCTCTTTAGGTCTGCAATTCATTTTTAATTGACATACCATAAATGACATTGTTACCTATTGTTGAGTATAATACTTCATCATAGTAGAAAACAGAAGCAAAACATTTGCTGATCAGTGTTCTTCTAAGTCTTATTACTATCTGATTACATATTTGGATCTTTACATGTCAATTTTTATTATTTATTTTTTCTACAAATTCTCTGTTTTGTGAAATTTGAAATTTGAAATTTGAAATTTCTAAACCTGCAATATGATCACAAGTATCTTGATTGTTTTCTTGATAGTTTATTTTATTACTTTGTTATAAAAGTAGGCATTATACCGTTTTTATTTTCTCAGACCTATATTGTTATTGTTAAAGTGGTAAAATGTCTTGCATTATAGAGGCATCTGCATGTAAAATGTAGTGAGATTAGCCGTAAAGTGAGATCAACATATTATGTGTTTTTCTAACTATCATAATCCTGACCAGTAAAAATAAAGGAAAAAGGAAAAGAAAACCCCCATATCAAATTTGCTTATTACATGATAAGTACTAGTACCGGTAATTACTTCTACTTGAAGAGTAAACATTACTGATTAATTTAGTATCATTCATGTAGTTTAGTCTTTTTTGATTTATTTTATTACAGGTTAATCCACACACTGCGTAACCTAGACCTCAACAAGGTGTCTGATCTGAATGTACCGGACCAACAAGGTACATCCATTGAAAGTACCACACCCTACACCATGTCCCACAAAGAGAAAACTAGTCACCATGGAAATAAAAAGGCAGTTAAGAATCACCATAACAACATGGCTTCACAGTCTGGTAGGAATGCTGAAATGGTCCAATCAGACGAAAAGCTGAATAATATTCATAACGATCATCACATAACAAAACTTGGTGATATGCCAAGAAATAGTGGGCTGAATAGAACTTTTGATAAAGATGATGAATCAGATAGAGACATTAGTGATCGTTCTGTTACCATGGAAACCATTTACAATGAACCTGACAAAAACCTGAATAATGGTGTTAATGATAGCCAAGTCCTGGTGTTGGAGCACAGCAATTCTGGGTATAATTATGGGGTACCTTCAGCCTCGCCTACCACCCAATACAAACTGAAATCAGGAATGAAGTCGGCGACTGTTTCTACACCCCACTCAAGGAATGGTGTTACTGCGGATGAGAAGATCAAAGTTTGTGTGCGGAAGAGACCAATGAACCAAAAGGAATGGAGGGCTGGAGAAGGAGACGCTGTGTCAATAGAGGGCAGCAACACAGCGCTGGTAAAGGAGAGGAAACTGACTGTGGATCTTACAAAGATTGTCCAAGTGGTAATGACTTTTTTTTCCCTCTTTCATGCATGATAATACTATAATCAATGTTTGTATTGTGAAGAAAGCCTTTGTAAATTATCTTATACATATACATGTGGCCCGACAGCCTTTTGAGTTCCCGCCTTGATTAAATCACACTTAGCCACTGGGTTGACTTTTACAGTCTGTAAGTTATTTCACGGAGCTTGTCATACATGTATTTGTTGTTATCATTTGTATCCTGTTGTAATTAAGCTTGAGGCTTTCTTCTTTTCATGTATTATCCATTAACCAAAAACAGAACACAAAAAAAACACACACAAAAATCTTCCCATGGTAAGTTCAGAATCATAATTGAACCAACTGGACAAACCAATTTTAGACCGACTTTAGACCGACTCCAAACCAACCAATTCTTGGCCATACCGGTATAACTGGACTGGTGCTATGTGAACAACAATTTATATGTATGTCTTATTCAGCACAGATAATAAATTTCACAATCGATATTTGATTAAGGAAAATGTGGGTTTTCAATTCCGTAATGTCAAGAATCGGAAATCGTAATCAAATGGATTAATGAGCTGACTTTTTTTTTCTATTTCCTGCCGAGCTTGACCTTGTACATCCTGTATTGAGAGATGAGGATTTGAAAGAAAGAAAGAAAGATCAACATATCTTGGATACCGTATAAAGCCCTGCCCAACACCTAAAAAATGTGTAATTCATATCTTGCAATCTTTAAAAATCTTTGAAATCATAGTGGATGTATTTCTGTGATATGTGACTCTGCTTTCAAATTGTATTCAACAGTGAAATTTGACTTTGCAATTTCACATGGGCAGTTATAGAATTACTTGAGTTTTCTGCTACGTAGAGAGTAAGCTTCCAGGAGAATTATGGTATTAACATGTATACATGTAGGAGGTCAGTGAAATTGAATATTTGTGTATGACCATATTAAAAAGTAGTCTTGCAATTCTGGAAGTACCGGTAAGGGTGAAAAATAAATTCACGTGCAAGATATTAATGGGTGTTCAACTGTGTAGAGGAGAGTCACCACCTTTGCACGGTAAGAACCCCCTGCACTATTCTTATATGAGTACCTTAGGGGGAAACCCTGGTGTAGTGGACCACCTGCGCCCCCCCCCCTTCCCCCAATCAGTTCTACCAGGGGGAGAGACCCTAGGGTTACAGTGATTCAGTTCGCTTTTTGCATCCCAGGCACAGGTGACGCCAAATATTGAGTAATAATAATAATAATAATAATAATAATCCAAAGTGATTGTAGATATAAAATTGCCTTGAAAAAATATGTGTTTTGCTGTTATATGTACATTTACCTGTGTATTATTTAAAACTTGATGCAATAAGGAGAATAATTTTGCTTTGACCTCAAGATAGCCTTCAATTGATAGGCTTCTTTCTTTTCATGAATGGATGGTATTGAAGGAGGAAGTCGAGCAGGTGAATTGCAAGGATTTTCATATTGATTAGCTATTTGATTTATAATTGATTAAAATGTATTTCAAAGAGGCATATTAAACATACAAGTACATTATGTTTCATATACATGTGTACATATGTAAAAGGCAAAATTAAAGAATGGATACCTGTCCAGTCTTGATAAACACAGTAATCTGACTTATATAAAAGCCCTTACTAAGTTTTTTTTCTCTCCTGGCACACAGTCAGATCTATTTAAAATAGATTTATATGTATACAATAGAAATATATTCTTTTTTAAAAATATGTTTGTGTTAAATTTTGTTTTAATGTTTTATTCTGTTTTTCTTCAACAGCACAAGTATCACTTTGATGAAGTTTTCCATGAAACATGCAGCAATGAAGAAGTCTATGAGAGGACAGCCAAGCCTCTTATACAGATCATTTTCAACAGGTAAGTTCTACACTGTAAACAACAAAAGCAACAATTTTAGATCTGGAGTTGTAAAAGGTTAGAGTTATGCTTTCATGAATTAGCTGGGGGAATGTTTATAATTTATTCCAAAAAGGTTTGATATTCAGTTGATCAGTATAGATTAAAATCAAATCATATCCAGCAGGTTAAATGTTACTGGACCTGGACCAATCTGCAGACACTCTATATGTGGCTTCAATATGTATATTTACTTAAAACCCTAGTAGTTGTTTTTATTTACTTGATTACATGTATCCATGTACAATTCAGCCTACAGTAGGCTTTTTGCTGATGTAGGCTTGAAATGTTTGACTATTTGTCACTAGTATGCTGGCGCACTTAAATAAACACAATGACATAAATTCTTATCCAGGCCTCACTCACACTGTCAGCCTCTGGCTGTATCGGGAGCATCTATGTTACAGGGTCTATGAACTGCGGTCTCTTTGTAGTCTCCTATCTCAGTCCCTCTTTTATGCATTAGAACTGACAAGGGTTTGTGCCTGCAAACTAATGTGTCACTCTGTAGTCCCCCTCAATTAAGAGTGACTTGCTTACGAAGAGCTTCGCGCTAATTGTCAAAATATTGATCCAATCAGAAGGGCATGGCCCCCTCCAGCTCCAATTCAATTATTCATTTCACTTTCAGCTGTGTTCTACTCTACTCTTGCCTGTGTATTATGGGCATGCATGTGCACAGCAGGCTGTAGTGAAATTAAGCTCCTAATTTTGTTTTTGTACATTAATTATGTTTGTCTTCTAGAATGATGCTAATAAGATATGATGATCTTGGGTCACTGTGAGATTTTATGTATGATTGATTCCTTTATTACAAATTAAAACTGATTAATCATGCTAAAACATTATACTTGGACATTGAATGAAGAGTTAAATGGTTTAACATGCTAAAAAGATATTTTCCCCCAAAAATATTAAATGTCTATCAATCTTATAGGATTTTTAATAAAGAATCAATTCCTTGGCATAATTGTATGAACATGAAGTGGGTGACTAGATTAAAAATATATTATATTCTGTTGACTTTATTGAAGAAATAAAAATTCTCCCTCAGGCATCAATTCCGAAATTGTGTTTGAGATGTTCCGTCTCCATCCTGATATTCATAAATATGGGAGAAAAGCGATAATTGAAATTTGTTGCGATGATTATCATGATTCCATTATAAAAATGATATATATGATAAAACCTATATATTTACAATGATCTGTTTATCATTATACTCAAAATATCTATTCTGAGCTAGTACACTAACCTACTCAGATGTATTTGAACCATGACTCGGTGCATTTAAAAGTAAGCCTACCTTTAAGCACAATCTATGGTACCTACATGCACATACAATTAGCATATTGTCTGAGCCTAGAGATAAATGGGTGATTAATGGGACCTTTAGTCATGTCTGACTGGTGACTCACAATTGTAGATTTGATGTCAAGTCATTAATCCTTCAATTTGTTATTTTACCTCCCAGCCCTAATTTGCAGCCAAATAGAAGCTATTCCATTATTAAAGGAAAAGGGAAGATCCTTTGTCCAAATGGAAAATCTGCTCACTTTTAGGATGTATACATGTATATTGTTCAGATATGTTTGTGTATAAGTGTTTTCTTGCATATATTAATGCTAATTACATAGAAGATTGAGAGAGAGAGAGAGAGAAAGAGAGAAGGTTGGACAGACCTTAGACAAATGTGTTGTGACATTCTTGCCATATTTCAAATTTCACATTCAATTTAATATTTAGAAAAGGGATGGTGCAAAAGCCATAGCATCACATGAAATGTTACAACTACATAAGTAGAAAAAACATACATGATGAAGTGCTGCACAGAGATTTACCTCTTGACATATCTGAGAAGCTAGCTTCCATATTAAAGAGCGCTGGTAAAAAGAAATAAAAATGACAAACGGCTAGTCATCAGAGCACATTTAGTTTAATTTGTCAATTATTTTATTTTTAGAGGGCATTTAAAAGAAAATTTCATGAGACTCTCATCTCCCACAGTTCTTGCTTCCCGTAAACCTTTTGACTGATTTCTCAACTTTTTTTCCTTAAAGTTGATACTCTAAGACAATCCCAAATACTGAGATAATTACATAAATAGAAAGCTTTTAACCCCCATAATAACACCAAATGGTGTCCACCCGACAAAACAAGTTTAGAATAATGAATTTATTCGAGTAAACTCTACCAAAATATCTAACTCTGAAACCCGGAAGTGCACGTAGAGTCGGGCCTCTATCCGTGACGTCACGAACGGGAGTCATGGGCTCAGTGAGAGTGAATGGCAGTGATATCCCTACGTAAATGCTATCCTGTCAGAGCTTAGATTTGTTGTTGTTAAGGAGTATATTTGATGGATTTTCTGTTTCATTTGAATGAAGAATAACGAAGCAACATTTTCCAGTCGCTGATTTCTTTTTATATCCTCATATTCACCTATTTGGTAGAGATTTAAGACGAGTTTACTGCTTAGGAATTAAAGTTAAATCGTGCACTTATGAATAGGCGGATGCATTATATTGTCATCAGATGTACATGAGCAGTTTTGTAAAACGAATAGGTCTAGAACTATGATAGTACTTATCATAGATGTGTGTGACTGCCTCAAAAAAGGATACAGTACCAGTTAAACATTTTATGTTGTAAAATATCAAACTTGAACGAGATCATGCAAGCGCGCTTCCTCTATAATATTTTGGCGAGTGATGCGGCTCTTGCATGAACGTTCGTGGAGCGAGCAGAATCGGGAGGTAAGACCAAGCCGCTGCTCTAGGCGCTGCTTGCTTGTGATGGAACGTACGTGCGCTAGTTATATGTTTATCGGCAATTGCAAGAGAATGAAAGCGACGTTGCCAGCTAAGAAAAACAACTAACAAAGACTTGCTCCTGACTACCGGTGTCAGAATTGGTAGATGAAGGATGTTCAGGGCCAAGGAAGGCGAAAGACATGGGAAAAAGGAAGAAGAAACCATCGGGAGATCGCTGTAGTGTATGGTAATGAACTGTGCATGGGTAGACAGCTACTGTTCACTCCGTGCCTGGGCAGATTTCAACACCAAAACAAAAATTACATGGTGAAAATATCGACTAGTAGCACATCGTTGGCATGTATATGTCATAATTTTTAAAAGGGGAATTGATATTAATACTATGAAGTACTAGGGGAAGGTAAAGAATTGTACATAGAATTATGATTTATTAGACTTTTCAGCCTTTGAAACAAAAATATGCAGAAAATCGTATCACTCTGCACATGTTTGCTATGGAACATCCGGGTACGTGAATATACTCTCTCCCGGACGTGAGGTCATAAATAGTAGACCAGCGTCGTGACTGATTTTCTATGCAAAGAGAGGCGGATATTTTAGACATTTCAATTGAGGATTTCGAGTAGACAGAATTTTTTTGTGATATACTAAGTAATTGAAAAACTTTAAAATAACATATACTTGCCGTAGGTAACAAATTAAGGGACATTTATTTGCTTAGAGTATCAACTTTAAAGTTAATCAGATCCTTTAAGGCTTATTCCTGATGAGTATTATTCCAATGGTCTACTAATGAGCTCATTCTGCATTCGCATACTTAGATGGGATCCTTTGGGAAATGTCTTGAGATGCATTACCGGTACTCACTCTCACCATAGTTAGATTATTAATTTTAGATGAAGAAATGATTCATTGTATAGTTCAAAGTATTGTCAAACATGTATGTGTAAAAATATATTTTTGGAACAGCTGCTGCATTTGAATATTGATAACAATAGCAAGATAATCTAATCTTTATTTGCTATAGAATTTTGTGATCTCCATAATAAGTTTGAATTTTGCAGTATAAATATCTTTCTTTTTTGTCATTTCACATGTTTTTTCCATAATGTGAAATCAATTTGTTTAATTTTTTTTTAAAGGTTTTGTTTTAGATGTCTGTCATATAAAATTATATATGTCTTTTGCCCATGCTACAAAATTGCAGTTTGTGACAGAAATATGTGGTGTGTGTCTTGAGGTATTTTTTGAGAAAATATTGAAGGGATTTGAAGTATACTTGAGTCATGATCAAATCTGATCTTGAAAAGGTGAATAATACAAAGCCATATGATTTGAAGTAAAAAGAGCATTTAATCAGAATATACAGTCAATATGCTTGTGCTAGGAGTAATTTTCTATTGGGTTTATTTACCCATCTTTAGTCTGTTACTGTCAGAAAGCTGTTTTGACAGTCCCAACATTATGTAGAAATTTAAAATATATTTATAGATTTTTGTTTGACTAACAACGAAATTGTGAATGATAACAATACAATCGAGGAAAGGTGACTTTATACATAAAGGCCATTAACACTGTGCATATACCCCCCCCCCCCCAAGAATATATATAAATGAATTGATTATCATAAATTGTCATAATATCTTGAATTGCAATATATGTCTATTGTCTACTATCTTCTTCATGGGCTTGCATCATTGATAATTCATTTTTCTTGATTCTTAAAGGGGTAAGGCCACTTGCTTTGCCTATGGGCAGACTGGTGCAGGGAAAACTCACACCTTGCTTGGAGGTCAAGGAGGAAAGGTCAAAGGTCTTTATCTACTTGCGGCTGAAGACATCTTCACCATCATCAGGTCATCTGCAGATGGCCATGGTCTTGCAGTGTATGTGAGCTACTTTGAGATCTACTGTGGGCAGCTGTGTGATCTACTCAATAACAGAGAAAGGTAAAATATAGCCTACACAATTTCAGTAAAGCAATACATGGGAGCAATATGCAATTTAGCTTTGGAAAACTGAATAAAAGAAGAAGACATGCTGTCAAAAAAACAATCATTATCCCTGTTTTAAATGCTGCTTGTTCTCAAGAATAACATAAAAGGGCTTCTGCAAAAAAGTCTCTTTTGCACTGCTACACAATTTACCTAAAAGCTTGTCATGATGATCAGTGAAAACATTGAAACAAACAAGCAAACAAAACAAAAACAATTCATGGTGTCTAATACGAGGTACAGTATGTTAACTATAATTGTAGATTGGATAACTAGCAAACTTTGATCTGTGGGGAGAGACTTAAGATTATCATTTTTATTTTGATATCACGATGGCATGCTCCTAATACAGGAATATAGCATTAATTAAGGATGATAAATAAGTAATCCATTATTTTGGGTTTTAATGATAAACTTCAATATCTGTAACAGTAACAGATGTTAAAAGAGAATTTATATTTCAAGATATACAATGATCTTTATCTTTACAGATTACATGCGAGAGAGAATGCTCATCATAAAGTGTGTATCTCAGGCTTGAATGAGATCAAAGTTAGTGGACCTCAGGCTCTCATGCAGGTAAGAATCTCTACTTTTATCTTAAAAAGTATGATGGCGAACCCTATATCTGTGAACTTAACCGTTCCTGTCATGCGTAATCTGACATTATAAATGTACCTTACATTCTAAAGAGTAAAGTAGGCCTACACCCTCATCAAAATATAGGCGAGAGCTATGTCATTTTCACAAGAGAAGGCAGCCATTTCATTTTGACATTGCAAAAACTAACGTTCTTATGTCTGTAAGCTCATAATTTTACATGTTGTTAGGATTTTTTGTATTTGATAACTAGCATTTCAAAGCTTTTGAATATTAAAGATTACTGAACTTAGACTTTTCTCAATATTTGTGACTCATTTTAAAAACATCTGTAGACAAATTGGTATTGCTATATTATACACAGAGACTACAATTTTGTGTTTAGTGCATGTTTTGTTTTATCAAATTTTGCACAGTTATGCTTTGTGCAGACAAGGGCACCGCAATGACATTATAAGCACTCTAGCCATACATGAATATAGGTAATGGAATTGAAAGTGTAGTAAAGTTGTTGATAATGCAAGGCAGGTTGATTTGTGGTGATGATGATTTTGATGTTAGTGATATTAAATGATTATTTGTGCTACAGTTAATATAATTATGTAAGACAGGTTTTTAAAAGTTCCTTTTTCAACATTCATCTTGATATGCATTGTTTCATGATAACTTACAATTAGAAAATAAAATACATGTATCATCAATTGATATTTAATTTTAATAAACATTGAAGCATTTTTGTTTTTCCAAAAGTATTAACTCATTTTTACGGAAATCAAGCTGCTCCTGTATTAAAACCTATAAAGAATAAAATCATTCAGTAGTCAATGGATGAAACGTATTTCAATATTTTCTCACTTTAAACTGCCAAAGTACCATAGGCATTTTTTAAGTGACATACAGTTAAACATTTGTCTAATTTTTATGTGAGAATGAGGGTGTTTGAAATCAGATTATTTTTAAACTACAGAGATGTTCAATTATCAATGCCCTTGTGTGTCTGTTTTATTTATTTTGTAATAAAACAATTTGTTTGAAATGATTTAAAGTCCTCCTGACTCTCAGCAAGTAATGAGGCAAAAAAAAAAAAAAAAAAAATATGAGACAAATATTTTAATGACCTATTTTTCGAATGTCTTTTCCAAATTTCTTAAAGTGGGAAAGTGGCAGTTCAAACAATACCCTACCTTGGACACATGTTGACCTAACCCTCATACTCTCCAGACTCTCCAGACTCTGTGAGATCCGCCCACGACCCAATGTTTATTTAATATGATTGATGAAAGCACTTGTTACATTATCCAAACAAAAGGAAAATAGTCATCATCACACAGAACTGGTGTTTGAGGAGTGTGCGATCTATAAGCTCTCAGTCAAGGGAGACTGTGTAATCAAAGTTCACTATCGAGATTTAAGCTAGTCATCATCGGTGCAAACCGTTCATTTGTGAATTTAAGTTGGATTGTGTGAAATTTGTGAACAGCAGAATACTTGCTCTACAAGCTAATTTTCCTTAATGATCATTGTGCACATGTGCAGCCGTGTGTAGGCAATAAAAGATAACACAAAAGTAAGTTTTGACCTTCATTATCAGAGGAATTGAGTATAACATTTAGTGCTGTGTGAGTTTAATACTGTTTTCACATTTATCTATTCCTTCCTAGAGTGAAAAATAAATATTGAGAATAACTACTTTCGGTTAATGAATTTAGTTCTACGTACATGTTAAAGCTTGAAAACGAACAAGAAAAAATATTATGCCTAGTATATACATTTCATTACGTATTGTGAATTGATATTGAAGAAGAGCATACTAGACTACTGAGAGAGAAAGAGAGAGGAAGAGGATGAGAAAATAAGGGACAGACAAACAAACATACAACAAGATTAAATTATTCAAGAAGAATGCTATAATATAATTAGAATATGTCTGTTTACTTTTGAAAAATAGTAACTTAATTCCTAGTACAATATTATTCATGATAATTGTGCAATTGGAAATTTATGAAAATAAATCAAAACACCATGCAGATTAGTAGAGTGTTGTCTTATTGTGTAGTGTCCCCACTTCCATAAAATAGTGCTGAATTATCCTAGTTTATGATATGTGTATAGTGTATACAGTATTGAATTATCTCTCATGGATTGAATATAGAATTATTTAAAATTCAGTTTGACATACCCACTTTTTCTGAAATGGATCAGTGAATTTGAATACAAATCTTTATTGTTATTTTTTTGTTTATCATTCCAAATCTCCACTGTAACTGTATGATTAATCAACCCCAACATGGAATTTAGATTTTTGTCACAATTCTTTGGTATTGTAGTTCAGATTAAACACCATATCATTTCATTGTGAATTTGAGCTTTCATGATAGGAGTATCAAAGTCAAAGATTAGCTTACATGTAGATGAGAGTCTATTATTTTTGCAGCTGCCATCCCATATAAATTCAGCGCATCAATTATAGTCTTGGTAAGAAGTAACAGGGCAGCAGTCATTACATTTTTTAAAGATCTGTCTAGTTTTTCATAAGTCAAATCAGATTTACTGGATTATCAATTTTAAATAATATATGTAATTTATATCAGTCAATAAAGTCAATTTATTGAAACGCGTTCATTGGAATTAAATTTTGTTTAAACCAAGCTTGATGCAATGTTTGGATATCAATTTTTTTGTTTAATGATATATTGTGTTAAACAGTGGATTCTGCAGTCTTCATATTTATCATTTGTATGACATACATGATAATTGCATTCTACCATTTTCCTGTAAAGGTTGTTGAGACTGGTAACAGATTGCGAGTAGTTGGTGCATCAGGAGTTAATGCAGATTCATCCAGATCACATGCTATACTTCAGATCCAACTCAAAGATAAAGCAGGCAACCAGATTGGCAAGTAAGTAATACCTTAGTCACACCACCAGACTGACTCCAAAGTCCAGATTATGTGTTCAGTCAGTTATAGGTCTCCTTAGTGTGACTGAGGCATAAACCAGATTCATTTTATTTAGTGCACTGACATTTAATATGCCAAATTTCAAGTAGTTTTTTAATAGTCTGTGTGTGTTTGTGTGTGGTATTTACAAGCATTTAACAAATAAAGAATTATTTCTTCATTTATTCTACCAAATACTTGTATTCATTTTCATTTTTCATTTTTTTCGGGGGGAGGGGGGAGGAGGATAAATCCTGTTTCTTCTTTTCTCATTCCTTTTCTCTTCATCTTGATCAACTTGTCTCTGGCAGACATAATTTGTTGTTTGTATGCACTTCTGCAGGTCTCTGTCTCACATCATTCACTGTATATCATATTATTTTTACACAATGGGTGTAAAGTGTCAGTTGAACAATTTCATGTTATATATTTCCTTGTCCCTTTTCTCATCATGTGTTTATTCTCTTTTTATCCATATATCAGATTTTCATTCGTTGACCTAGCAGGGAGTGAGCGAGCATGTGATATGAATGATCCTGATAAGGTCACTAGACAAGAAGGAGCAGAAATCAATACCAGTCTACTTGCAGTAAGTTCAGTTTATCATTTTCTTTACACTTTATAGCTTTATGAATTGTGGGCAAGCCTAAGGTACAATGTATGACCAGATGTTACCCAGTATTATGGAATTGTGATCATATTTTGACTTTAAAATTGTATTGTATTTGATTTCTTTTTTGTCTGATTCAAACTCTAGTAGGGCTATCAGCTTGATAAAGTCATCAGATATCCTGAAATCTGTGGTCTACTTTTATGGGGAAAATACAGCTGGGACTTGCCCTTATGTAGAATATCTTTACAACAAAGGTGTGGAGAGGACATTCATTAGACGGATATTATAAAGTTACATTTCCATTCACCAATTATGTTGAATGTCTTGTTCTTGCTTGTTTTTAGTTTAGGGGAGGGATTTTCTTTCATTGCTGTTGTTGTAATGCTCCTGATAGAACCAATTAGACCTTTTAGGCATCATGAAGACAAAACCTAAAGGAATATAGTAACAGGTACAAAGCAGAGTACAGCATGCATTTCATTTTCCGTAGCATATTAGGCTACTGAATATTCTGAAGCATGCTTGTTTTTGTCAAATTGTTTGATAACAGATCATAATCAATATATATCAGTCAGTGATAGATTCAATATTCAATTAATAAGGTAAGTGCTAACATATTTACACATGCTGCACCATTCTGTAAGGGTTTTCAAACGTGTCTGATTGAGATTGTATGATTTGCTCCTGTTTCAGCTCAAGGAGTGTATACGAGCTCTTGACCAGGAGAAACGCCACACCCCATTCAGACAGAGTAAGCTGACCCAGGTGCTTAGAGATTCCTTTCTGGGTCAATCTCAGACCTGTATGATTGCCTGTGTGGCCCCTAATGCTAGCGCTGTGGACCACACTCTCAATACACTCAGATATGCAGATAGGTATGATATTTTCAAGTAGTGTTTTGTTGCTCAGTCACTAGGCTTGTTGTTAGCTAAACTGTGCTCATGGGATTGTATTTAGTATTTTAATTTTGTGGGATGAAGGGCGGTTTAGAGGCAGCTGTTATTCAATTCAATTTCAATTCAATTTATTATTTCATACAAAATCACAATATATATACATTGAGAAGTGCGCTGGATCATTAATCCTTTCTATAAAGAAACAGTAAGACATGTATGTATATTAAAATTGGCAAAAAGGGGAACGAAAAATATCTTTAAACAAAACATTACTACAATACAATACTCATTTTTAAGGTTACAAAACTAACTATTATATTTGACAAATATCATTAGTACCGGTGAAATAAAAAATAAAAATAAGTACAAGGAAATGATTTATAGTTAAAATTGTACTCTTACCAGGAAAGTAAGTATTTTTGTTTTGCCCTTATATTGTAGAGTGAAAGAGCTGAAACAAGAAGGAGGGCTTGGAAACAGTCCTGCTGCTGATTCTTCAATCACCATAGCAACCAAACATCCTCCAACTCCATCCAACTTCAGTCCTGGTCGCACATCAACTCCACAAAAGACCAAGAGAGCCAAGCAAGATAAATCTTCCTCTGCTCTCAAAGGTTCTCCGAAGAAGAAAGGTGATTTGAGCCAAAGAAAGAATAGCGCTGTAACGCCCAGCAAGAGCACGGGTAAGAGCAGAATGGAAATGAGACGAAAGAGTGCCCCCGATACCTCTCCAACCAAGACTCCTACCCGTGCTGAATCCAGTAGCAAGTTTGCTGGGAAAAAATCTGCATCGCAACATAATCTTCAGAAAAGTTCAATGATGGGTGGGCAGAGCAAAGCAGAGAAGAGGAACAGAGGTGAGGTGGTGGTGGTGCAGAAGCTGAAGTATGAGCAGGTGTCTAATGCCTCTGGGAGCAAGTCAGTGGAGAAAAGGATAGTGATTCAGTCAGGGGTGAAGGTGAGAGAAAACAGAACCCTAGAGGAGAGGAAGATAAGGGCCAGTGCAAACAGGAGCAGATATGAGGATATAAACCTGTCTCTAGGCAACGAGACACCTTCCAAGAGAACCCCAGAGGTGAGAGCAAGAATGAAAAAAGCATTCCTGAATAGCAGTCTCCCTGTCTGGGATTTAAACCAGCAAGAAACTGAGGTACCTTCACCTTCCAAACTTACTCCTACTCCTCAGAAACTTGAATTTGAGAACCCAAGGTATGTAGAGAGTCCCTCCAAAGAGAAACCAAAGAATGATGATCAGAGGACATGGGCCCAGAAAGTTGCTGATGAGGGCAATGTCAATATTCCATACAGATTTGATGTACCCAATCCTAGGTATAGTTTGCAACAAGGGAGCCCAGAAGACATCGAAAGTGGGTACCTTCCCGATATGGATTCTGAGATCGAAACACCTAGGAATCATTCTGGACATCAAAGTAATGGTGATATTACAAGCAATGGCCAAGAACAAGATTATAAATCTGACAAGAAGTCTTCTATTGGAGACTGCATTGTATATGATAGCCAGAATGAAACTACATCTAGTTTGCAGCTAGAGGAAGTCCAAGAAGTCAGAGTTAGTTCAAAGAGCAATGCTTATTCTGAAGAGAATGGGAGGAGGACTAGAACACCGAGCTCTGAATCTCGTCCATCAAGTAGGTCAGATGACACAGTTGAGCTTCTTGCAGAGATAGAGAGATCACTTCAACGGTCTCCTGTACCTGTAACTCCCAAACCAGGGTCAGAGCCTTGGATGAGAGTCATATCAGAAGATAAATTCCATGGAAGTGAGGTCTCTCCAGCTGAATCACCGAGGAGACAAACAGCGGACGGGTCTTCTATCAGTGCTAGGAAAGAACTTTTTGGTGCGGGAAAACAACACCATGAATTAACGGGCTCACACACTGATAGGGATCAAGCATCTCATGCTAGGTATGGAGAACCAGAAGAATTGAGTGAGGAATCCCCTATGAAGAGGAAGGTGAAGCAAACACAGGATGTGAGGTGTAGTGTTGATGCCACTGGTGCCAGGGTTGGAAGCGGTGTGACAGATAGTACAGATAATCAGAGATCGTTTCATGTGTTCAAGGAAAAATTACATCATTCAGGCTTCTCTCAAAGAGAGCTACTTAGAGATGCATTGTCTCCTCAGATTCTCCAGGAGACCCGGTCAGAGAATTTACAAATGCACAAAAGAAGCAAGAGTGATGTGAAAGATGTCAGAGTGCAGTCCTTACAAACTGGATATCCACAGACAAGATCAGCGTGGGCAGAGGGCTCTGTTGATGGTTCTAGACCAGTTGTCCAGCAAGGGAAACAGAGCTCTTCTCAGGAGCAGTTCTTTTCTGCACTAAGTCACATTCCAGTCTCTCCATATGATTCCCAGAGTACGAACTATGCCACCCCAGCAGAGAGCAGACTAGGGCAGCAACCAACAGCAGTATCATCAACTCCAAAGGCATTTAAACATGAATCTTTGAACTCGTCTCTTTTACACCTGTCATTCTCAACCATCCAGTCACCTGGGAAAGGTCCCCAGAACCCGTCCTCTGAGACCAACGAGTCTTTCACTTCAGCCCGTGAAGCGGTCATTGGTCAAGAAAACAAAGGAAATGAGTGTGAGGAGGTTGCATTTCCAGTCTCACCTCGTCTGACACTGACCAAGTCCAAGAGTGATGGCAGCCTAATGACGATGACAGTCAATAGGCAGAGCTGTAACGGTGAGCCAGATGGTACCAGCCCTACACTTAAACCTCCTCAGAGACCAGAATACCAGAGACAAAACTCTGCTGCTGAACGAGCAAGGTAATTATGACTGTAAATTATATCTATGAAATTTATTTTACCTTGTCCTGTATAAAATTGAAACCGAATTTAATTTTTTGTTTTACTTTGTGCGTGTGTGTGTGGGGGTGGGGGGGGGGGGGGGGGGGGAGGTTGAGGCCCAAAAGGATAGTAATCATCCGTACTATATGAATATGCTTATAGTTTTTAGTGATGCTCAAAATGTTGCCGTTATTTTGATTATGAAGATGTGCAGCATTAAATTTATTTAAATTGCATTTGACATACATACATTGTGAGAAATTTTTGGCTTAGATACATGGTGTCTGCTACATTTTACTTTGGTTTCCTGATGCTCACTTTTTGATGCAATATCCATCTATGAAATATTCTGTAGTATGTCATGACAGTTCCTTCACTCATCTTCTTTATGCAAACATTGGAAGAAAATGTCATTGAAGAAAAATATATATGTTTTGTTCTTTCAGACATGTACATGTTTCTAAACCAAAATGGTAGGCAAACTCAAGTTCTACTGAGTGATAGTTTTGATTTGATTTGAAAGTTTGAAATGACATTTGCATGCTACATGTTTTCTCTCCATACATCTCCTTTGGTATAATCATTTCAGAATTTTACTATTATACATTTTATTTTAAAAATTGAATTTGACATTCTTCTGTCAACCTATGTATGATGCCAATGCTATTTCTTTTTAATCGTTGCATTTCAAATCTAGCATCATTAATTCAATGAAGGAAAGATGATTGTATCATATGTCAGAGAAGAACTGCTGAGGATAATTATTCATGTGAAGTTGGCGGAGAAAGAATATGTGAAAAATCATGCATATTAAACATTTCCTATCTCTTGGAAACAGATTTTGTTACATCTAAAATGGTAGAATAAGCCTTAATTAATCAAGGACATCGGTCTCAGGAATTACATGTCATGTCGTGCTTCTCTTGTTGGCAGTTCATTTCTTACTTTTAGTGTGATACTATTGATAAGGGTTGGGTTTAGACCTACATGTAGGAAGAATATATTGTTTGATATTTGATTTTGCTTATTCTCTCGAAAATGCTTTAAATCCGATTATGACTGTGATTTCTGTCCTAAATTATATCTTTATTCTCTTTAAATTAATATAGCTACTTCTTCTCCCCCTCCCCCCCCCCCCCTCTCCCTCTCTCTATCTCTCTGTCCCTTTCTCCCTCTTACACACATGATCACTTGTAAACATATTTGCAAACCCATTCTTTCATTCTCTGATGTGTTTCTCTATTCTAACACACAAAGCACTTGTAATCTTTCCAGTCATTTTTCTACTGCTCACCCTAACAATCACAACAGCACCAGGTAATTAGCTATCTTTCAAATATTTAGAACTACAACCTGTATATTAGTTGTTTGTGCATGTGTTCGTGATTTTGTTTACATCGTCCTCTTTTGTCTCCTTGTCTTTACTGTGCTTTTTGCTTTTCTTTTTTAATTCCATATTTTGTTTGCTCTTCTTGGGTTTTGTTCCTTTTAATTTTTTGTATTTTTTGTATGCTAATCCATACTCCCTTGTGTTATTTCTGTTTCATTGTCATTGGCTGTGTTTTTATTTTGTTTGTATTGCATGTATATTGTTCATGTGCTTTATGTAATGCCGACAAACTGAATTTCCAAATGGACCAATACAAAATTAATCTAAATGAATCTGAATGTAACTTTTCAACTGTTTTTATTCAAATTTGACTGATACTACCAGAAGTAAGAATGGGGGTTTTATAGATCATTATCATTATGTGACAACTAATTTTCTATACTTTCAGACTGTATAATACAGTTTGACAATTAATATGTCTTGCTCAGAAATTTCTAAATTAACCCTGTATTTTTGTGAATTATATTGATTGCATGTGTTTATGTTCCAATTATGGTAATTTTGTTGTTTGTGTATTTGTGTTTAAGTTTGTGCATTAAATAGTCTCTTGTTGATTTTTGCGTTTCTTTTTGGTTTATTATGGTAAAATAAAGAAAGGTGTGGTTGTGTAAAATGTTACCATACTTGCTATGAGCATGAGTAGCATGTTATTACATGTAGATATAGAAATGTAAAAAATTATAAAAAAACTGAAAAGAGATCTCCCTCAATGTCATTGGTTTGCCAATAGCCCCAATTGTAGATTTGATTTAATACACATGTACTGTTTATGGCACTTATATTCCTTCCATCCTTTCTTTTATCATTTCTTGTTTGTTTTTTTACATTGTAATTAGAAATTGCTTTATTATATTTCCTGTACAAATTATTTGAATTCATTATTTTATTATGATGTTTTTCTTTTGCTTCCATTCTACATTAGGAAGGTTCTTATAATTTTCACTTGAAGTGGTGTCAATTTTCTTTGCTGTTTTATAAAATTTAAAGGATTGAAGTATACTGTATATTGTTCGGGCTATTATATCTCTTTCTCAAATGGTACTGACTTCTATCTCTCTTTTGAAAAGGGGTATCCCTTCTTTAAGTTTCTTTTCAGTAGTTGCTATTAGCAGGTTCAGGTTATTTTTGAGGAGGTTGGTAATGTTTAGAAAATATAAGGGAGCAATATTTTTATCAGACAGATAACCAACTTCATGAAATGACATTTACTTATAGAGAATCATATGCATACTTACATTTGTAAAAGTAAATACATGTATGACTGCATGTACCTTTATATGTTCTTAGCTACTGCATGTACATGTAGCGAAGGATATATGTACCCTCTTTTGATATATGCCTAAGCAACTCTTTGAATATGAGCACAGTATGTTTGGAGATCCAGTCAGCCATATGTCATGAAGACAGATGCATTTTAATGGATAAAACTATCTTTAGAATGGCATGCTAGAAAGGTAATTACTCATAGTTCTTCATTATTTGGTTTTCTTGTAGGGACCTGTTACTGGCAGCACATGCAGAGCAACTTGAGGAAACTCTGAGGTTATGTGAGACAGGTTGGAGTCTCATTGCACAGCTTAGAAGTAACCAAATGGTGAGAGAACTTAGATACCGTACTTTCCAAATCAAAGATTTCTCTGCAGGGCCCCGTTGCAAAAAACTTACCATTGATGGTAACTTTGCCATTAATGGTAACTACCATGGAAACCTTGATTTTGATTGGCTGTTGAGCCCTGTTACCACAGTAGTTTCCTTTGATGGCAAAGGTACCATCAATGGTAAGTTTTATGCAAAGGGCCTTAGATTTATAGTTAATTGTAATTTTCCATTCTTGAGTATTTATTAATAATTCTGTAGCTTATCTTTATCAGTTTGAACTGTGAATTTCTTTAAAAGGAATTTTGAGCCATTTCTGTCAGTGCTTCAATTACATGGTGACACCAAAAAGAAATTGTGACATGTAATGAAACTTTCAACAAAACTGTTACTGAAGCAATATTTAATATATTAGTTGATCCTAAAATCTTTGAATCATCTATTGTATATGAATTGATACGTTCATTGACAAAACATATGTACATTAAATGCTCATGCTTTCATATGTTTTTTGTCTTTTTCCTACTAGGATGTACAGTTGTACATGTCCGAGGCAGGAGATCTACTAGACAGTCATGTTTGGTGTCTGGATACATTCAGAGATCAGTTGAACTCATTCTCAAGGTGCTCTACACCGAACAAGTAGACTGGGGTGTGGCTTCAATATTGATATGAATGCAACCAATCTAGTTGATTGATTGAATGTCTAAATACAAGATACAATATTTTACCTGAATTGATCAACCCGTACAAAAGTTCTACACATGACAGTTTAATAATTAAAGGGTTAATACTTGCAAGTAGGAATAAAGTGAAAAAAATATTGTATGGCAAATTTAACGAGGATTGATATTCCCCTAATATGTATCAACAATTTTATTTGATAAATAAGTAGTACTTTTCCTTCCATGCATGTAATCTTGCTTTCTTCTCCTAGTGCCACTAAACAGTATTCTCTCAGTCTTTCTCATTGAAACACACAAGAAGTACAAGTGAACACAACTGTGTATATGCATCTTTTTTATATTTATTTCAATAATTGCACAGTCTTGTACATCAAATAAAGGCATATAAATTGCTTACATTATATGTAACATGTACATGTAGCTACATTGAGTTTGTTTAGAAGTACATGTTTACATATTATATGTTAAGTGCCATAGCTGTGTAATCACTATTGCTCAGCACTACAATAGCTGATCCCTTAACCCTTACTGTACTGGGGGGGGGGGGGGGGGGGGCCTGGGAGGCCCCCCCTCGACATTTTCGGAGATTGCGCCGCAACCGCTTGGAATTTTGAATTGTCGTTTCATGAATTTTTTCCCTCAAGTCTTACGCACATTTTGATACCATTTTCGTCGAAATCGGATATACCTGTAAGGCGTTACATAACAATTAGTATGCGCATGTCATCAGAAAAACAAAAAAAATAAAAATTGCATCAAAATTTGCATAAATTATCATTATTAATTACATTAAAATAACTTTTTTGTGTTAAAAAAGAAGTTTCATATGAATAATGAGTTATCACATTCAAAAAGTGGAGTTTGACACGTTTTCTGTAAAACGCATAAAATTAGCGCATTTTGCATAATTAATTAGGCTAACGACAAAAATTTGCATATTCGGAAAAAACTAATTATACCATCTTGTTCCTTACGTAGATATATACAAACATCCAAATTTTCGTGTTCATCGGACAATCGACGGCCGAGATCATAGGGGGGGGCCTCCCAGGCCCCCCCCCCCCCCCAGTCAGTGGGTGCTCAAAATAGCCCAGTACAGTAAGGGTTAAGTGAAATACTAAATTACAGATTATGTACAATGTAATGGAAGAACTTTCTCATGATACATGTGTAGATTCAATGACTTTATTGACTTGTAGCAACACAATTCCTATGCAGCTCCTACAGTAAAGCCTTGTTTGCATATGCCGTCATTTACAGCGGGAGTTTGGAAGTGTAATGTAGTCAAGTGGTCTAATCACTCAACTGAGAATGCAAAGGTCGTGGGTTTGATCCCTGGCACGGCACTTGTGTCGTTGAGCAAGGCATTTAGTCTTTATTACTCCTCTCCACCCTGGGGTTTAATGGGTATCCAGTAGAAAGCGAATGTCAGTTTAGTATGGCATATTTTGACAAACTTATAAGTTTCTGCAATCAAGAATAAATGTTTCTTTTGTTTGGAGAGTAGATAGCGCTATTAAATATACTCACTGCCTTTTCAAAGTTTTGTATATTTGATACATGTACATTATATTGCTAGCCTGTTTTTTGTCCATGAAGCCCAAAGCGCACTATACAATCTGACTACTATCAAATTTTTTAAGAATCTGAAACAGTGTTTGATATAAACATTCAAACAATGAGCAAGGATCTGAATAGTCATAGTCTTAATAAAATCTAAATGTGAAGGGATTTCAAGTTTTCTTAAAAGAAGAAAATCTAAATCTGCTCAGAATGGTAGTGATGACAGACCAGTGGTGCAAATGTTTACGATTTGAAGCTGATTTTGCTTTTATTCTGACTAGAAATGCACTAAAACTCTGGTAGTTGGTATATTTTATCATTTATAACCTACCCAGTACTTGTAAATCAGGGTTATGATGTTAGTTAGATTTCTAATATAATTTCCATTTCTTCAAAAAATGGATTACATGAGGATCGTATAGTGTGATGTGAATGCTGACACACTGCCTATCTTTTTCTATATGTTGAATTCAGGTAACTGATGTGCTTTCACTCTGAATCACCATTGTCTCCCAATTGTATCACAGTTTCAGTCTTTCTTTACATATCATTTCAAATGAATATTTTGCATGATCTTTCAAAAAACAAAAGGGAAAAGAATGTGCTGAACACACAGAATGCATTCGTTCATACTGAATTTAGTCACACGTGAGGCTGTGATACATTCATGCATTTAATAGATATGTCTGATTTAGGGGTTCCACATCCAGTGTGAACAGCCCTGTAGACGGTCACTTGATGATACACTTTGTATTTAAATATTCTAGATATAAATCAGTTTTCTTTAGTCAATTGATAAATTGTTTTTAAGTAAAATAACTCTAAAAATCATGCCCAATCTGAGCCTGAAGAAATAAACTCTGTGTATACATTTCCATAATATCAATCAGATGTTTTGTTATTGACTATGTAAGTCAAACAAACAAGAAATACTGTGCCAACTTGACATGAATATTGGCACGCACACAGGGTACATATCACACATTCTCCCAAGTCATTACATGTACTGTACCAGTACTTGTAGTGATTAAATTGTCACTCGTTTTGAAGAGTAGACCTGGATTTTATGTGAAGTCCATATGATCCTTAAATATATGATACACTTTGATGAGCTCATCTGACCAAGGGTTGAAAACTAAAGTGCTTGCCATTTGATGTGTAATGGATTTTGTATGCTTTATAATTATGTTCTTGCCATTTGTGAATATTTATATTAGATGGTTGAGTATGATCTGTATATTTTGTTTGTGGTAATTTTATATAGGAAAGTTTCTGTAGTGTGATTGTGTTATATATGCAGCTTTATGACCCAAGTGCAAATCTTTGTTAGTAATTCAGTAGTGAAGAATAAACATGTGATAATTAAATGACTTGGTAAATAATATTTTCAGAATTAGATATAACTACCAAATATGCAACAGATTTCTTTAAGCTGAAATCATTTTCAATAGATAATAAATCTGTGAATTCATTAGCAGAAAAAATGCAAGATTACAGTACCGGTATGCATAATAGTTTATATAGAGGAATAAAAAAGAAATTGATCTTAAAACCAAGCTGAAATTAACATTTTTGACATTGATAAATCTCATTACCGGTAGATACATTTACATGAAATATACGTTTTGTTTTCATGGTACATTCCAAATGACTTCAGGTAATGAACCTTATATTTAAGTTATGTTTTTAATACATGTGCAATTATGTGAACGCCAGGGCTCAATTTCAAGAGTTATAGTTGATCCAAGTTAAGTGTTAGTCATCTAATCAGTAACAAGATTGTAATTGATTTAATGATGACCTTTTCATGAAACTTGATAAAAATAATAAGTTACAAAAACTGTTACAAGCTAGTGCAATCGTTGCATTTCATTGGCTGTGAGAATTTTTTTTAAAGAAATATGACACTTGTTATCGATAAAAAAAAAAATGGAATGGGGCCTAGATCAACCACAATACTTAAGGTTGGGCCTTGGTGTAATGTCAAGCTTCCTTCAACATGCATTTCTTGTTGATTTTCACTTTTCAAATGGTCAGTTGTCTACCAGCTTGTGATATTATTGACTTGTGAATAAAATAAGTGTGCGATGTTACAAAATGACCCCTGTCTCAAAATGTTTGTCTTTCATAATTCTCATGTTGTGATTGTACTCAGCCATTACTCATCAACTTTAACCAGCACCAATGACTTGTACATCATTGAGGCTCATTTTCACATATGTCCCCACAGTAACAGGTAACCAGAAAACATAAGTCAGTCTAGAATGAGCTATTTTGTACACAAAAAAGCCTAAACTATGGTCTGAAAATAATTTGCCATGGCCTGAATTCAGGCAATTGCCTGAAAATTGGCATTCCTGGTAGAAACATTTTGTTATGCTGCAGGGTATTATGGGAGGTGTTGATTGAATGGAGTGGTTGGGGATGAGGCCATGTGTGTAGTGTGTGTGTAGAATGGTTTGGGGAAGGGTCTGCGGACATTGGTTTAAACATTTTCTGATCGTGAAAGAGTTGCAAATGGAAATGCATGATGAACATTACAAATAAAATATTTTGAGTAAGCTGCAGTTATAGAACAAAAGGATGATAATATATTGACCCTTTACTTTCACATTCAACTCACTTTTTTCTCTAAATCTAATCAAGGCTTAGATTGCCTCACTACACCTAGGAAAGTAACAGAAGCCTATATAGGGAATGCTTTGGATGCAAAGACTTGAATTTTTTTATCTATATGAATCCTTGTGAATCTGATGAAAAGGATAAATTCAAAGAAATTCCCTATCATTTATAAACTTATAGTACGGTACACACTGAACTACTTGAAGGCCTTTAACAGACGATTGCATTGACATCTAGACTTGGAACATGGAAATATTGCAGATCAGGGCAGCGTTTCACCCAACCGACAAGTACAATATAACCGACATCCCATTGAAACATGTGTATTAAATTTTAACACACGTTTCAATGGGATGTTGGTGAACTTGTACTTAAGACAGTTTCATGAAACGATGCCTAGGCTCCTTAAATATGGTTCAGATAGGCAACGCAGAAGCATCACTCCTAACAATGGTGTCCAACATCATGGATCATCTTGATTTCATCATGAGATGCATTTCAGAGTTGGTTATTTCCTCCAGTACTAGATGGCATGAGTGAAAGAAGGAGAGAGAGACATTTAGGATGAAGACAATTCCATGGTTTGCAGCATTTCATGAAAACAAATTCCCAGATTTTTCTCTTTTGAAGTGTCAAAATTGACCATTATTTCAATCTGTGTCCAGTATGAAACATGGACATGCTGTTTGGACACTGGACAAATTATAAGAGAATTAAATACTTTCTTTTGGGGGCTAATGAAATTCCCTGACTTTTCCTTGATTTTAGTGATATATTAGAAAATCCCTTGACTTTACGCTAACTGGAAAGAGGGAGAAACAATTCTCTAGGCTTTCCTCGATCTACATGATAGCTAGGAACCCTGATTACACATGGGTCAATTATTCCAAGTGTAGTGTATGTGTGAAATGAAGTATCTTGGTATAGATCAGTTGAGACCCAATTACCGGTACACTGGTAGGTTTGATGAACATGTAACAATGAATTGATGTGAAAATGGTGGTGGGGTAAATTTTGTTGAAGAATCATGGTATTCTACTGCTTTACATCAATTTCTCACCACATTTACTTGAAAATATCATACAAATGGAGATGTAAATCATTTTGCTTTAATTAGGCAAAAGGCTTACCTGCGCAAATTTATGTATTTGTTCAACGACAGCTGCGAACACTGCCCCCACACTCTCATCAATCAACGTCTGCATGTAATGAACAGCCTCCTCATCAGTTAGGTCTAGACGAAACTTATCCTGGAGCTACAATTAACATTCAGACAAAGAAACATTCATTTATATATTATCTGTACAAGTATCAAATGGATGATAGAGAATTTCTTACAATCTTTCTTAACATCAATTACAATATTCCTTTACAAGAGACAGATCAAAATAAAACTAGATGGAATTCGACTGCGCGCAGTCGAAAATGATGCCTCCGTCATAGAGCAATTTTACAAACCGAAACGGAAGAAATTTTTCAAATTCAAGTTCAATTGTAATCCATTAACATGTTCTCAGAATATCGTGATTACAAGCAATTTCTCATATACATATATGACCCTTTGATCTTTGACCTCATGACCCTAAAATCTACTCAGTTCATTGGCTCTGCAAGATTTCCTGAGTTAAATAGTAATCCATCTGTCAGTTCTAATGAGAATGCGTCCACAAGCTATTTTTGCATACGTAATGAGCCCATGACCTTTTATCTTATGAACCATTCATAGGCTCTGCAAGATACATAAATGATCTAAGTTTGGCAGGAATCCATCAATCTGTTCTAATGATAATACGATCACAAGCTATTTTTGCATACATAATGAGCCGCATGACCTGACCTTTACCTCATGACCCCAAAATCTAATCAGTTCATCAGCTCTGCAAGTAACATACATGACCTAAGTTTGGCAGGAATCCATCAATCGGTTCTTGAGATAAGGCGATCACGAGCTGTTTTTGCATACACAATGTGCGCTGTGACCTTTGACCTCGTGACCCCAAAATCTAATCAGTTCATTGGCTTTGCAAGATACATACATGACCAAAGATTGGCAGGAATCCATCAATCGGTTCTTCAGATAACGCGATCACAAGCTGTTTTTGCATACATAATGAGCCCTGAGACCTTTGACCTTTGACCTCGTGACCCCAAAATCTAATCAGTTCATCAGCTCTGCAAGATACATACATGACCATAGTTTGGCAGGAATCCATCAATCGGTTGTTCAGATAACGCGATCACAAGCTGTTTTTGCATACATAATGACCTCTATGACCCTTGACCTTTGACCTACGTGCTCCAAAATGTAATCAGATTGTTTTCCTATAGTGATACACACTATCACTAAGTTTGAAGTTTAAATCTCCAGTGGGTCTTGAGATATCATGATAACAATCTCAATGTATGGAATTTCATAAGTTGACCTCTGTGACCCTTGACCTTTGACATACGTGCTCCAAAATCTAATCAGATCGTCTTCCTATGGTGATACATACTATCCTTAAGTTTGAAGTTTAAATCTCAAATGGTTCTTGAGATATCGCGCTAACAAACTCAATACAAGGAATTTCATAAGTTGACCTCTGTGACCTGTGACCTTTGACCTACGTACTCCAAAATCTAATCAGATCGTCTTCCTATGGTGATAAATACTATTCCCGAGTCTTAAGTTTAAATCTTAAATGGTTCTTGAGATATTGTGATAACGGTCAAACGGGACGGACGTACGGACGGACGGACAACCCGAAAACATGATGCCTCCGGCACCACCTTCGGTGGCGGAGGCATAAAAATTGTAGTAATAAGCTACAAATAAACATAATTAGACCTACACCTCAAAAATGAAAATTATTTTGAAGTGCTGAAAATATGAGTTAAAGAAAACTACTAACCTGTACCTGATTTATTTTCTTATCTCACAGACAAATTTTAGAGATTTACCACATGAAATCCCAATAGCCTGTTCCACATAAAATTTTGATTAGTTACCCACCTTTTATTTAAATTTTTGAGCCACACAGTCAAATACATGTAAGACACATCATCTACAGTATTTGTCCCTCTTAGCTTCAGATGTACAGACAGAATTTATGATTTGTCAAGGAGGGTTTATTGCTTGTAACACATAATGCACTATTAAATGATAGCCTAAATGCAATTTTATGCAAAAGCAAATATTTGTTTATTTTGCATTACATTCGCTTTTCCAAACTCCTGTTACCTACCCACAAACAATGCTGATTAGACTGACCTTTTTAACTGTCTTGTCTGGTTCTAATGCAATATCAGGCACGCTAGCATCCACCATCAGGGAAAACAGGTTCAAGATCAGATTGGAATGTCTGGAGAAAAAAGAACATTAAAACTATCATAGATATCATTATCATCATCATTATCCTAATCGTCATCATCATCATCATTGTTGTCACTGTAATCATCATTATTACTTTCATTATCATCACCAACACGATCCTCATCATTATCAACGTCATCATCAACAATATCATCTTCAACATCATCATCATCATCATCATCACCACCATCATCATCATCATCATCACCATCATCATCACCATCATCATCATCATCACCATCACCATCATCAACACTTGACATATTTATCATCAATGCAAGGTGAATGCTTCCAAGAGACATCAAGTCACCTTCTAAGATGCAGGAAAGATGTGTAACAGATCTTCCTGAAATCCTGGTAGAGCTCTCCTTGCGCCCCTCCCATGCCCTCCACCATCTCCTTACTCATCTTCATGGGTGGGGGTAGAGGCTTGGGGTCACGACCTAGGATGTACCCAAAGTCTACATGGAAGAGCTTGCCACACTTTGTGAGGAGGAGGTTGTCAAGGTGACGATCTCCGACCCCTAGGAGGTAGGTGATGACGCAGTAACCGGCACAGCTTTTGACATAGGTATCCATCACATCAGGGCTGATGCCATACGGGGCTGCCTCACTTGGTGCATGCTTTCTGAAGAAGTTCTGGAGAATCAAAGAGAAATTGTTTCTGTAATAAATGTTTTACTCCATAAATGAGAGTGATTAGATGGAATATTTCTTAATCTAGTTTCTCAATGCAATACTTCTATATCATAGCATATTTTCGATGTAGGGTTAAGCTATCATTTCATTTTGTGTTGTTTTTTACTGCTCCACCATGAATTATCAAGTATAATTCATCATATGTAAAATATCATTACCAGCTCCATGACAGTCATATCTTTGTATGTGATCTAAGGAGTTGTCGGGAACCTGACAAACCGTTTCATAGGTATTATGACGCTCAATTTAAAAATGAAAATGAAAACTTGAAGAGAGTGGTAGAGAATAAGTGAATAAAGTGAGAGTTTGTAGATCAAGAAATAATTTTTTAATCAAATATAATTTTTCATATTTTAACTACCCATACACTATCTTTAAACTGATTTGTGATGGCATTCTAAAAACGATATGACAGGTTTGGAGTTACGACAATTCTCTTTTCAGGGGAGTTGTCTCTCATCTTTGCCAAGACGGTTTTGTGAAACACTTAGCGGACAAGTCGAGCGATAGCGTCAGGATGGTGTTGATTTTGTTCTTTACAAACATGATTAACAAATTATCATTTCTACCATTCAATTTTCCCCATGTCAATGCTAGGACTGGTATGATCACATTTCCTTATGTCACATAAAAAAGTGTTATTCTGTGTTAGCACAGCTTGCATTTTAAGATTATAAACATACTTTTGGATGTTACATTTCATCTCTTCAATAATAATAATAATAGTGGGGCCTTATATTTATAGCGCTTAAGTCTGTTAAACATTATACTCTTTTATAGCATCATCAGTGTAATAATTTAAGAAATTACAAGATAAATCTTTATTGCAATTATAACTTAAAAGGAAAGTTGACAATTACCTGAATGTTTCCCTCTTGAGAGAGCACATCAGCCACCGCTACAGAGTCAACGAACTGAACAAAACCATTCTTGCTGCTTGTAGCTAGAACTCGGTATGGAGTTAGCTTCAGATCCAAATTCTCTTGCCTCAGCAACTACAAAGGATAGAACATAATTATAATTATAATGAATATATCTAGTAGAACCATTACAAATGCACTAAAATTAAGGTTATATGGGGATCATGAAGTCAGTATTAGTTGAGAAAAAAAAGTATAATTCAACATGTGGTATGGTGAGCGCCTGTTTTATTCATGATATATCCTGATTACATTCAATCTATAATATGTAATGAATTTCTATGATTGTCAACTGAAATATGATGCACTATGGCCCTCTTCTTGTTGGCCCTCTCCTGTTTTCACTTCTTCCTGAGAGAAGAATGCATGTAACATTAAAGAGGGATAGATTTATAAATCTTCAGTTTATATGTGGGAAAATAATGTGTTAGAGACATAAGATTGTGGCTTATCATCAAGAAGTGATACCTTAACCAGAAGACAGATGTTTTATCAATTACTAAGAGTGGACTGCACCATATACAAGTGTTACATAATAATGTACAGATCCTCCATCAATTTCCATCAGGAAAATTCCTCATCATAAATTCCCACCCAACCCTGACTAACCACTTTCCAATCTTTCACATTATATTCTGATTAAATTCCAAGTGGGCCACAAGTTTCGCTGCGTGCAAGATTTGTACACAAAGAAAGTGATAATTTCAACAAGTCCAATTTAAGTCAACTGTTTCACAATGCACATGGAAACTTTAAAGTTGAAATTGGGGGAATTGAGCATCTTTGAAAAAAAAGGAATTCATCTTTTTCTTCTTCCCCTCACCTGATCCATAAGTGTGATGATCTGAAGAATGAGTTGGTCCTGTCTTAAATCATCTCCATTCTTACAGATAGCTACATACTCCTCATGATCCGTCGTCTTGAATGTAAGCTTGATGGGCATGAGAGAGCTCTTAAACATGGATGCCTTCTCCGCAACCACACCCAAAACCTTGACCTCTGGATGAAGGGGCAAGGGTAAAGGGTCAAAGCTTGTGAAGTTGACTGACTGTTGATCGTTTTCACCAAGTAGTGCCTGTAACCGCTCAATCTAGTGAAAAGACAAGTGTCATCGTAAGACTTGAGTTAGGATGATTCAATGCATTAGGAAGTAAAAGATTGCCTGAATTGTGAATTGTGAATTTCACCCAGAAGAATTTTAGTTGAACATTCAACAACAGACTCCTTGCTAATATCTTTCAATCATTGTACATGTGTATATCAATATCAAATATCTCTCATATACTCATATATTATAAAGTCATTTTTTTAACGGTCATCTGAAATGACAGAAAAAAAGTATTTTCAGAATGTTATTGTTGATATATATTTCCTTAATTATCATACTCAATCCAAAACTAACTGTATCAATTATCAATCATGAAAAACATTAGCACCTCAAGTATTGGTTTGGTTGAGTGTCAACTAAAAATATCTTCTGGTCTACAGATTCTTAAAAATTATAGTTTTATTGGTTTATACTTTTCTAGCTAAAAGAAACCCGTAGTTTTCTGCAGTCACAAAAGTTGGATGCACAAATACATAATTTCTTGACAAGGCTTAAAGCGAAAATTTGTATATATTTTGTATCTCCAACGGTTGTTACATTATTTCTTCTTCCCTTGACTACTTTATGTCAACCTCCGCAGGACTACATTCATTCCTATTTGGATTACAATTCATACATACATATGTTTGAGTGAAGTTTGGTATGGATTGCCTTGATATAATGAATGAAAATAAATGGAAACACACTTACCTTTTTCTTTCTGTTCCCATTCTCTTTAGCTACCAGTCTCATGATATTAAGAATGTGATTGGTGAGTGTGTGTTGTCTGACTAGGAGTGACCGATAGTGAACACAATCCTTTCCTCCCTAATGGGCAAACAAAACAAGATTATTTGCACTGTTTATCATATGGAATATATCCTGTGGAATATATCTGTTGACTTTTTGTCCAATTTTGTATATAATGTTGTTTTGTATCAACTTTTAAAACAACAAAAATAACTTAATAAGTAAACATAACATACATATATTGAATTAATGCATGTTAGATATTTTGTGTAAAGAGAAAAAAAAATAGAAATTTTACAATTATTTGAACATAAACCTATGACCAAATTGTAAATCTGAGACTTCCATACATGTACCGGTATCTAATTATTACAATTTATGCATATCAATACAAAATATTTCTAGTTTGCCGGACACTTTTTCAAACACTAGGCAAATCTAAGATGAACATTAATTTGATGTATGCCCCATGTATAACAAAATCTACTCAATATATACATGTACGGTACATGACTGTGACTTGATGTTCAAGCATATTAATGCTTTAGTCAATATCATAGATGGAAATTTATGGCTACTAATAAATGCAGTAATCTGTATCTTGGACTTGCCCACTTTTTATATGCACAGTTCTGATTTAACTTTATAAAACATTTTGTTATCAAGGTATGACATCCATTTAGAAATTGACTTTTGAAAACTAACCTTGCTTAGCGACTGACTGAAGCATTTGAGAACGGTCTTGTACATTTCAATGATGCGTGAATCCTTGGAGATTGTATCTTGTTCATCACTCTCTACCAGTAGATACCAGTAGAGATAGTTAGCTAAGGTGTAGTTACAGCATGCTCGCTCTATCAGGAATGTTGCTAAATTACACTGGAAGGTAGAAAGATACATGTAAGAATGTCAGAATCTCTTCTCTTTACAGGGTTAACTGTATTTCATTTCAAATAAGAGTTTCATCTGAGAACTGTCTTGTACAATTCAGTGATGCAGGTATGCTAAGAAGGGGTATCTTGTTCAGTAGATACTAGTAGAGATAGTTAGGCAATGTGTAGTTACAGCAAGCTCACTCTATCAGTAATGTTGCTAGGTTACACTGGAAGGTAGAGAGATAAAATTGTTATCATCTGCTAAATAGTAAGATCTAAAGTACATTATAATAGAAAATGATGAAAATGTAACTATGGGAATGATCGGCTAGTCCAATGTGTTTCCATTGTTTAAGCTGCCTCTATTCTTAAAGCAGAATTCATGTTAAATTTGTATCAAATATTACAATCTTTCTTTCTTTCACACATGATCATGTACAATAAGCCAGTTTATATATCTATACATTCTGCACATGGGTAGATAAAGGTAATTTTTACCAAAATTGTAAAATCCACCAAGATAAATACAGGATATGTGTTCATGAAAGTTATGTAAAAATTATTCATTTATGCACCAATAATACATTCTATTCTCAGAATGCTTATGACCTATTGAACAAATAATTCTTCAAAAGAGAACCCTCTCTGTTTTATTTAACAAGAACAAAACAATTTTAAATTTACACCTTCTTGGCACTGGAAGCTTACCGTCCTACCTAATACAATGACCCATATGATAGTGGCTCAATTGAAGAATTGATAAGATGTATGATCTATCTTTACCTCTTCTGTTACATCCTTGCCTTGCTCCTGATCCCTAGGTGTGACTGGAGGGGTGGGAGACTCCGGTGTTTCTGCTAGGGGGTGGGGAATCGTGTTCTGACTTGAACTCCTATTAGACAGGAAGAATGATTCACTGGTGTAAGATGATAAAGTGATATAATGAGATTGAACTCCTTACATCTTTAAGAGGAGCATGCCTTTTACAGAGAAAGTCAATGGTTTTGATAAAAGCAGAAAAATGCTTTCAAAGACAGTTTGTGAAAAATATGATAAAGGATAACAAATTTTAAACTTGTACTTGTATACTTGTACTTGATCTAACAAAAAATTACAACTACAAAACACAATTTTCCTTGCAAACAGCTCTCCATTAGTTTTATATTGAAATATTCTTAATGAAACGTCCTCTTGGTTTTGTTGATGAAAGGAGGGGGGTAACTCTATTTTCTGAAAGGGGTTAGTGAAAACATGTGTCCAATAATATTTCAAGGTCAAAGGAATGACAGAATTTTTTTTGTTGATAAAATGGAACTCAATCAGTTTTTTTAGGACAAAACAAATGGACAGCTTCTGACAAGGAAAATTCATATATTTGCCAGTTACGTGTGTTCAATATTTAAACAATTTTAAAATTTCATAACTTTCTCAGCTGCTATATTATTTTCCCAATTTGCACTCACTTTTCTGATTCAGCATATAACCATGTTATGGATGTCTCAGAGGCTATAATGTTCCCAGCATATCATAACAATGTACAACATACAAACCTGTCTCTATCCACATGATAGTCCTGAGAGACGTGAGACTCGCTTCTTGGTCTAGCCGAGGCAGCTTCTAGCCCAGCTTTGATCTCATTAAAGTCTTCATAACGTAAGGCCTGGACCAGTTGGAGAAGGTACAACATCAACTCCTGCATGAAAGAGGGATTCAACATATCTTTGTATTATCAGTACTATCCTCTCTTTTATAAATGTAATGCTTCCTGGGAGAAATTTCTATATGAATGAATATTAATGAGTCAGAATTAATCAGGAGAGCTTAGGTATTTGTTTCTAGTTCATCGTGACTGTGCCATGGACCAGTGATGGCCTGGTGGTAGAGTCGCTGCCCGGCAAGCAGTAGATGGCAGGTTCAAATCCCGCTGGTTCCAAGATTTTTTCTGACTTGTGTTTTTCAATACAGGTCGATCAATCGACCTTATTGATACAGATCGATCAATCGATCTTATTTACTGGGTGGAAGCCACAAATATATTTAATAATTGAAATTTCTCCCAGGAAGCATTACATTTATAAAAGTTACTGTCCTATGGCGGACTAATGAATATTAATGAGTCAGAATTAATCAGGAGAGCTTAGGTATTTGTTTCTAGTTCATCGTGACTGTGCCATGGACCAGTGATGGCCTGGTGGTAGAGTCGCTGCCCGGCAAGCAGTAGATGGCAGGTTCAAATCCCGCTGGTTCCAAGATTTTTTCTGACTTGTGTTTTTCAATACAGGTCGATCAATCGACCTTATTGATACAGATCGATCAATCGATCTTATTTACTGGGTGGAAGCCACAAATATATTTAATAATTGAAATTTCTCCCAGGAAGCATTACATTTATAAAAGTTACTGTCCTATGGCGGACTAATGAATATTAATGAGTCAGAATTAATCAGGAGAGCTTAGGTATTTGTTTCTAGTTCATCGTGACTGTGCCATGGACCAGTGATGGCCTGGTGGTAGAGTCGCTGCCCGGCAAGCAGTAGATGGCAGGTTCAAATCCCGCTGGTTCCAAGATTTTTTCTGACTTGTGTTTTTCAATACAGGTCGATCAATCGACCTTATTGATACAGATCGATCAATCGATCTTATTTACTGGGTGGAAGCCACAAATATATTTAATAATATCCTCTCTTTGTTTCAATTTTTTCCTTTTCTCTTTTCTCATGTGACCCACTCCATGTATACCACTTTTCTGCTTGAAAACAAATAAATAATGTACATCTTAATATTGCTTGTAAGCATTTATTGGCTATTCCTCTATATTTCTCTGTACAAAGTATGTCCATCACACCTTCTCATAGCAATCTCCTGTCCCAGTGAAAACAAATATCAAAGAGCTTTCAAACATAGAAGTGAGCCACACGAGAGGTATCTAATCAATCTGCCACAAATATAAAATTATCATAAAAGTAGTGCGTTCACAGGCAATGCATCGCTATCAGCAAGGACTTCAAAGAACATCTCAGAAACCATGTAGAAGTTCTAGGGCACTTTAGATCAGTTGGACTCAAACTCAAATTTAAATCTAATTTCCACATAACCTAGCACCACACAGACACACAAAACTACTGCATAATATAACCAAAGAGAGAGCTATGTAGTTTCAGTGGGCAGCGGGATTCCAGTACGAAAGGATGTATCTTTTTTGGGGGGACACAGATCTTTTGAAGGGGCCAATCCTTCATGAAGGAAACATGATTGCTCATTAACTGCCCCCATTCTGAAGTTAAAAAGTCACGTTCTTTCATGCTACAGCATTTCGCTAAATACATTAATGGCCTGTCTACCTGAGCCTGAAAACCTCATTATGCTCCCTTCCTGCCCCTTTCCGTCCTCCCTCCCCATCCTCTTAATACCCTATAAGCCAACTTCTACATACCTCATCAATGGCCTGTCTGAGCCTGGACACTGCAAACCTCCTCACAGCTCTATGTCTGAATTGAGGGGAGAGAAGCTCCAGTGCATCGGCCACATCAATAGGAGCCCAGCTCCGGAGTAACTCCAAGGCCTGTTTCTCCTCATGAGGTACATCCCATTTGACACAGCGTAGGAACTTTGTAAGGGCATTCCCCTGGCTGTTAAGATAGTATCTGAATCTCCACACTACGTCCTGCTCCTCATAGGTTAAGGGCTTGGTAGGACCATAACCAACAATGTTCTGCAGATTTAAAATTTAAGCCATATTGATTTAGTATGGTTAAAAGTTAAAGATCAGTTCTGGTCATGCGATTGCATTGTGAATGAAACGTTGTGGAATCGATCAGAAAAGGTTGATCATCTAGCATATAAGTATTGGTGTGAATTGCAAGGTTCTGGAATCACAAAATGATAAGAAATTTGGCCCAGTCTTGGTAAAGTTACAAGCACTGTACACAGACAGATGTATATAGTAATATGGGGACTACCCGACATGTGCGCAATATCTATCAGATCCAAATAGATATAATAATTTACCAAATATATCAATTAGTAGGCGGTTTCCCAGCAAAATTTGTATCATCACATATATTCTTTCACATGATTGGTAATAAGAGCTTCCATTTTTTTTTTGGAGAGGGGGGGGGGCGTTTCTGAAACTCGTCTTTACCGTTAAGTGTACTAATCACCTAAAAAATCAGTTAGTGTGCAGCTATAATGTGTAAAATCAACCTAAAAATAACATGGCATTTAAGGTTTAACGGCTACGAGTATGAAGAAAATAACAAATAAAATAAAACCCCATGCAAGGAACCCAAGTCCGAAAGTAGCAAAATCAGAAAATATGGAGGGCTTTGTCCTCGCAAGCTACCATACTCTCTCAAAACAGGTGCGTAGACAAGGGGGAGGGGGCACAATCTTACTGCCCCTCATGTCACATAATAGCTAAATGTAGAAGAGAGTAGATGACTCACATTGAGTTGATCTCTGGTGGAAGCATTTGGTTTGAGATCTTTGTCTGACAGTCCACTTCTTTCACTTCTAGCTAAGGTATGATGTTTGCTCTCAACAAGGTTTTCCTGAAAAAAATTAAACATAATTATATTAAAAGATACAAACATAAATACATGTACCAAACCCTTGTTTCTCATGCAAATCAACAGATTTACGGTCTAATTTACCCGCTTTCATCATATTTCTGGTGTATTAGCAGCTGTACTACATGGGATTTGAGTACTGCCACTCTTGACGACATGTATTTATATGTAAGAATAATAGCACAACATATGCAGAAGCAATTTGACTGGAGATACCGGTAGATAACATGGGGATTCTGATATGTGCATGTATGGGCAAACTTTGTGAAAAAATTAAAACACATCAATTCATTATCATTTCATGGGTGAAAAAATGCATTAGAGATTGAAGTATTGAGAGCTAACCTTGCTTAGAGACCTATCACTAATCACTACTCATACATCCAGTTTCACATTTTATCCACAAAAAAACTTGAATTATAATGAGAACAAAATATAGCACAATCTCCAAAATACAATAATTCACAGGAATGTTCAAATTTCATTAACATAGGTAGAAAAATATTATGTCATTACCATAATCCTGCTTTCTTATAACATAGAGGATGCTGGTTGTTACACATTCAAACAATCCATAACAATCATGCTCTAAATATGGCTTGAATTTTAACATAACAACATTCTTCCCTTCACGTGCATTTATGCAGTGGAGTAGCTATAAGGATGGGGGCATGGGATGGCATATGTCCCTACCCAAGTGGCAAAAAAAGAAGAAAGAGAGAAAAAAGGGAGGAGATGAAAGGAAGTGTAACACATTCCCCTAATTAAATAGCAAAAAGAGAAAGAAAAAGAGAAAGGGAGAGGGGACAGGCAAAACAAAAAGAAGGATATAATACTCATCGCACCCTCCCTTCACTCTGTTTCACCTATTATTTCCAATGCCCCCCCCCCCCCCCTCCCTCTCAATGGCAGAACCCTTGCTATGCCACTGAGCGTATGACTCACCATCAACATCTCTGGGTCCGGGACAGAAACAATCTCAGCATAGTTTCTGGTGCATATCGTCTCCTCTGCATCCTAGTGAGTGAGAAGATAAGAGTCAAGCTGAGAGGAACATCTGTCATCTTTATTCTTATATGGTAGTATCTAATGCTTGAAATGATACAATGCGACTCAGTCAAAAGCATTGTGGACAGCAATATAACCATTAAAAAGCAAGCACTGGGTCTATATTAAATCATCCTTAAATTATTCTAACAATTGAATTAAAGCTAACTACAGCAAGTTTTCCAATTGCATTTATCCAACAGCTATACAAAATAGCAAAAGAACACAACTTTCTCTTCAAACACATTACAAATTATTTTCTACATTTTTTTCCTGGCATTTGAGAAAAGATTTATATACAATTAACCACAAGAACAGTTACTTAACAATTAAACTATTCCATTGATATTGTCATTATTGATACTATGACCTGTCTATTCTGTATACTTAAATGTTGATTGCCAAAGTAAATACTAATATAGCATCTTACCTTCTCATAATAAACGACAGCAAACTCAATGTCATTGTAATGAATTCTGGGAAATTCCACCATCAGGTACATGAAGTTTGAGTCTCGTTTTTCTTTCTGTTAAATCAAAATGAAACAATAACCCATCAAAATTTCACTCTTTATAAGAAAGCTTATCAGACATATATGATAGAAAATAAAATATGACAATATTCAGACTTGAAAACCTGATCTCATAATAAACGCACAAATTGATCTTACAGATAATTTGTTAATCACGTGCAGAAAATCTAGAAAATTATTTATGTTGCTTCATGAGTGCAAAGCCAATAAAGCCATATACTTCCAGAACTAAGTATCTTCCGATGGTAGTTCTAACCAGAGATTGACAAACATGCAATAACATGGAAACACAGCATGAGTCCTCTTAATTTTCACACCTTATTTAATCCATTGTATCATGATTTCACACAAGTTACGAAAAATAATGTAAAACATTGCTAATTTATATCCTAACAAACTTTTAAAACTTATTCAGGTTTTTATTCTGTATCATCAACTAGAATCTCAGAAATTAAACAAAGTAGAACTTTGAAACTAATGAATGGAGAATGTACAAGGGTTTTAAATCAATCCAACATTAAAAAGCTATATGCATAAGGACTATTCTCAAAGACTTGAGAAACAACAAAAGTGATTTAATCCATTCATGAGTTAGTTTTATCTTGAATTTTAAACTCAAATGTGATGATATACTGACCTCATTGATCATCTCAATCTCCCTGAAGGTCAGTCTATCAAGCCAGTCCACCTTCAGCATATGACCCTTACGATGCTTCTTGGTCAGTTTAGCCAGTCTGGCCATGGTGTCATTGCTGTCTGCTAGCTTGCCTGGTGTCTTGGTTTGCCCTCGACCGTCACCCTCGACCCCTGGCCATACCTTCAGGTCCTGCATGCCATTGCGGAATGTACTACACAAATGTTCAAGGAAAATGATTTGGTGATTGCATCATATACCGGTAACACACATCTAACTATTCAATGAATTGAAAGCTGCATTCTGCCCACATGCTGTTATCAATTCTAAAAATTAGAAGGCACATTTCTTTAAAAATGCGCCTTTTTAAAGAAATTGTCTTCAATTTAATTTGGTACACATCGATCACAAGAATCAAGTATAGTCGCACTGATTTGACAAGTGTTATACTCCATTCTACTCTTCATGGTCTGTGGGAGCTGAACAAGCAGGACACAACAGCATATCTAAAATGTGCAGACTTGTTATGTTTTAAAATAAATATTTTAGAGCACCGAAACTTAAATCATATTCGGGCCTGCAGAAATAATTATGATTATTGAGGTGAGATGAGTGGCCCTATTCATCAAGGGCAATAGAGCCTCGATCCATGCTGTTACAAGCTTGTATGTCTTTTTTGCATAAAAGCTTTGACTAAGATCACTAAAATCCCAAGCAATATCAGATCTACAACAATAAATCCCAGTGTCTACATTATTTGTTTTTAAAAAACAAGAAAATACATGTACATGTACCTTAATCCAGGGCATAACAATCTATTTCACAATCAAGTATGCTGCAGTAAATCTCCAATATTATGCACTACAGAGATCAAGGAATACGATTTCCAACTGTATATTTGCTATAGACTGTAACCCTACACGACCTTATTTTGGGGGTATACATTCCATACACCCTGTATGTGTGACAAAAGTCAACCATGTCAGTCTATTATGTGTTTCATGAGGCTACCAAGGCAGGCAAAAGGTCAAAGGCTGAACAAACTGGATGTATGGCATTTTCTTGTCATTGGCTGACTGAATTGGTTCATCCACCAAACCAACAACAAACCAACTAATAACTTGGCAATAAACCAGTTCAAAGTTAGCACAAAGTACAAATGACTACAAATATTCACATATCTTTTCTTAATGAAGAAGTCCCACTTTGTTGGAATAATCACTGCTATAGCTATGGACGTGTTTCATGAATAGCTTTGTTTGCCCTCTTTTTCTTTGTGTTCCATAGAATGTACTGTCAGTGCATATTGGTGAACAATGATTACATAACTTTCGTGACATGCACCCAGTATTGGCGAGAGAGAGAGACATTTAATTGGACGATAGACTTTATCTGTAATACTTCACAATCCTTCCATTGTATGATGTTTGTTAGACTCATGCTACACTCAGCCCTTGCCATGTAAGTTATAGATTTCCATAATGCCAGAACTGGAACAGAATATGGTAAGAAATTTGTGAAATTTAACTCTGGATTTCCTCAGTTACTACGAACGATGTCCCACGTATTGACTTACGTGTAGCCTTAAAATCTTGAATTGGTATCGCGTGTACGGTGGTGACAGTGTAGTGATTAGTACATTGTAGGTCCGGTCTACAGTTGTGTTTGCGCGGGGCACATTGTGATTAGTCTGCTTATCTGAAGCATAATTTCTCTCTGGATTGGTTGCTGTCAACCATCATGACCTCCAAGAATGTGTCTAAGATATTAAAAGATATCTTGAACAGTGAGGATTTCTTAGCAGCCATTACTGAAGGAGTTGAGAACAAACTTGGAGAAATTTTAGATAGATTAAACCAATATGACACTCGCCTTACAAACTTGGAGTCAAAGTCAAATCAGTCTGACAGGTTGATCCTGGAGGTGCAGTTGGACTTGAACAGTAAATGGAATAACCTTTTTTTCTATGACAGAAAAGATGGAATCAGGCATGATGGATCTTCAGAATATGTCTGATTCACAAATGCAGAAAATCATGGCGAGAAAAAAGAAGAATGCATTTCGCGCTTGGAGTACAAGACCAACAAGTTAGAACAGTATTCAAGAAGATCATGTGTTTGTATTTTTGGAGTTAAAGACGAGAAGAATGAAAATACAGATGATATTATTATCTTGGTAGCAAAGAAAATGAGTGTGGACCTGCGTCTTGAGCAGATAGACAGATCTCATCATGTAGGTAGGCTTCCCCAGGACATAACAAGAAGTTGTGGCATCATTGCTAAATTGTCCTCGTATCGCATAAGGCAGATGCTCCTCAATCATTGAACTTCGCTGAAAGGAACAAGGATTGCTATCTATGAGGACCTTACTCCTAGGAATTTTGACCTGCTACATGAAGCAAAGTCCTGTGAGAAAGTACAAGCTGCTTGGTCTTCTGATGGCAAAGTATTTGTACTGTCACCCAAGCGAAATGGTAATACAACTAAACAGATGATACGAAGCAAAGCTGATCTTTTGAGATTATAAATATGGTGGTGACTTTGTGTAATGAAATTCTTAGGAATATGCATATTGCCTTACGCATATTGTCCACTCCTAGGTCCTGACTGATTCAAGCTCTGTTTCTTACCCATGTTTACCAAAGAGACTGACAGTGGTTCCTCCTACTGGTCTTGCATCATCTGGGCCATACACATCCCAGATAGTGAAAGCAGCCTAAAGAGGAGATTAAAGATAGTTCTTAGCATAGTTATGTTACATATCAACACAAGTTTGATTTGATGCCATTTAGTCGTCCTGGTATTAGCAGTGCACAATAATAGACATTATCACACAAGGCCAAATATGTGTACCTGTAAGTGTAAAAGTATGTGATTGATGTGTACTCAAGTCTTGAACTATGGTTTCCAGGAAGTTTAACATGTATGTAACATTACTTTTCCAAGAAAGTAGATTTCTTTCTTCTTTCAGTAGCAGGAATACACATACAGGTCATTCAAAATGTCAGTTCTTACCTGTGCATTTCTTGGAAGGTCACTGAACTTTAGTGGAAGGGTCAGCCATTCATTCCAGCTACAAGTGAATAAAATTTAGGGTGGAAACAAAGTAATATTACTATCAAACAAAAATATATAACTCTATTATTTGATAAATGATAGCAACATATATGCAGTCACAAGCGAAAGCTATTAATTACAACCAAGTCTCCAATAACTATAAGTATAGTTAAATTGTCAAAAATACAAAGCTACCTTCCCATTATTTATCTTTTACATATGTCTGGATAGGCCAGTTTCAAATCACACACATGTATATGAACATGCCTTTAATTTTTATAAGCATCATATCTATATTCAAGAATGAAATTGGCCAGATTTTTCTGCTTGTTTTTATTTTTGTTCACTTCATCCCTTTGAAGAAACAAAATGTGTCAAGTAAAGAAGTATCATGAGTATTAAGGCATTACCAGTACATGGCTCAACAAGGAATTAAAACAAGAAAGTGAAATCCAATCGTTGACCACTTACTTCCATCTGGTAGTAAAGGCCCTGTAAGATGTCCTTCTCGGCAAGATCAAAGGTTTCCCATCGGCAAAGACCTGGCAGGTCACATAGAGGTCAGCACACTTTTCTTCATACAGACCAGAGAATCTCAACTGAGGATCTGCCAGTAAATCTCTGTAACTTGGCCTCTCTCTCTTTCCCTCTAGTGTTCCACTGTATGATAATCAGATACATGTAGAGGAAGAAGAAGATAGATATCATAATCATGACATTAAAATACTCCACTTTGTGGAACAAACATTTTGCATTTCACCAAGCATCAGCAGGGCTAATTAATTCAAATGTAAACATGAAGGAATAGTTGAAGGGACATCCATGTCCACATCTTGTACATGTACTTACCGAGTCATAGTAATATAATAAGTTTGACATACTACACAATAAACAAATGTATTACATAGCATTACAATAAACCATGGCTATCCTTTTGTTTGGTAAATTCAAGCCAATGTCACGAAAAATATTTATATTTTACTAAGTGAAGTGCCTTGCCTTATAAAAGACTTGGCTTGTTCAAGGACATCGAATTTCTGTCCGATATATATTATTAAAGGAATCTATACCTCTACAACATATAGTTAAAACATAGTTAAGCAATATAATAACCAAAGATAATCTTTGGAATGATCTCTCTACCTCCATGCACCTAGCCTACATTGTAGAACTAGGCTAGGGTTAATTAACGTCTGCTAATCATGAATGAGTTTTGCCGCAGTAGATGCATTATTTCCATGCCGAAAACTAGTTCTGCGGTGATCGTAAATTGGAATCTGAATTAGACAGAGATATCGTGTGTGCGTTGCGGTGTCCGGCTGCAGTGATTTAATACATGCGATGAGATACTTTTGAGCTTGCGACTCACACAAAATCGGGCTCTAAATCTGAAAAATACTGGAAATAAAGCTCATTTTATGGTACCCATATTTCTTACAAACACGCGTAAGATAGAGTAAAGGAGGGGGTTTTCGGCCACTTAAGACAAAATCCTATTTTTGGGACTCTTTACTTCCTATTTATTATCATTTCTTGTTCAAATTATGAAGCAAATATTATTATTATTTAAACAAAAAAAGAATTCCAGAAAAAAAATCACGAATTGCCATGACATACTCGATACTCGATATTACAAAACTCAACTGATTTCACTCAAAATCGGTACTTTAGTAACAATTGATGACACCTAAATAGCAGTAAAATACATTTTTTCAACTTACTGATGTTAAATTTAAAAAGAACAATTTAAAAATTCAAATTGTAAGTCTAGTGTCAAACTTTGCTTACAGCTGCATCGACATGATTGTGTAGTCTATGCGATATTGTGCGGTGTGTATATTTGTGTATAGGTCTAATAATACCCTCCTCACAGCAAGCATGCAGTGCTAGAGGTCAATACGCATTAGCATCGACTCTCTATGCACGAAGAAGAATTACACACAAAACTCGCGCATGCGCAATGCGCTCTTCTGTTCGCTCAAGCCTGACTGACGTCATTTTTCATTCATAAAAGTGCTAGCGTCATGATGCTCGTAGTTGATTGGGTGTTTACTCATTTAATTCGCATATTTTCCAACAATGTTAAACCTATGAGTGCAATGATTTCTGCCTGCGACTTCTCGATTACGTTGATATCAAAGTCGTTATATTTCCATCCCGACTTCGATTTTTGAACAATTTTTTTCGCCATCGGTGTCATCAATATTTCTAGGTACTTTCAACAAAACCGTATGGTGGTTCTTTGTTTCGGTAAGTCATATTTTTTGATGATTTCGTCAGAATTTTTTGTAAAGGATATGTATGTGTAGGTTAAAATGTGTGTGTAAAGCTACGTGCAAATTGTATGTGAGCGACATGAGTGTGTAGAGAGCGACATCGTTGAAACCATATACACTGAATGTGTCTTTGGTCGCCAATTTTTGCTTGGTGTTCCGAGTTTAGCACAGTGTAGCGAATCGCCCATGCCTCGCAGCTAGCAGACAAGCGAGGGTCGCGCGATCAGCCAATCAGCGTCGCGTATTTCCGTTCACCGAGTTGGATAGGGGATTCTTCTACGTGCTATGCTTTGCTGGAGTGTCCACACATAGGAGCATCACTATCCTGGCTGTGTAGTAAAAGCTGTGCTTTTGATTCTCAACATTTCAAACACCACTGTACAAAACTCAACTGATTTCATCCAAAATCAGTACTTTAGTGACAATTGATGACACCTAAAAAGCAGTAAAATACATTTTTTTAAAACTTACTGATGTTAAAAAGAATAATTTAAAAATTCAAATTGTAAGTCTAGTGTCAAACTTTGCTTACAGCTGCATCGACATGATTGTGTAGAGTCTATGCGATATTGTGTGGTGTGTGTATTTGTGTATGGGTATAATAATACCCGCCTCACAGCAAGCATGCAGTGCTAACTGTTAGAGGTCAATACGCTTGCTCTGCTGGAGTGCGAGTGTCCTGATCCTTTAGGCTTTAGTCTAGGACTAGACTAGATCTAGATCTAGGTGTCATCAATCGTCACTAAAGTACCGATTTTTAGTGAAATCAGTTGAGTTTCATACAGCGGTGTTTGAAATGTTGAGAATCAATAGCACAGCTTTTAATACACAGCCAGGATAGTAATGCACCTAGAATCTATGTGTGAGTCTGACAGGTTCCAGACAACTTGCCCCGATCAAAATGTCAAACTCAAAGTTTATGTGTGGGACTACAGTCATAGGAGCAATCGAAGTATTACCCACGTTCAAGCTTAATACTTACATTTTAATCTGCACATTAGCACTTAGATCACAACTGTATGTATAGTAGAACTTGTCCTCACTTTCTGCCATTATAAAATCTTAAATCTGAGGTCGAATATATCAAAATATATGAGGATTTCGCACCAATAATGAAAACATTATAATGTAATAGACACAAGCTGGCGCTATTCCACGAAGATACACGACTAATAAATGTGTCCTCGGTCTCCCATACTGAAAAACAAATCATATCGGGGAAATTGTGGAACATCTTGCACTTCTGAGATTTCTGAGAAATGCAAAGGTTTTGTCTTTAAAAATGACACTTAAAAAAGGTCTAAAAAGTGAATAAGAGGTAGGAAGTAAGTTTTTAAATCTTGGAAAATGACAAAATAATATTAGACATACATGTATTGATTGATTGATTTTTATTCGACAAGCTTCCAACATACAACAATATACAATAATAACAGATCAAAAATAAGTCAGCTTGAACAGGATAACCCACGAAAGCTCGAGAGCTTATATCCAGTGGGGTCCCTTACAGACATGTATAAAATTAATAAGTTAAAATAGTAATATTTACAGACAGATAAGAAAATTAAAAGAACTACTTATTAAAGATAATAATAATAATAACAACATTAAACTGATGATAGAAATGATATTAAGTACAAGAAGAAAAAGAAGAAGGAGAAGAAGAAAAAGAGGAGAAGGAAGAAGAGGAAAATAAAGAGGATGAATTTGTAGAATTTCTATAACGTACGAAAACATAAGTATATACAACATGAAAAAGTATGAACCGACAGAAGAATAAAAATTTCAATCATATAACATGTCATTCACTTCTCTTCTCTGACTGTCAAGTATTAGGTATTCCTTTAATTTCCTCTTAAAATGATCATAGTTTCCTATTTCTTTTACACCATTGGGAAGGGAATTCTTATGTTTTATGGCATTGTAATAAAATGAATTTCCAATACTACCTTACTCTTTCTGGTAAGTTAAAGTTGAATCGGCTATTTCTTGTATTATAATCATGTACGTCAGTAACAAGATCGAAGTTGGATCGAATATAATGATTCGACCTAGTATGATATATTTTATGCACGTGATGCAATACGAGTTGTTTTGATCTTTGGTCGACTTCAAGAAAACCAGCTTTAGAAAGTACGTACAATTTATACCAATCAATTATAATAATCTATCAATCCACCTCTTCTCTGTTTCATTTTCCCGATTATCTCCCTCTCTACTTACATTCTCATTCTCATTCTCACCCACACTAAATCCTATATTACAGCTTTTAAAGATATTCTATCATCATCAGCATCAGCGTCAGCATCAGCATCAGTGTACGCCGTATGGTAGTTGAGGTGATCCTGATAAAACTTTCGGTCGTTTCCGAGTCATCCGAGTGTTGCTTCATTCTAACCTGAACTGTTATTGTTGTTGTTGTTTTAGTCTTAAGGGCGTGTGTCATTCAATTATGAATATTTACTTTTTTTGCTTGTTGTAGTTTCTTTTCAGAATCCTGCAATATTAAATAGGTTATCTAAATGAAGTATGTTGTATTATCAGCTGACTTGTATTATTCTTTCTCTGTTTTTCTCTGTTTTGTTGTTTTTCTCGTTCCATAGTTTGCTTTTTCCCTCTCGATCCTTTTGTATATATTTTCATCTTCTCCTTTTCAAATTTCAAGCTATCCCTTTTGTAAATATTTCCCCCATATTTAATCATGTGTAGTTTTGATCATAGGCGCCGGAAGTGGGGGGGGGGGGGGGGCAGCAGTCAAAAAAGTGGGGGGGGGGCAAAACGCATTTTTGCCCCCCCAAAACGCCCCCCCTCCAAAAAAAACAAACAAAACAGTAAAGGAGTAAACATGGTTTGTATTTTTAATCCAAAAAAACGTAACAATAATGAAAACCTGAATTAAATCACATATACAATTCCATTTAAAGAAAAAGGAAAGTTCACAGGAATTAAATTTCATAAACATTGCGCATGCCACCTATACGGTATTTTAAATGGAGGTCTCTATAATAGCGATACGCGCATATCGTGGACATATTGTGCGAGAATGGGAAAGCGTGTCCGTTTTTTGTTATAGGGGTGAGAAGACATGAGCCCCTGAACGCTGGCGTACTGATGGGGGGGGGGTAATGTATTTCTTATTCGAAACAAGTGATTTACAAATGTTGATGTTGTGACATGATTTTCCGGCATTTTTTCTCCATTTTTTTTGTAAGTCATACCTTTTTATGCGTTTGTTGGAAAATAAGAAATTCCCACATTACAGTCAGGCGAAAATAATACGCTTATTTAGAAGCCTTTATGTCGTGGTCTGCAAAGTGGCTGGGTTCGAGCCCCCCCCCCCCCCCCCCCTCCTTTAAAAAAAAAAGTATGTTAAAGAGAAAAAGAAAGAAAGACGGAGAAAAAAATAAGTGACCTGCCAATGTCACAAATAAGGTATAAAAAATGCTCATCTGACTGTAATTAAATGCTTAAAACCCCAGAGCTTACAGGGGCTCCATCCCCGGACCCCACCAAGGGACCTATAAGGCGGGCCCCTGGATGCTCATTTGACCGTAATTAAATACCTAAAACCCCTGAGCTTCCGGGGGTTCTGCCCCCCGGACCAAACCAAGGGCCCTAAGGCGGGCCACTGGATGCTCATCTGACCGTTATTAAATACATCAAACCCCTGAGCTTCCGGGGCTTTGCCCCCTGGACCCCACCAAGGGCCCTAAGGCGGGCCCCTGGATGCTCATCTGACCGTTATTTGGTACCTAAAACCCCTGAGCTTCCGGGGGCTCTGCCCCCTGGACCCCACCAAGGGCCCTAAGGCGGGCCCCTGGATGCTCATCTGACCGTAATTAAATACCTAAAACCCCTGAGCTCCCGGGGGCTATACCCCCTGGACCACACCAAGGGCTCCAAGACGGCCCCTGGATGCTCATCTGACCGTAGTTAAATAATAAAACCTCTGAGCTTCTAAGGGCTCTCCCCCCCCCCTTGGAACACGTCAATTGCCTTACAGAGGGCCCCTGGATGCTTATCTAACCGTTATTAAATACCTAAAACCCCTGAGCTTCCGGGGGCTCAGCCCCTTGACCCCCTGCCGAGGCTCATGCTCTGGACCCCACGCCAATTTACGCTCTACCTGATCGATAATACTCCACTTTGAAAAACGTTCCGCGGGACCTGCATGTAACGTGTAAGACTGGTGGTGATGCAGATTTTTCGTCTGCCCCCCCCTTCCGAACTTTTTTCTCATTACGTCACTGCCCCTGGAAAGTGAGCCCCCTGGAATGTTTGCCCCCCCCCCCCAATCCCAAACTGCTTCCGGCGCGCCTGGTTTTGATAACTTTGAAACATTTTAAAAAGTGAAACATTGATGGATTAGGTTATATGGGGACCTTGCTCTTACAAGCCCAGCTTTTCTAAGGTCTCCACTTTCTTTCATTTGGATTATATATCGACTTAAAATTGCACTTAAATTGATTTTTTTTCTTATGCTGTTTTTGTTCTATTATTATATGTAAAAATGTTGTGAAAGAAAGAAATAAAATGAACCTTGAACCTTGAACTGTATTTCAGACTTACTTCCTAATGTATTTTTATTGTAATGGTTAGATGGATTATAGTAGTAAAAGCACTCAGAGCTGAATCAGCTGCTCTTTCATCCTCCATAAGCTACTTTCCTATCCCAACTTTCATGTCCAGACTGCATAAAAACTGTACAATGACACATTAACATCAGCCTTGGAAATCATTTTGGAGAAAATACATGAAGATTTAATATTGTAACCCTATCATAACAAATATGGAATACGCAGTTGTCTGAATTTCATAATTATTACACATTTTACATTATGTGTGTTTTCTTTTGTTTTTTGTTTTAAAGTTTGATTATTTGATATTTAACATAAATACATAAATATGTTCTTAACTTATTTATAATCTTGTTATACTTCTTTTTGTTTTTACTTTATATATATATATATGCCAACAGATTATGATGATCATAAATTATTTCAATTGTTTATCTTTTGGGCCTACCAATATAGTTTTAATTAACTAAAGTGTTTTTAGCTTATTTACTATATATTGTCGTGTTATGGTTGTAAATTTGTCAGTGTTATATTACTTTTGTTTATATGTCATGATTATGTTTTTTTTTATCGACACGGCCCTGATTGAAACCAGTCTGCGAACTGTTTTGGGCTTTTACCGTGTATAAACAAAATAAACTCAAACTCAACTCAGTCTATTTCCTGACATTTAACAAATGATCTTTTAGTAAGCTATGGCCTCGTTTATTTTACATTATGATTCCATTTAGATAAAAGACTTTATTGTTTGGCTGACTTTAGATGACTTTTTTCTTTAGGTTAATTTGTATGAAAGCAGAAAAATAAGATGAACAGAATGGTGAAAGTTTGAAATAAATTTGAATAAATATAATAACAAAGTTATGAATGTTTGAAATATGAGATCCCTAAGTCTATGCAAATCTGAAATTGGCAGTAAATTGTGACATAGTTGTGGATAATTCTCCTGTTTGTTGTGTTGAAAAATATCATTAATTTCTATTCTTCTCTTAATTAAGTCCCTGCTTCCTTTGGAGTTTACTCAAAATATATATATATTTTTTTTGTTTTAAAGCAGAAGTTTCTGCATTTATTGAAAATTTAAAAACAAAATATTCAAATAACAGTAATACAGGTACTATATAATATAATTGATTTATTTACATAAAATGTGAGGACTGAAATACAAAACAAAACTACATAGATATAATTGAAAAACTGGAAAGCATGTAGGTCAATCAAAGGAATCAAATGCAAAATGAGAGGCCAACTATCATGTTATGAATAGCATATTGGGTGACTGCATGGGTCATACATTTTTGAAAAATTGAAATTTTAGCCATTTTGCGTGTCGGAACAAATGGGAAAGTTGTCTGCCACTACATCGAAGAGTCATTACCGATTCAGCCAATTTGATGAGGCCATAATAATAGTGATTATAAATTTTATAAATTCATTACTTTCTCATTTATTTTCCGATTTCATTCAAACTTTCATTAGTCAACTTCTCTGGTGTGTCTGCTTTTCTCTATACAGTAGTTTACTATCAAGGTTGGATTTCCCTTTAAAATGTCTTTTGTTACATGTACATAGGCTTATATATAGTAACCGAAACAAAATCTTGGGGGAGCTAAGATATCATTGAGCCCCCCAATATTTTTGGCGGGGCTTATAGATATCATTGAGCCCCCCATTTTTTGGGTGGGGCTTAGATATCATTGAGTCCTTTGGGGCTCAGATACCATTGAGCCCCCAATATTTTGTTCGGGCTCGGGTATATAGGCTATCATTGACCCTGCCCTCCCCAAATATATTTGTACATGCACTTATGTTCTGGGCTGGAAGCTTCACGCGTTTCTATAATATACAGATCGACTTAGTATTCAAATTATTTTTACAACTGAGAGTTTATACATTTTGGGAGATTGATTGAGGGGGCTCATTTGTCAACGACCGATATTGTCTCGACACACGTGCTGCACACCAGCCTTGCTTTACATTGGAGTAAGATCATCACAGGCACGTCTTCATCTCCCCGGACTTCATCAACTAAGTTTTTGTTATAATTCATTTTAATCAGATCTGATGTAGGCGTAAAGATTGGTTCTTTATAGTGGTCAGAATGAAAAAAAATATCATCCCATTAACCGCGATTCATTCATTGGATGTGGGTTATGACTGTTTAACGTGACTATTGCCCAAAACTTGTTTCCAGGAACACAAGAAGACAAAACTTCTTTGGCACATACAAAATTATGTCTGAGGCTGCATGTGAAAGTAGCTCCTCAAAAAAAAGAAAAGTCTGAAATTTTTCGCCGCGATGACATAGACGAGGAACAAAAAATTTATTTCCAGGTGCAAATTAAAGATGAAGGAGGATCTCAAAAATCAGAATTATATTTTTTGGGCGGTGCCACATTTCAGTTTTGAAAAAGGTCCGATTATAGGCATGTGTGACAATAAAAGTTTTTCACGTTCCTGGCGTATTATTTTTCCAAAGGTGTTAAATGTGCCAATTTTAACACCTAGTATCTTGAATATCTTACAATTCAACGATTTCTTCAAGTAGGCCTACTTTTATTAATTTCTTCAACTGCTTAAAAGAAAGGCTACAAATGCTTTGTTACTGTAGAACTGTAGTGTGAACAGGCTACTTAGTAATTCACATTTATAGATTGGTGCACATCATTATGCTTGATCATCCTCTCCTATCTGTTCGTTTTCATTCCTCTGTTTGTCATCCTTTATTTGCTACCTATGATATTTGAATATACATTATTTCCTTTTATTATATAAATGAACATGTAGATACATATATATGCAAAATAAACCCCTGAGGTTTAAAGTTATAAAGCCCAGGGCAGTTCAACAGGCAATCATAGAGTAAGGGTGTCTTCATCGAAGTGTCTCTGTAACTTTAGAACCACGCAGGTGCGTAGCAAAGGGGGTGGGGCGGTCGCCCCGCCGAAAAAAAACGCCCACCCCAAAAAAGTGAGGACGTAGGAAGAAAAAGGGGGAAAAAGTCGAAAACGGTACAACAAATCGTCTTTTTTCTCTAATAATTTAATGAAATATCAAAGCTTCCGCACTTCGCGCGGGAGGGGGACTGAATACAGATAAGGATTAAGAGTCGAGAAATGTACAACGAACTCAACTTCTTTGTCTAATAATACGTCAAAGCTTTCGCGCTTCGCGCAGGAGGGGGGGGGGAGACTGAATTCAGACAAGGATTAAGAGTCGAGAAAGGTACAACGAATCGTCTTCTTTCTCTTATAATTTAATGAAACTTAAAAGTTTCCGCGCGCGGGAGCGGAGGAAACTGAATTTAGACAAGGATTAAGGGTCGAGAAAGGTACACGAATCGTCTTCTTTCAAAGCTTCCGCGCTTTGCGTGCTCACTACCGCAGCTTCATGCATATCAAGGGGGCAGTCTCAAAATTGAACTAATGCTGCCCCGAGGTGCCCCAAGCGAAATAAGTTGAACAAAATGCAAAAAAAGTATTAACATGATAGTGTATTACTGTATTGAGTGTATGCTGGATATGAAATTATTGAAAAAGCCATCATCAAGAATTCCAAGTTTCTTTATTTCATAGTCCTTCAAAATCTAATTCTAAACACTACCATAACACCTCTTCCAGCTCCTCCCCCCCCCCCCCCCCACCTCCATGACCCAATAGAAAAACCTAACTTTCCTGCTGTATTGTAGATATCTCAGAGGCGGATGTTTATATCGGTACATTAAGAATAGACCCACATTTTGCTTTTTCTCTTTGTTATGTTTTTTATCGATCTGTGGTGGGTAAAATTATGTAATCCAAAGTGCTAAATACTCACAAATTATATAGCCATTCACCGCAAGAGGGCACGCGACCAAAACACCGTCAGCTGATTATCATGCGCACGCATCCACGTTCATTCACTATCTAGTTATCAACATCTAATTTCCCATTGGACTACTTCTAGCGACCATAACTCAGCGACCACTCGTGTGCACCGAACCGTGACCGCATGATAACAATAGAATTGTTCGCTATGGTGTCTTCAAACCGGTATACAGTAAAGGAAGTTAAAAGGTACTCATCAGATGGAAAAGGACACTGGTACACGCATATCCTGTAGACGGTGGGGTGTGCGGGGCGTGAAGTTAGCGACCGTAATGATGATTTTAATGACGATATAGCTGATATTACGGTCGCTAACTTCACACACGTGCACGCCCACATTACACCGTCAGTATTGTGTAGTGGGTTATCGTGAAACCTATGAGAAAGTTTTTATTATAATGTCTTCCGTTTAAGTACAGGGACGGATCCAGGAGGGGGGGGCACAGGGGGCACGTGCCCCCTGGCCGCCCAAAATTATGTTAAAAAAATTATTCGCCGAAATGTACTGAAAAATAGAGACGTGCCTCCCCCTCCCGGACCATTTTTTTTTTTTTTTTTTAAATTAAAAAAAAATAAAAAAAAATATGTATATATATATACAAATGGCTGACCTAAAAAGGTGACCTTACCCCCCCCCCCCAACGGAGCAAAATGTCAAATTTACAAATTTCATGACCAAAAAAGTGTCCTCTTACCCCCCCCCCCCCCCTCCCCCCCCTCCCCCCCCCCCCCCGCTTATTCAGCGGCTGGCTGAGTCGTTGCGATTTTTTTTTGGGGGGGGGACCTTAAAAAAAAAAGTGTAAGTATTTCTTAGTTTGTAATGCTTTAATACATGTCTTTCAGCGTCATCATTCCATTCATACCTTTTTCACCCCATAATAAGTCATGGTTTGCAATGTTGTGTTGATCGAGATGCTTACGCTAGTAGGATTTTAAAACTAGGGCAGAAGACTAGTGAGAATTTGGGAATGATTCGATTTTATGCATTTATATCACATTTATCCCAACAAACAAAATACATATTTTTTGTATTCATTAATAATATAAAAAAATCTAAAAAACGGATAATTTTTTTTTAAATGCCGACCGTAGATTTTCAGATTTTTGGGTCGGTCGCAAAGGGCAACAACAAGTTTTTATTTTAGGCCTTATAATAGACATCCCATCTTCTTTTACGTTTTCTTATTTTCCTTTACATTCCTTTCCAGTCTGTTTTGCCCCTCCTCTCTATATCTCTTAAATTCTATTATTCTACACATTCCAAGAGAGAGAGAGAGAGAGGGAGAGAGAGAGAGAGAAAGAGAGATAGACTGAGAGAGAGAGAGAGAGAGAGAGAGAGAGAGAGAAAGAGAGAGAGAGAGAGAGGAGGTGTGGTCATTTACATTCTATATCCTCTCCTTTATCATTTTTTTTTAAATATCTCTCTATCTCTCTCCTTCCCCCTCTCCCCACTAACATCTCACCTCACATCCGACTTTATATCCCACATACTCTCTCTATGTTTTGTGAGCTTAAATTTGATTTAATATTGATAATTATGATTTAAAGAGGAAGTCCAGACGATTTCTTTCTTTGTCTATACATCAATATTATAAAATATATCACCCGTGTTGCATAAGTATTGTAATGTAATTGTGATGCCTCACATTTTTATGATGAGGGAGTGATGTCTTCAACTTTGTTCCGAAATTGTTATCATCTACATTTTTAGGCCAAAAAAATGAAAAAGTTCAATAAATTTAGAAATTCCCTCAAAATGAAAGGGCTTGAAAATGTCTTTTTGTGGGAAAATAAAGACCGTTATTTTCAGACCCTTTTTTAAAAACAAGAAGTAGGTTATTGATGTAGATAAACGTTAGTTGTCGAATCGACTTTAGTGATTACAATCACTAGAGTCATGTTAGTAAATATTATGATTTTCAGACCTTTAAAAAAAAAACAAGAAGGAGGTTATTGATGTAGACAAATGCTCATGTACCCTTTTACAGCTCAAGCAAATTTAATATGAGATCATGGGTGTCGATCCCGGGGGGGGGGGGGGGATGGGGGGGATATATCCCCCCCCCCCCAATATTTCAGGTGGGGGGATGGCCTGTACAATCATCCCCCCCAATAATTCACCCTCAAAACAAAACAACAAAAAATTAATGATGAGAGCCCGATGAGAGTAGTTAATGGTTATTACTCGCAAGATGACCGTCAATATACACATTTTGTTATCTCAGTTTCATAATACATACATATATACGAAGTAAATGTGACAACCGTATATGAGACAAGAATAAATTGAATTCTCGTTCATACGGCTTCATCATGAATTGATGAATTTATTCACTTTGTTCAATCAACAGCATCATAGAAATGCAGTGCGCCAGATGCAAGACGCAGCGTTAAAAAGCAACGAGCTAAATGTTAAGCGCGAAGCGCAAAAGTAGCAATCTGCAACATCAGACAATCCTGGACAGTGTAAGCATAGATGAACTCTGTGACAAATTCGCGATGAGATCGGAGACAAGGAGAAAGATTTTCGGACATTAGTATGACTTATAAGATAGTTCACTAGTTGTTATGTTGTTTCCGTTCACCCTTTTTAAAATTCACGTCATTGTATCTTTATTTCTATTTTTTTCACTCATTTTATTTCCTGATATTTCCTTTAAAAAATTCATTTTTGGAGAAAGGTTATTATGTCACAACTTATTTTTGTTTTATTGAAAAGCTGATGTAGGCCTATGTCACTGGCGTACTTCATACAAGTGATTTATAAATGTTCGTGATATCACATGATTTTCAACAAAATTCGCGTTTCTCCATTTCTGTTGCAAACTGACACAGTACCAAATAGCCAGGAAGAGCATATATTTTGTATAGTCACTAATGAACCTAAATAGTGGCCGTTAACACTAATGGTAGTATACAATTCCTTTCCAGAAGCTATTGCGACAAGCACTGCCGGGAGATGCTTCCATCCACTCGGGTTGTACATGCAAAGATTTGCGATCGAACGTTCCATACGTACATCATGTAGGGAAACTGAATTCAGACAAGGATTAATATACAGAACAGTACAACGAATCGTCTTCTTTCTCTAAAAATTTAGTGAAACGGCAAAGCTTCCGCGCTTCACGCGGGAGGGGGCAACTGAATTCAGACTAGGATTAAGAGTTATAATCAAATGAAACGTCAAAGTACACGATACAACGAATCATCTTCTTTTTCTAATAATTTAATGAAACGTGAAAGCTTCCGCGCTACGTGCGGGATAGGCGAAAGTGATTTCAGACGTGGATTAAGAGTAATAATCAAATGAAACGTCAAAGCTTCCGCGCGTCGCGCGGGAGGGGAAAACTGAATACAGACAAGGACACGATACGACGAATCGTCTTCCTTCTCTAATAATTTAATGAAACGATAAAGCTTCCGCGCTTAGCGCTGGATGGGCGAAAATGAATACAGACAAGGATTAAGAGTAATAATTTATTGAAACGTCAAAGCTTCCGCGCGGGAGGGCGGGAGCGAATTGCACTCAGACAAGGACACGATACAACGAATCGTCTAGTTTCTCTAATAATTTAATGAAACGTCAAAGCTTCCGCGCTTCGCGCGGGAGGGGGGAAACTGAATTCACACAAGGATTAAGAGTCGAGAAAGGTACATCGAATCGTCTTCTTTCTTTAATAATCTAATGAAACGTCAGAGCTTCCGCGCTACGCGCGGAGGAAGGGGAACTTGATTCAAACATTAAAGATTAAGAGTCGAGAATGGTACATGAAATCGTCTTCTTTCTTCAATAATATAATGAAACGTCAGAGCTTCCGCGCTATGCGCGGAGGAAGGGGAATTTGATTCAAACAAGGATTAAGAGTCGAGAACGGTCCAACGTATCGTCTTCTTTTTCTAATAAGTAAATGAAACGTCAAAGCTTCCGCGCTTCGCGGGGGAGGGCCCTCCCTGCACCCAACCCCATTTGCGCGCTCTGTAACTCTCCTGGCTACGCCCTTGGGGAGGGGTGCAACCCGGCCACACGCTTCTACCTCTTGATTGCTTTGATCCATTACCGTAAATATTTTGGCACCTATCATCCCCCCCAACCACGGATACAAATCGACACCCTTGTATGAGATGCCTCACTGTCAAGGCGCCTAAATCTTTGGCTGACATTTTTTATTCTTAGCTGTTTAAATATTCTAAAAGAGGGGGATTTCGTGCTTGCTGGTGGTATAGGTCACTTGCCGGAGGAAGATGTCTGGACTATACTGTTTAACTCTAATACCGGCTCTGTCATCTGAAAATGTTCGAACATTCCGCACAATAGATTCATATCCCGTTCAAGCAATTCATAATGAGTGTAGAGACAAATATGTAATGTTTTTCTGTAAAATGCAAAATATTAGCATTTTGCATAATTTAAGGAAAAATGTTTCTACCAACTTGTTCCTTACGTGAATATCTACAATCATTCAAATGTACGGTGTTCATCGGACATTCGACGGCCGAGAACATAGCCAGGGAGGTGCTCAAAATAGTACAGTATACGGGTTAAGCAATGATTGACATATTCTCTTTAGATTGACGTGTACTTCAACCAACTGCTTGTCACATCAGCGTCAATTTCAACTTTATCCCATTCACAATGGTCCGAGTCGCGGGCAACGTGAAAGGCTATGATGGCCTATTATAACACCTCGTGACTTCAAATAGAACCGCAGTGACAAAGGAACGTGCTTTTATTGTTCCATTGACTGGTTTCTTTACGGAGAAGTGGGGGCGGGGGAGGCGTAATCATTAAGCGTTTAATAAATAATTTGAATAAGATAAGGGCTGCGTTACATGAAATTGGAGGGAAATGTTTTTTCAAAGTATATACATGTAGAGGTAAACTGAATTTACAAAATTTAAATGAATAATCGATACGATACTTAAATCTGTGTTGTTTTAACATATTTCAAAATATCACCTTTTCTATGAATACATATATTGTTAAAGGGGAAGATGATTTCTGGAAAGGGTCAAGAACTTCAGAAACTTTTATGATTAGATGTAACAGAAGACAATAAGATGTTAAAAATACAATATTTAAGAAATCCATTTAAAGCGGTACAATGATGCCAAATCAATGTGTTTCATTTAAGGCCCATATCCTTCTTAATATATTAGTTGTTAATTTTAAACATCACGCAGTTGGGTGCTTGTTACCAAAATAATATGTATACTATATTATAATGGAAATCCTCTCTAATTGGGAGCGATTCAACAAAATGAGTAGAATCGAAATAGAAAACCTTGAGTGGGTATTACCACTTTTTCGATAGTGCTATATTATTCAACTGTAATACACTTACTTCTCATACAATATATACTGGTAATGCGCTATTTACTTAATGTGATGTTTGATATGATATCACGATCAATTACAATTGCCACATGCAATGATAGGCGCGTATATACTTAATATTGACATACACTTAAATCGTTAACAGACTGCTTTTATATCAGAATCAGTTACAACTTCATCCCATTCATAGCGGTCTGATTCACGCATAAAGTGAAAGACCGTGATAGCTTATTATTCTCCGTTGCGACATCAAACGGAACCGCGGAGACAAAGAAACGGGTTTCTATTCTACCATTGTAAAGTTTAACATAATTAGAAGGCTTTTAAGTTTGAACAGTTCAAAAGTTAACCGATTTCTACGCAATGGAGAACACCGTCCGACAAGCCTTGTTCGCGACCTGTGGGTATAAATAAACCCAGATCTTAAGTGCTCCTTCCCATTTGACCACTGCGTCTCAGGTGTATACCAACTGCTCTCAGATTGATTTACTGCTCTCGACACATTTCGACACTAGATTATTCAACGCATGTTTCATCATCTGTACTCTATATTGTACTTTGTTTTATCAGTTCTAACACTCTCGCGAGAAGGAAGTTTTGTTTTGTTTTCTCTTTCTTAAACTACAGGTATCTCAAGACGATGGCAACCAGCTGGACGATGAGCTCAACCGGACGATGCGGCAGCGCTTCAGCATTTGGAGAATTAGACGCCAGACGAGGAACTGGACGACGCAGCAAGGCCGAGACGTGGAAAAGAGGAATCAGCGGGAAGCAAAACAGGGCCGTGATCAAAGGACCCAATTCCGGCCGACCAGTAAGTCTCTAAATTTATTTAATTGAACATAAAATATAAGAAGGAACTTTAAAACATTGATTAGATAGTTCTGTGTTTCAGATACTGCCATTTAAGGCCTGCATGTTTTCCTTACTTCGCCCTTATTTTAAAGTCGTTAGACACATACATTTTTTACATTTTTTTCCTTCATTTCTTCAGGTCGCCTACATATTCGGAGATAGTCAACTTAGGCCCATCGTACAGGGGCAGGTGAAGGTAGGGGAGGGTCCTATTCAGCTGGTCATCAACAGCACGCCGGCTGATCAGGTTTTAGTCATGGATGCTTGCTGGGCCGGTAGTAGAATAACAAAAAGTCGCAATCCACATTGGTATACGGCTGAAGCAAATCAGCTCAACAGGAACAGAAATTGGTTACTTTATAACTTAGTTGTACTTCCCATATCTTATAGTAGCCATTGGATTCTTTTTGTAGTTGAACCCAAAGCTTTAATCTTAACTATCATGGATCCCCTTGGAAAAGCGTCCAAAGAAACGTTACTAGCCGCATCAAGAGCAATCCGATTATGTGAATTTCTCCGAGCTCTTACAGATGTAGACTCAATTGATATGCAGACTAATATCAGTAAATGGAAAATAATCATTCCACATGGACTGCCGCAACAAATGGATGGACATAACTGCGGAGCTTTTGTTTGCATGTATGCACGGTCTGTTATAGAAAGAAGATGGTTACAAATAGATTCGACAGAAAAATCTATGAGTAGAATTAGGAATGTAATGCTACACGAAATACTGCTAAAGAGATTAGTTCCATTGTAAAGTTTAACAGCATATGTTAAATACTAAGTCCCTCCATATATTTAGCAGACTAGCGGTGAAGATCGGATTTGTAACTGTAGTTCTATTTATCTATCTATCTATCTATCTACGATTCAAACGAAATTGTTTTTTTTTCTTCTAAACAGATTGATAAACTTTACTTCTAAAATGATATCAACATTTATTTGCAGTATTTTTGAAGCCCTGTTTATAATAAGCTCAATCTATTAGCAATAAAAGAAATCTCTAGTTTATCGCATTAACCAGACGATAAGAAGATTGTAACTTGTTTTCCATGCACAAGAAACCTGGAAAACTCTCTTTTAGAATATGTAATCAGCTAAGAATTAAAAATGTCGGCCAAAGATTCAGGCGTCCTGACATTTGGGCATCTTATTTTGGAATGCTATTTTAACGGGATATGACGTTAGTGTTCGGAAAAACCGAACATTCTCAGAATGCAGAGCCGATATTAAAGTTAAACAGTAAGGTCCAGACATCTTCCCCCGGCAGGTGACCTATACCACCAGAAAGCTGGAAATTTACTCTTTTAGAATATGTTATCAGCTAAGAATAAAAAATGTCGGCCAAAGATAAAGGCGCCTTGACAGTTAGGCACCTCATTTTGGATTGCTTGAACGGGATTTGAAGCTATTGTTCGGAAAAACCAAACATTTTCAGAATACAGAGCCAATATTAAAGTTAAACAGTAAGGTCCAGACATCTTCCCCCGGCAGGTGACCTATACCACCAGAAAGCTGGAAATTCCTTCTTTTAGAATATGTAATCAGCTAAGAATAAAAAATGTCGGCCAAAGATTCAGGCGCCTTGACAGTTAGGCACTTCATTTTGGATTGCTTGAACGGGATTTGAAGCTATTGTTCGGAAAAAACGAACATTTTCAGAATGCAGAGCCAATATTAAAGTTAAACAGTAAGGTCCAGACATCTTCCCCCGGCAGGTGACCTATACCACCAGAAAGCTGAAAACCTCGTCTATTTGAATATGTTATCAGCTAAGAATAAAAAATGTCGGCCAAAGATAAAGGCGCCTTGACAGTTAGGCACCTCATTTTGGATTGCTTAAACGGGATTTGAAGCTATTGTTCGGAAAAACCGAACATTTTCAGAATACAGAGCCAATATTAAAGTTAAACAGTAAGGTCCAGACATCTTCCCCCGGCAAGTGACCTATACCAACAGAAAGCTGAAAACCTCGTCTATTTGAATATGTTATCAGCTAAGAATAAAAAATGTCGGCCAAAGATTCAGGCGTCCTGACATTTGGGCATCTTATTTTGGAATGCTATTTTAACGGGATATGACGCTATTGTTCGGAAAAACCGAACATTTTCAGAATACAGAGCCAATATTAAAGTTAAACAGTAAGGTCCAGACATCTTCCCCCGGCAGGTGACCTATACCACCAGAAAGCTGGAAATTTACTCTTTTAGAATATGTAATCAGCTAAGAATAAAAAATGTCGGCCAAAGATTCAGGCGTCCTGACATTTGGGCATCTTATTTTGGAATGCTATTTTAACGGGATATGACGCTATTGTTCGGAAAAACCGAACATTTTCAGAATACAGAGCCGATATTAAAGTTAAACAGTAAGGTCCAGACATCTTCCCCCGGCAGGTGACCTATACCACCAGAAAGCTGGAAATTTACTCTTTTAGAATATATAATCAGCTAAGAATAAAGAATGTCGGCCAAAGATTCAGGCGTCCTGACATTTGGGCATCTTATTTTGGAATGCTATTTTAACGGGATATGACGCTATTGTTCGGAAAAACCGAACATTTTCAGAATGCAGAGCCAATATTAAAGTTAAACAGTAAGGTCCAGACATCTTCCCCCGGCAGGTGACCTATACCACCAGAAAGCTGAAAATTTACTCTTTTAGAATATATAATCAGCTAAGAATAAAAAATGTCGGCCAAAGATTCAGGCGTCCTGACATTTGGGCATCTTATTTTGGAATGCTATTTTAACGGGATATGACGCTATTGTTCGGAAAAACCGAACATTTTCAGAATGCAGAGCCAATATTAAAGTTAAACAGTAAGGTCCAGACATCTTCCCCCGGCAGGTGACCTATACCACCAGAAAGCTGAAAATTTACTCTTTTAGAATATATAATCAGCTAAGAATAAAAAATGTCGGCCAAAGATTCAGGCGTCCTGACATTTGGGCATCTTATTTTGGAATGCTATTTTAACGGGATATGACGCTATTGTTCGAAAAAACCGAACATTTTCAGAATACAGAGCCAATATTAAAGTTAAACAGTAAGGTCCAGACATCTTCCCCCGGCAGGTGACCTATACCACCAGAAAGCTGGAAATTCCCTCTTTTAGAATATGTTATTAGCTAAGAATAAAAAATGTCGGCCAAAGATAAAGGCGCCTTGACAGTTAGGCACTTCATTTTGGATTGCTTGAACGGGATTTGAAGCTATTGTTCGGAAAAAACGAACATTTTCAGAATGCAGAGCCGATATTAAAGTTAAACAGTAAGGTCCAGACATCTTCCCCCGGCAGGTGACCTATACCACCAGAAAGCTGAAAACCTCGTCTATTTGAATATGTTATCAGCTAAGAATAAAAAATGTCGGCCAAAGATAAAGGCGCCTTGACAGTTAGGCACCTCATTTTGGATTGCTTAAACGGGATTTGAAGCTATTGTTCGGAAAAACCGAACATTTTCAGAATACAGAGCCAATATTAAAGTTAAACAGTAAGGTCCAGACATCTTCCCCCGGCAGGTGACCTATACCACCAGAAAGCTGGAAATTTACTCTTTTAGAATATATAATCAGCTAAGAATAAAAAATGTCGGCCAAAGATTCAGGCGTCCTGACATTTGGGCATCTTATTTTGGAATGCTATTTTAACGGGATATGACGCTATTGTTCGAAAAAACCGAACATTTTCAGAATACAGAGCCGATATTAAAGTTAAACAGTAAGGTCCAGACATCTTCCCCCGGCAGGTGACCTATACCACCAGAAAGCTGGAAATTTACTCTTTTAGAATATATAATCAGCTAAGAATAAAGAATGTCGGCCAAAGATTCAGGCGTCCTGACATTTGGGCATCTTATTTTGGAATGCTATTTTAACGGGATATGACGCTATTGTTCGGAAAAACCGAACATTTTCAGAATGCAGAGCCAATATTAAAGTTAAACAGTAAGGTCCAGACATCTTCCCCCGGCAGGTGACCTATACCACCAGAAAGCTGAAAATTTACTCTTTTAGAATATATAATCAGCTAAGAATAAAAAATGTCGGCCAAAGATTCAGGCGTCCTGACATTTGGGCATCTTATTTTGGAATGCTATTTTAACGGGATATGACGCTATTGTTCGGAAAAACCGAACATTTTCAGAATGCAGAGCCAATATTAAAGTTAAACAGTAAGGTCCAGACATCTTCCCCCGGCAGGTGACCTATACCACCAGAAAGCTGAAAATTTACTCTTTTAGAATATATAATCAGCTAAGAATAAAAAATGTCAGCCAAAGATTCAGGCGTCCTGACATTTGGGCATCTTATTTTGGAATGCTATTTTAACGGGATATGACGCTATTGTTCGAAAAAACCGAACATTTTCAGAATACAGAGCCAATATTAAAGTTAAACAGTAAGGTCCAGACATCTTCCCCCGGCAGGTGACCTATACCACCAGAAAGCTGGAAATTTACTCTTTTAGAATATGTAATCAGCTAAGAATAAAAAATGTCGGCCAAAGATTCAGGCGTCCTGACATTTGGGCATCTTATTTTGGAATGCTATTTTAACGGGATATGACGCTAGTGTTCGGAAAAACCGAACATTTTCAGAATACAGAGCCAATATTAAAGTTAAACAGTAAAGTCCAGACATCTTCCCCCGGCAGGTGACCTATACCACCAGAAGGCTGAAAACCTCGTCTATTTGAATATGTTATCAGCTAAGAATAAAAAATGTCGGCAAAAGTTTGAGGCGGCTTGAGAGTTAGGCACCTCATTTTGGATTGCGTACTCGGGATTTGAAGTTATTGTTCGGAAAAAACGAACATTTTCAGAATGCAGAGCCAATATTAAAGTTAAACAGTAAGGTCCAGACATCTTCCCCCGGCAGGTGACCTATACCACCAGAAAGCTGAAAATTTACTCTTTTAGAATATGTAATCAGCTAAGAATAAAAAATGTCGGCCAAAGATAAAGGCGCCTTGACAGTTAGGCACCTCATTTTGGATTGCTTAAACGGGATTTGAAGCTATTGTTCGGAAAAACCGAACATTTTCAGAATACAGAGCCAATATTAAAGTTAAACAGTAAGGTCCAGACATCTTCCCCCGGCAGGTGACCTATACCACCAGAAAGCTGGAAATTTACTCTTTTAGAATATGTTATCAGCTAAGAATAAAAAATGTCGGCTAAAGATTTAGTTGCCCTGACAGATGGCACTTCATTTTAAATTGCGTGAACGGGAAAAGAAGTTATTGTGCGGAATGACCGAACATTTTCAGAATACAGAGCCGATTTAAAAGTTAAACAGTAAGGTCCAGACATCTTCCCCCGGCAGGTGACCTATACCACCAGAAAGCTGAAAACCTCGTCTATTTGAATATGTTATCAGCTAAGAATAAAAAAAAAATAAGCGGGCACTTTTTTCTTTTTTTTGGTCTCGAAATTTGAAAATTTGACATTTTATAATTTAAAAAAAAAAAAAAAAAAAAAAAATCCAAAGGGGGGGGGGGGGGGTTTAGGTTTTTTTAGGGGGGTTTACACACATAAAAATACAAAAGGGGGGGTTTGAACCCCCAAACCCCCCCCCCTGCGTACGCCCCTGATCATGCCATTGTCCGGATTTACAGATATTTTCAGACCACAGAGCCGATATTAAAGTTAAACAATAAGGTCAAGACATGTTCCTCCGACAAGTGAAATGTACCACCAAAAAGCCAGAAGTTATTACTCATTACTCATTACATTTTCTAACGAGAAGCATCTAAAGAAAATGAGCGGAAAAAAATTATCTTTTCTTTTTTCTTTTTACCCTTTTGAAGACACCGTAATTGGTCGCTGAACTTGTGGTCGCCAGATTCAAGGAGCGTAATTTCCCTTCGACTGGAAAAAAGGTCCTCCCACCACGGAGCAAGCATGGAAGAAGACGAAACAGATAGCGGGTATGCGACATCAGTCAACGAACACACACGGGTAAGGTGCTCCTCTTGAGTAGGATTATTAGCTTTTATTCACGCGATTGTCCTTTCAATCTGGAATCATATGGTATGGTAATTTTTATTTGTTGTCCAGCTTGGCCCCATCCCTAGATCTGTGTGTATTGTTTCTGGATTCATCTGGTTCATGTGTTGTGTATTGCCATAATGGTGCTGATTTGCTGTTCTCTCCATTCTGCATGCTAAATCATAAATGTTACAGGTGCCCTGCAAGCCACTATCTCCTTCGTAGTCGTCAATAGTGTTTCACTTTTAATTAATAAAATAGGGTCTATATATTTTTAGCAAACCGTTCTAGATCTAGATCTAGATCTAGATCTATACAAAATTAATTTATTTGTAGGGTCTAAACTCTAATCCTTTAATAAGTTATCATTTAATTCTTTAATTTGTTGTGATGTTAATGCCACTTGCTCATGCATGCGTGTGTTTTTTAACGTACACTTTTTTTAAATGTCAATGCTCATTTTATATTCATATTACGGGATGGGTCGTTGTCATTTGTTGATAATTTTGATTTGAAGAAAATAAAATGTAAAATGTATAAATCTCCAGAGTCCAGTGCCATACATTTGTTTCTCATGTTTCTTTGAGTATCTTGATGTATCTTGCATGAGAGCTATATTCATTTAATTATGTTAAATGTTAATAAAGCACTACATCAATTTGTTTTAATAATCTATTTCAGTTTATTTCATCATCATAAAATCTACATTAATCAAGTTTGAATTGCAAAAATATATAATCAGACAAAGAAAAAGAAACTATTAAAAAAAAAACAATTAAAAAGAAGGTCCACCCTTGATACTAAGCTAGTTTTTATAGAAGCAGAAAAATGAGAGAACGGGTCAGTGAAAGTTTGAGCAAAATCTGTTTAAAAGTATGTAAGTTATGGAGTTTTAATTTGCAATCGATTAAACACAATTGCAAACTCCTTGACGTGTCTTACCAGGGGCCTGTTTCACGATTAATAATATTAATAATATTTAATTTTTATATAGCGCTTAATACAAATGTCTCTAAGGCCATGTAAAATTGATTTCATGTTGATCGTCTCCGCCCGCTTCCTTTTTGGGGGCCGCCTCCTATTTTTTGTTATTTGTTATTTTTTTTTTATTTTTATTTTTTTTATTTTTTTTGAAAGAAAAAAAACATGAAAAACACTGCTAAAATGGCTCTATTTCTGATTTTTTTAAAAAAATTGTCGGCGGCCATCTTGAAAAAAAATAGCCTCGACTGTCAGGGAAAATGTACCGAGCGGCCATTTTGAAATAAAAAATAAAAAATAAAAAGGACCCCTCCTTCCTATTTTTCAAAAAAAAACAGGACGCTAAACATGTTTTTTTTTTTATTTGGCCTTATATTTGATATTTGATATATTTTCTTTTGATTCAGAAAACAACACATAACAGAATACTTACCATATGCATCTTTTCCACCTTTTCTTCAAATACGCTGTTCAAATATTCTTGTACAAACATACTAAGACTCTAGAAAAAATTGTATTGAAATGTAGAGTGGTTGATATGCTATATGATCGGCGATATGCTGAAGTGAAGCTGCGCTAAAAAATGATGCGATGATGCATGCGTTGCGCATGCATATATCGCATGTATATGCTTGAGTCGAGGAGCTAGCTAGAGATGAGTCGATCAAGTCGACTGATCATCGCATCGCAGATACCTCACGATAGCGCGGCCGCGCTCTAGCGCTGGATTTCAGACAGCATGCATGCGCATGCAACGACTTGCATACTACAGCAACGTTGGTTGATGTACATATTCAATTATATACTATTTGTACACGCGGCAGCCATCTTGGGAAAAATATCAAATATCAAATAACATGGTACACCCTCCTCCTCTTTTTCAAAAAATCCGGACGATCAACATGTAATCAATTTTACATGGCCTAAGCGCTTTACAAATATACTATTACCCAGGTCATTGGATTCAGTGCTTGCCCGCACACAATGTGTGCATCTCCACTCCCTGGGGAGTATTCCAGCCAGGCGTTCATGACGCTGAAAAACTGTTTGACCAACAATGACGTTCGCATCCTACCGGGTACCCATTTAACACCTGGGTGGAGAGTAGCAAGTGCAGGTTAATATCTTGCCAAAGGATATTAGTGCCGTGTCGACCTTCGCATCTCCAAGTCAAGCGCCTTAAACCACTCGACCACGACACTCCCACTACGATTAAGCCCTGGGATGCGTCTTAAGCATCCTTAAGTCTGGTTATAAGACTTAGTGTAGGATGCATTTTGGCGGCAGTTTCACAAAGACCACTAAGACGCATACCGTACTTAGTACCCGTTTAACTAAGTTGCATACATGTGGAAGCCCTCGTCTCATTGAGACGAGACATAGGAACTGTTCTTTAATAGTGTAATGTCATGTGATAAATCCCATGTCACATGTTTTGTACGATAAGTCAATAATTACTGTATGTCGTGATGTTTTATTCTATAGAGTACCAAAGAGCTCACGTCATATTCACTCGTCCAGGTTACTGGTTACTGGTGTTCCCCCAGTGTTCCATCTTTTATAGGGTCAAAGGTCGTATTTTAAGGGGATATCTTGTGTCGCTTTGCAGGTCACATTTCTTTACACATTTCTTTCAAATTTTCTATAGAGATGCATTATACTCTAATGTACACACATATTGTTTTAGTGATGCTGCTCCTAGTCTTGACATTCTAGTCTGAGCCACTAGTGGCGATCTCTACGTCATCCTTTTGTTTCAGGAAGGGGGAGAGGCGATCTTTGTCCCTCCTGCAAAAAAAAGGATGACACAAAACTTGCTGCCACTGCCAGGGGCAATGTTTTTGGATCTTGGATTGTTGTCCTAAATAATCTGCAAGGGAATTTACACTTGATAATGTTGCAGGTGGTTATTGATTAGGGGGCGAGGTTTAAGTAGGGTTGCTAAACCCGGGTTGAAAGCAGTCTAAACTTATTATTATGATGAAGATCATCATGATCATTATTGCTTATTACTACCGATATTATTCTAACTTTAATATTTTTATTTGAATCTTTGTTTATTTAGATGTTGGAGACGGAAAGGATGACGACCCATGTGGATATTACCAACTCACCCTCTAGTAGACATTCCATTAAAAATCTAAGAAAGCCATCTTCATTGCAAGTCAAACTTGGTGAGTAAGATGCAACATTTAACCATATTGTAAACAATTTAATCCTTGAGTAGAGCGTTTATATGCCAGTTTAGCTGGTGGTATTCTACATGTGGAGGCGCAGTGGCACAGTGGTAGAGCAGTAGTTTTGTAACTGAGAGATCCTGGAAGAGCAGACTTTAAGCCTTAAGTTTTGTCCCTCTGTTGCATTCTTACAAGATTACGCAGGTAATAGGAAACCATTAAACTGATCTTCACGGTGTACATTTAGGATACAGCAATATCTTTCATCAGTGAAAAATGGCAGCATACATATTTGCCTGGCTTTTACTGTCATGAATACATATAGAACAGTGATTACTATTACAATGTATTGTAATTAGGCCTGTAACCGATCATCGGATCGGGGGCCGATCTTGAGCCGATCAGGGGTGATCGGATAATAATTTCCGATCGCTGATCAATAAAAATGATCGGAAAAAAATTGGCATGCCTACATTATAATCCAAGATGGCGGCCCGCATGTTTTGCCTCTTTTCATAGTCCAATATTATTAATTTCAAAGTCATGAAAAGGCACTAATATCAACAAACATGGTCTACAACAACTCCAAATGACAAAATTATCTCAGCCATGATTTTTTTTTGAGCATTTGATAGCCCAAAACTTGAAAATTTTCGTCATTAAAAAAAAAAAAAAAAAAAAAATTCTGCTGATTTTTTTGTTGCCAATTATTTTTGCCGATACCGATCACAGGTGCGAGGATGTTGCTCCGATCTTCCGATCTGATCAAAGCCCCAACTTACAGGGTTAATTGTAATAGCTTTTACTTTACTACATGTACATCCAAAGTTGATGTCAAACTGATAAGTTTTTGTGTGCAATACACGGTGATCCACCATAGTCAATTTTGGGCATTTGTATAAATGTACAATACATAATATGTACAATGTACTCCCAAACAATGTAGCAGTATAGGGTTTCAATCAGTAGTACTTAGGGATAGACCAGTTTTGGAAACCTCTTATTACCAATCATGTGAAAGAATATGTTTTGACTAATACATGTACGTGATGATAAATTCAGTAAATTATTATATCTATCCGGACTGGATAGATATCACGTAGTCCCATATACATCTTTCTGTGTACAGTGCTTGTAACTTTACCTAGACTGGGCCGAATTTCTTATCATTTTGATGATTCCAGAACCTTGCAGTACACACCAATACTAATATACTACTGTTAATGATCAACCTTTTCTAATCGATTCCACAACGCTTCTTTGACAATGCAATTTCATGACCAGAACTGGTCTATACCTTTAAGCAATATCATGACAGGGTCTATGTCATTATGTCATTAGTTATAACAACACTTCCAAAAATAATGAATATCACATACATGTAGCGGGTTGTTAACAATTTCTTTGTCAGACAGTTATTCTTGATAAAAATTATTTTAAACAAATTAAAAAGGTATTTTGTGCAATTTAATTGAGACAATAATGTTACTTATAATTGTTATTATTGTCATTATTATTGCAGTATTATTTGTATGTTGTTAGTCATATTATTATTATTATTCAATATGAAAATTGTATTAACTGAGTGATTTACAATAGAGGTGTACAATAGGCCTACATATTTATGAATGAGAGGGATAATAAAGTGTGTTAATAAATAAATCATACTACTGTATCTGTATGCACTTAACATGTTGATCCTTTTTCTACAAACTTGTGCATTCAATATCCTTCCAATGCAGTGCACTGTGTGTAGTTTGTAATATATAACCGGCAGTGAAAGCATTGCGTGAAAAGTGACTTCTAAAGAAAAACAAGATATAAAAATTTGAATTGAGGCTATGGACAAAGTGAATGTGAGAAAAAGAGAAGGATAAAATGAAAGTAAATGCATGTAGATTCAAGAGATGGAGGAGAGAGAGGGATGACAAAGAGAAAGAGAAGAAGTAGGAGTAAGAGAGAGAGAGAGAGAGAGAGAGGGAGAGAGAGAGAGAGAGAGGAAGGTACTAGATGAATAGAAATGTATCTTGAGAGCTTTGTAATATATAGTTGTCTTAGAAGATTGAATCACAAGTCACAGAGGAGTTCTAGTATAATAGATGCAACAGGTATTCTCCAAGGAGAACCCAATGAAAGGGCATTGCCATTGAAAGAGAAAATTATGAATATGTATTTTACTTGCCATACTCTGTTAATAGCATGGTAGATTTCTCTTGAGTAAAAAGCCAGCACACATTTCAAACATGGAACAGCTCAAGATATATTCAAGCTCTTCACAAATTTCTTCCCACAATATTTTACCATGCCATTCTCACCAAACTAGGCATAGAAAAATAGTTTACCGCTACAACACAGGTAAAAGGAAGGAGAAATGTCTTTGATGTTTAGAGAAAAGATTGTCCACAAGCAAATTTCCCATTTGCAGTGTCCATTCCAGTCGCCATTCAGATATTTGTTTTCTCTTCATTCCTTTGTTTTCAGTGCTAGTTTTTAAAGCCCCACTGCACTACTTACACCTACCTGCGCCTAGCAAACAATGCCTAATCGGGGACCATTGGTCCCTCATGATCCTCTTTTTCTTACATTAATTGAGAGCTTATTTGATGAGAAAACCACCTGTCAGTGACCGTGCAAGGAGGTCTAATCCCTCCTGGCCAAACTAGTGCAGTGGGGCTTTAAGACATTTTTCTGTGATATTCAAGACTGCCTGACTCAATTATATTACACGATAATTTCATTTCTTGATTTACTTCTAAACTAATGAATTTCTATTCCTGTTTCTCTAAGGAATTTAAGTTGATTTCAATCCAGTTTTTATAATTTAATCAAGCAGTGCACTTAATCTTCATTTCCACCTGTTTACACCTCCTCCTCGTTGCCAGGTACTGTAGTTGATAAAGTCAGAGTATGTAGGACAGCTTGTTGGAGTACATGTAGACTAGAAGCTGGAGCATGCCAATGTATGTTTACAAGGCACAATATTGCTGTGTTATAGAGCAGATTGAAATGTAACCACAAAAATAAATTAGGATGATACACAAATTCTAAAGCGGATTAAATTACCAAGAGCATTGGACATGAGATGTATTGAGCAATGAGAACATCACAACAAAAAATTCTCACCCGATTCTATTAATTAAAGAATTACTCAGAGTTATTCATCACCCTTCCTTTGTGAATAAGAATCAAATAATCAAGTTTGATGGATTTACATATGAGTTGGTACTAAGGCAAAGAAATGAATGTTATTTTAGTATCACTAAACTGAATGGCAATATCAAAATCAACCAGAAATTAAGAAATACAGTTGGTATATTGACAGTAGAAAGTAGGTGTCACATCCCACAATTAGTACTTAACATATCAGCTATCGATTAGGTCCTCTCCTTGTATTTATTTTTGGCATTGATCTAGTTTAAATTATAAAAATAGAGAGAAAGGAAATATTTCAAAGGTTCAAAGGTTGAAGCTGACTGTTGTTTCGATAAAAGCAAATTACCTTGCTTTCTGTGTCTTCTGTGCTCCTATCACGTACACACATACATGTATATGTAGACAGAAGTCAACCCATTCTTTGTTTATTTGAAAGTGTTTGCTATCCTTTCAAATTATTTAAACAAAAACAGCTCTCACCCGTTGCCTCTAAACAATAACCAGTTCTGAAGTATGTAGACTACTATGGTAAGTCCACATCATATATGAAAGGGAAACAGCGAGTTCGATAGTCGAAGCTCCAAAGATTGTTTCGAGTTCAGGAAATGTAAGAAAAAAAATAATGATATATATTTATATCACAAAATCAAACTAAACTTAGATGAACATGTACCTACGATTGTCAGCTCCATGTGAACAGACCATGTTGATCACAATTCGTACAAAAATATAGTTTATGTCACAGTTTTTGCTGTAACAGTATATTCACAAGGGAAGTGGAATAATTTGGTGGGGAAATCGATAGTCACGTCTGGGAATTCAAGTACCTTCTCTCTCAAAGTACAATGGCTGTCAAATATCAACTAATATTCATTTCTTATCATTCTTCTGATGTAATAGTAACACCTACGTAAAACCCAAAGAAAAGTAAAGGTGGATTTGTGTTAAGAGGTTAATATATATACAGTTTGTAACATTATGGCAGATATTGGGGAGAAATTTTAAGACTATGAAACAGAGTTCAACATTTATTAGTTTGAAATAAGATAAAGCTATAGGTGATGGTCCTAAAATGTAAAGTTCAATAGTTGCACATTTCAGTTATATTTGTTATTCATATTTGAACTTTCAATGAGAATAGGTTAACATATCAGTTGCACACACACACGGTACTGTATTCTCTTACATGTATTTTCTTGAGAGTTTGATATGTGCACAATTTGTAAATTGTCACTTGGTTCAGAATTTAACAATGTCACAGAAAAATGAATAGGCAGTACATGCACGAATGGGTTATGCAAGGAGTTTAATCATTATGAGAATGTCTGTGTACTCTGTATCATGAACAAATTATCTCTACATGAAAATATTGGCTTACACAGTATAAAGTTTGTGCAAGTGGTGTTTTGATTGATAATAATCTGACAGCAGTGATCTTTGCTCTAGAAAACTATTTTTTCCGTTGGAAGTTAGCGGTTTTGGAAAACCCATGTTGATACGAAGCAATGCACTTAGAGCTTTAGAATATACACCTGTATATACCGGTACATTTTGTTTAAATTAGGTCAAAAAATTTGCCAAAGGAAAAAAGGAAATTACCACAAGGTAACTTGTGTTACATCCAAGCAAATTTAACTTGCAATATTCAATATTCATTATTTTGCAATCCACACTTTCATTAATAATGAAGATGATCCCTTTTGATAGTTCTCGCTAATCTCGGGTATATACATTTTACATGTAGCAGTTTGCAATGCATGTAGCTTAGTATGTTTGTAATTTGATAGGATTAAATGTGCTTTGCGTGTAATATAGGCAAAGATTGTACATGCATGTGGAAGCCAATTCATTGTCTGTGGCGCTCTAATGCAATTCTAATTACTCTTTGCTATCTACCCCTAGACCATTTTCATTGAAATTAAATTCCGTCACGCTTGGTTTGCATAAGTTGATTGCGATTGCTATCACTGTACTGTGTGACCTGCTTCAAGAGTATTATACAAAATGGCGGAGAAACCACCCTATACATGTACATGTATTAGTCAACTATTCATTGATATTATTGGTAGTTAGGGGTATTTCACAAGGATCATTTATTCACAGAGAGAGAGAGGGATGGAGGGAGGGAGAGATGGAGGGAGAGATGGGGAGAGAGAGAGAGGAGGGGGGGGGGGGGTGGAGGGATTGAGGAGAAAGAGTAAGACAGCAACAAGAGAATGTACATGTAAGAGAGGGAAGCATGTAACTATATAAACTTATCTAATACTGGTACAAAATTACTCATGAAATGTCAATAACCATCACTATATTGTTTGCATGTAATTGTTATGATGAACCAAATTATCATCTCTGCAAATGATTACGACAGAATATGTTGTTAAATGAATCAAAAGCATTTGTTGTCTCAAATAACCTTGTCTGGTCTTCTATTGCAATGATTAAAAATTATCCATCTTTTGTATCGTTAATTTTGAACTTGATATGGTTGGCATGGGAACACTGTGCACCAGTTAATTCATCACATCAACAGGGTATGTAGTCATGTTTAGTCTCTCACATCAGACTCTTATAGGCAAAATGATGTACATGTACATATCTGTAATCTGTACTGTGTGTTTAGTTGCTGAGCAGATACTGTTAAAATTGATATGAACTTGTGAACAGATGCAGTCAAAATTTATGTGAACTAAATCCATACAAAAAAAATTAAAAAACGCTTTTGGAACTCTTTATCAATTTCCTACAATTGGAAAGTGATGTTTCCATTTATAAACCTGACATTCAATATATTCATGAATCTATCAAAATGAAAAATGCAAGTTCAAATTATATGTACACGTATGTTCGTGATTGGTTAAAAATCAAGTTGTATACACATTTTTAGTTTGATTTTATTTGAAGCAAGGGGGCCCTGCTCTGACAACTGTAAGTACAAAGTGTAGAATGATTTTTGTGGTTGCAGATTGAGTCTGTTGTACTGGCTTTAGACTTACATGTACTCTGGACTCACCATGAAAATATTTTCTTGATGTAAGCCACATATTATCATGTAGGTCATGGGGATATACCAAGTAGAGGCTGAATGGTTGTAGACTATCATCCTTAGACAGTGCTTTAGAGGTTTACCGCACCACTTCAATATTGAAGCAGGAAGCGTGAAAATTGATGTGAAATTACAAACCCTCTATTCTCTCTCTAGAGTGCCGGTTTATAATGTCATAATTTAAAGTGATCTTGGGAAATCTAACTTACTTCAGATTTTTCACCTGTTCATATAACATGTACATCTTAAATTTTCTTGAGGGTTATTATCTAACAGAATAAACAAGCCAGAAAAGCCAGTGCCATTATTCTTTGCATTTGTTGGAAAATGCTTGTTACTTTTTCAGGTAAAGGAAGTTCAGGGTGGAGAAATATTTCTAAAGATAAATCTGCAATTATTTGTTTCCAAAAGTTCAGTTTTAAATTCTTCTTCATTACATATTATAGAGTTAATTGTTAATCACTACAGATAAAATACAGCCATCAAACAATTTAAACTTTAAATACACTGAACATGATTGCATTCATTTTCAAGAAACCAACTCAAGGGCAATCTCGATGTATTCTAAATGTAAACAAATCATGTTCAAACTAGGTAATTTATCCTTTTAAATGTTAATATTGCACATTTCAATTGGATGGACAAGAAACTTGAAGTTGCCTTTTAGGTTGATTTTCAGTCATTCTTTGTGATCATGTTTCTGCTCCTTTACCGAAGCTTGACAGTCCTGGAACAGAGCTATACGTCCTACATGCATGCGTGTACCTGAGAGATAATCTACATTCTGGGTAGTTAGTTCACAATTTGTGTTCATAATGCAACTAATATGGGTGCCTGTATCTTGCATTCTTTGTCAAATACTACATGTACCTGTATATTATCAAAACAAAGCAGATAACTTTTCTAGAGATAATTACTATGCCTTACATTCATTCAAAGGCAGTGTTTATTCATGGTATATTTCTGTGACCATATACATGTATCTGTACCAGAGGTACCAGAGCAACTGCTGAATACCGATGACTAGATTGAGATTTCAGTCTGTAAACTCATTGATGAGGAGGAGGTGTTGTAGTATAGTGGTTCATTCACTTGACTCTTAATCCAAGGGTTGAGGGTTAGGATCTCAGCTTGGCACTAACATCATTTGGCAAGAGACTAATCCACATTTGTCGCTCTCCACCCAGGTGTAAATGGGTACCTGGCATTCACTGGGCTGACTGAATAATAATTGCAGGTCCCTCAGGAAAAACATTGCAGCTGATGAGGCTTCCCTTGATTAAAAAAATGATTATTATTTAGTTTGATAAAAACAGGAGTAGAAGGGAGTTCATACATGTAGACATTGTTCTATCCCTTGATTGATGTAGTTTCTGGAGTCTTGAAGCTATCAGCAGAGGTGCTACTTTTCTATGTAAAAGTCCAGTGATCTTGATCAAGACATGAGTAGGCTACTGTGTATGCATCGATGGTGTAGTTTCTTGGACTCTTAAAAGGAATGAACATAATAACCATGGCCATGTGGCCGGCCAGGTGGGATGTTGACCCATGATGAATGACCTGATTGTATGGCCCTTGCTCTAGTGAAAGTCATTCGTAACTCTAACCAAAATTATACTTACAAACATGGTTCAATCGCTATACCTAGCGCTAACCCTAAACCTAAACCTCCATCTAAACTTTAAACCCAACAAACCTTAGCTCTATTATCTTTGATGAATGAAAGGTGAGAGCAAAATGTCATCAGAGTAAATATCGCATTGCCCAATACTTTTAAACTACATATATGATTGCCTGAGTTAAACCTGACTTGTCATCCAGCCTACTCTAGCAGAATACCACCTAAGTATAATCATCTGTTTTGTCAAAGAAAGTATCTTTACAAAGCCTTAAAGTTCTATCATCTGCTGTAAATTGAGACCCAACAGAGATATCCATCTCAAATAAAAATGTTCTGGAGATATGTGAGAGTTAAACTGAAGCTGGAGATGATTCTTGAGTAGAAAGATGGAGAATTGAAGATATAAGAGGAGATAGCAATTTGACAGAAGTGGGTTTGAAGAATGTAATTGTAGACAACAACAGATAGTGCAATTGTGGTACTCCAGAAATTCTTTAAAAAAGAGAAAAATACCAAAACAGAATTGCACATGTACGGTTAATATTCTGACTTGTTCAGTCCAGCTCAGAGAGTCAGTGATTGTTTAAAGTATACCATGTACAGTATGTTAACCAAGGGATAACAGAATTTCTCTCTTTCTGTATAACGTTTTATCAAATTTCTACTATCTAGTGTCATTCAAAGATTTTTCTCTTTTATAGCTTAAAACTTTTCTAGATATGTTCATAAATCAGGTATTTGAATAAAAGTGATAAAAAACCTTTAGTTTTTATGATAAAAAAGGTGAACGATTGCTTAATTCAACTGGTTGTAAATTCAAGAGAGTTGTTTTGTTGACTTGTAGAAAATTTGTGATATAACATCTATAACTATAAAACTATATTTCATATGAGAATGTTGGAAAAATACTTGTATTACAAATTTTTTTTTCATTCTTACAATAATAACGATTTCAGTACTCTTCTTTTTGTCTTCGTAATGTGTTGTGTGGGTATGAAATGGGTTCTAAATCTTTGGAGAGACGAAATGGAATATATTATTTGGATATATTTTATTAGGATGGAGACAAAAAAAGTTTAGACGTTGATGATGAGATCATCTCCTAGATGATGGAGTCACTCTGACGTCATTCCTCCCACAACATCGTCAGACTGACCAAAGGGGTTTGAAAGCATGCATTAGCTCCTCTCACTATCCCTGCATTCAATTACGGCTGTGCAATTAAGAGCGAGAAGACATACAGAGCTGTAGAGTACATGCACGCATTCCTATCGTAGGGTGCAAAATTAGGAATCTAAAGGGGAAGAACTCCACCCTGATATGAAGTTGCTTTCAATAAAGCAGACAAATTAAAGAAACCGGTTAGTAAAGTTTGAGCCGAATTTGATTAAAATTAAGAAAGCTGCGACATATGCGAAGTTGCGACAGTTAAACACAAATTGGCAATACTGTGACATATCTTTTGAGGTCCTCTCCCATTTTTACTAAACATTAAATTTCCATTTTATTGGTTATTGATGAAAGAATAAATTTGTTTCATACATGGGTTTGTGTAAAACATATTTGTAATAATTATGATTGCAGGGCCCTGAGGGTTAACAGTATTAATTCTGATGATGCTACCCTGGGTAAACAAGACATATTGCTATTATGAGGACGATTATTATGGTGCATGTATGACTGAAATTTTTCTGTAGAGAAAATAGAAATTTATGAACTTTTTAGTACATAGAAAATTGGAGAAGACCATGAAGAGTTGTGATTGATTGAAATAAACTTCATATGGAAATTGATACTTTCTTATTTTTAATTGGATTTCACTAAAAACATTCACTGGTCTGTCTCTCTAATTGTTCTGCTTCTATTAAAAACTAACTTGATACCAGGATGGACCTTTAAGAGAAGACATGCAGAGATGAAGAGAACATGCATGAACTTCTTTTGATTCTGTAGGGCGTGCAATTAGGGAATCTTGAAGTATAGAAATGATAGCTAGCAAGCAAGTACTGCAGTTGTACAGTATGTGAATATAGAGAAAATGTTTACAATGCATCATGTCAAGGGCAGATAATAGACTACATACTCTACTCTTTTTCCTGTTTCAGCTTCTCTTTCTCCTGTTTCAGCTTCTCTTTCTCCTCAGTACGGAGTAGGAGAGTATCAAATGATTATGTATGTCAGTGCGCAGAGGAGGTCCATCACCACTGTCTCTCAGTGATCAATATTCTGACAGAATATTCATCCTAATCTGTGATGATTGGTAATCTAATTTTTGAGTGTCTATATTTTGATCAGTACCTTAGAATAAGATTCGTCTGTAGTTTGTGATGATTGCTAATTCAATTTTAAGTGTCCTTTTGATCAATATTTTCGAATATAATTTGTCTGTAATGTGTAGTGATTGCTCGTGTTATTAAGATGGTGATTACAGGCTTCTTCAGGTAATGGGCTAACATCCCACTTAATACCTTTAACAAAAATTGTTTATATGTATAAAATGTTTAGGGTCTAGATAATTACAAGGTATACATGTATGGCATTCTAATATGTATATCATTCTAATCTGTATACTGCATGTGTGCACAGTGTACATATTGAATAATAGTGACAATAACAATTGAATATGTTTCTCAGTTTCAAAGTGCAATCATGTACATGTGCTCATATCACATGGGAAAATCACACTGATCCCTGTGATGCTTATAAATTACACAAATTACATGTTCAAGTGCAAGTATCTGAACATGTGCTATATGGCTTATACATGTATGACTAATGGTAAAATGATTTTTTAAATAAATATCATATTCATAGCTTTGGCTTAATTATGCTAATTTTCATCAATAAACATGTCCATTATTTGCATAAATATACAGCTGTATGCTATGCACAAAGCTTGCCTTTGCTGAAACAATATCTCAGTAACCACTACATAATAACTCTCTGCTTATTGAGTAAAGAAATATATCTCATTTTGTGAACAGTGATATGAGCTTGGGAATGTCTAGATTGCCCTTTTCAAAACTATTCACCACAAACATCCATGACATTGCTGATTGTAAACAACTTATCAACAAGGGAGAATTGAAAGCAAATATCACATTTGGTTGCTACCAACAAGGTCATCCTTTTACTCTCTGCAGTCTGCAATATATTCCTCTTTCAAAGGAGAGAGACCGGTGGTGGAGAACCGGGAGAAGGGAGAGTGGGAGACAGAGAGAGAGAGAAGGGGAGGGGGGTAGAGATAGAGAAAGAGAGGGAGGGAGAGACTTGTTAGTCATGTTACCTTCTTCGCAACTTCTTAGTCATTATATGACATTGATGATGCTGTCTTTATACATTGACTTTTAATTTTGATTTACCTTTGATGGTATTTATATACATGTACATGTACATATTGTTCACCATTTGTTTTCAGATCTGCTAGTTTGCTTCATGTGGATGGTAAAAAAGTTACGGCTCTTGAATTGTTTTCTTCATTTCTTTTATTTATTTCCTTCCCCCTTCAATTTATCACATTTGTAGAGAGGAAGTGTTTATTGAAATCCTGTACACAATCAAATAATATTGCTTTGAACATATTGTTCCTCAAAGTTGACTAAAGGTGATGTAAATTACGCAGGTATCATTTGGAAAAGCTAGATTTTCAATTTATTTTGTTCTGTACCATTGTGTTGGAATCACTCTGTGAAATCAATGTTGATAAATGGTTGCCAAATCTGATGCTGAATTATTGTGTTCAGGTTTATTTACATATATTCATTATTGATTCCTTTTCTTGTTTGATTCATTAGGGCGGATGGTTGGGGGGGGGGGCAGCAGGAATCATATGATAAAGTAGTACTGAACTGCATTATAATATCTTGTGCTGTGAACAGTTGAATGAGTAAAATGCAAAGAATGCTCTAATGACTGCATGCCTTTGGTTTGTTCAAACAGCAAGCTATATGATTATTATTTTCCTGAGCATATATCACGGTACATTAGGCTAGAGTGACACATAATTATATGTACCTTGGAAGCTGCAATTTGGCAAAGAGTCATGTACATGTAGCCAATGTAATAATTGCATCCAAGTTTATTGATTTTATTTCTTGTGCCATCAAAGCGGTGTCTAGCTCTCACAGTCTATGATCCATTCTATTTTTTTTCCAAGGCCATGGTTTTTGTTGGAAAAAGGTCACATCAAATTCATGTCCTTTTCTCCATTAATGCTTTTAGTTGGAGGGGTGGCTATTTGAAATGGAACTTGACCCAATACATGTAGTTATTAACAGAACTCTTGAATATTCAAATTGGCAAATAATAAATGTGACCATGTAGACATTTCACAGAAATAGAACAAGCCTATTGCACTTCAAATTAGCCGGTTCTGATCTTGAACCAGATGAAAATTATATTGAGGTGTATCTAGCCATGATAAAAACAGTTCAGTTGCCTTACAATAGAGCAAGAGAGCTCTTTGCCCCCTCACCAGATTATCTACTGTTTCCCTGCTTTTTTTTCTTCCCATAACAGGATGATTGAGTTGCAATGAGAGAATTATTACTTGCCCCCTAAATTGTATTTGATGAAATAAAACCCTTCTGGGTGAACTGAGGTGCAACAATCCACTCTCAATAGTGCAGATTGCTAGAGATAATGAATTTAGTTTGTGCCGCTAATCGCACCCTGCGTATGATTGAACTTTCTCTCTTGCCAAAGAGATGTGTCTGCCTGCATAGATTTCTTAGTGCATCCGCGTCAGAGAATAAAAACGTTTTTCCGCCGTGGGCATGCCGTGGCGGTAAACTGGTAGGTGAGGACTTTTGAGGTTATCCAAACACTCCTGTGTTTTGTGTTCTCTCTGTCTCCCTATCTGTCTGTCGCTCGCTCTACCTTGTGTTTTCCTCCTTGTCCCTCTCTTGCTCTCTCTCCCTCTTTCTTTCTCTGTTTCCAGTCTCATTAAATTTCTGGTTCTTTTTCCTTCTGCTTTCAAATCTCTTTTTATATTCTTCTTTTCTAAATCAATGCTCTTTTCTTTCAATCTAATATAGTGTCTAATTGTTCTGATGTAACTTAGTTCCATGTTTTGGGGCTTATGACAGAAGGAGAAGAAGCAAATGTTATGATTAAAGGGAAAACATTGTAACATGAAAATAATGATTAAAAATAAAGACATTGCATGAAATAATGATTTTTTTTTTTAAAGGGAAGACACCATGTGGTCATTTAAAAATGAGAAAAGCTCATTTCACACTAACCTATCTGCTTAAGATATGAAGTAATTGATATCGCAGAGCTAGAAGGTTTCAACTATTTAAATGGGTCAGGGTGAGGCTTCACTACGGTTTTGAATCTTAAAACACAAATTGAGAGAAACATGTACCGGTATGTAGAAAAACTGTGAAATTATAGTAATTACTATTCCTATGGCCTATGAAGTGCAATAGACTCCATATATGAAGCTAGCAGGACTGATAGTACTGTGTCAAGAAGTCATTATGTATCTCAAGAGCAATTTATCTCTTCCACAAAATCCCTCTCCTAATGGGTTCCAATGCCTGTTTAATAGCAGCGCAGCAGTAATCATGAAAATGAGGGTTTCAATATTGCATGCTGCTAATGCTTCTGCAAGCTTGAGGATAGAGGTGTGTTTTCTTATTGGTGACGTACATGTATGTATGTTCATCAAAATATGAAAAGTTATATCAGCTTCTATTAAAAGCGATGTCAAGTGACCTAGTGCCATAGACATTACATGAACATGGTCACCATCATCTGACCTTGCTTCAAATTTTCAAAGTGCTCAAAATTATACAAATGTATCATCTGAAACATATGCAAAAGTCAGATCATTAGATTAGAAAGAAACTCTGTTTCTATGGAAGATTCACGTCCTAATTATCTTAAATGAAATTTTTGTATTATTCTATATCCGATGTTAAGGCTTGTTTATTGTCCTTTGCACAAAAACCTGCAGGAAAAACTGCACTTTTAAACTTTCAAACTACCCAAAATGGCCTAGCGTAAACTGAATGTGACTCTTGTTAGAAATGAAAGAGTGCTGCTTTTGGTGTGATTTCGAACTCTTGAAAACCTCAGAAGAAACGTTCCAATCGGCAGAATAATGATAGTAAATAGGGGGAAAAAAGAAGAAAAAATGCGGAAAATGTGGGTTGTGGTGAGGTTAATGTGGTTTAGAAACTCAATTAGCATACTTAAAGAGAAAATAAGTTCTTATCTTCTCAATAGGTTAAAGTATACAGTTATTACGTTAAACTTTTTCTTCTTGGAAAACTTTTACTTTTGTTGCTATCTTCAATATTTGAAGGAAAAAAGTAATTTCCGTATTTGCCAGCGTTGAGAAAACTGTTTTTTTTACAAACTGATACCAAATTCATCAATATGCTTATAAAATTTAAAAGAAAAAACAGAGTTTAAAGTTGTATTTACTCCTAAAAAATGATTGTAATTTACCAAATCTTATTTTGAAGCTAGTTACTGCTATTGTATTGCAGGCAGTTTTGGTATCCGATATATACCCCCGTCTGCCACAATGCAATGCGAAATTGCTTGAAATGGATACACACAAAAAAAGAGGCTTTTTTGCAGACAGCAAATGCGCAGTTACTGTCCCTACTTTGGCAATGGCGTGGGTTTTTTAACATGGACCTGACTTCTTTTTTTTAGCGCGAAAAAGAGGGGTGTGGTTAATATACGAGGGCGGTTTATACACCGTTAATTAGGGTACATGCTGATTTTGACTGTTGTTGCACATAGGTCGCACCCAGAATTTGCTATATTTTCTCTTTCAAAAATCCTGCAGCCTTTACGCCATCAAATACGGTACTGTGTTATGCCATATTACGATATACACTGTTATATAGTGCTTTCAAACATTATACTTGCGTGTTTCAGAAGTTGTATATTCTATCATAATATTCCATCACAAAAAATTAATCTGTGGTCCCATGTGTGCAAATGGTGAACTTCTGATGTATGTGATGTCAAACAAGCTGTTTGTCATTTTGATCAATTTTGCTGGTTCAAAGGCATTAGTAATATAAGGTTCCCTATTTTTGGATGCTCAACAGTTAAAGATGGGATGAGTTCCTAAAAACTTGCAATTCATGACAAATACGAAATATCATCTGTTCAGAGCCTAAGCGCATTAACTGGGTAAGGTATATAAGTTAACGCCCTTCTGGCTCCAAACATATGATGATATTACCTTAACACTTCACACAGGAAAGATAATGACAATGATTGGTTGGTGGACTTACTACTGGTTATATCCACAATGCTGTAACGGGCTTGGGAGTAATTTATCATGAGGCATAAACCTCTTTACTTAATGGCTTGCAATGTCATGTGTAAAGCTGCAAAAGCCATGAGCTGAAAATGAAGGCATCAATTTTGCATGGCATGATGATGATGATGGGATTGAAACGAGCTTCACTGATTGTAGGTTCGTGTTGAATTTATTTTGTCTGTTGTACGTTGCGCACTGTGAAATATCAACAAGATCAGTGCCATCATAGAGGACTACAAGTATGCATTTCTTTTGTAAAAGCCTGGAGTGGGTTTTATGAAAAGGGATCATTAGAAAATGCATCAAATAAAGAATTCTTTGTAAGAATAAAAGAGCTGTAGATATGGAAGTGAGGTGAGGAATGGGGGATTAGGAAGCCGAGAATGACTGGGTAGGAGAAAGTGGATAGATTCATCTAAAGAGAAGTATCTAGGCTAGCATACATGTAAATTAAGAGGAGAAAGACAGATTGAGAAGAAAGAGGGTGTGCTTGTGTTGGAGGGAGTGGAGTAGTACCAAAAATATGTGTAGAAACAGTAGTCAAAGGCAGTGAAAAAGGCTTTGTCCAGAGTCATTAAGTCATTTGAACAGAATGAGCATAAAATGTATTTCATTAAATCTACAAATATAGAGATGATTCAACCTTTCCTCCTGGCTTTATTTTGTCATGAGATGTAAGGTTACGATTTAGTTTTGTCAATTTTTGTCACCTGCTCTGTGTCTGTATACTTAATAAAATAACTAGCTCCAGAAATCGACTTACATGTAGCTTGGCAAATGGCAATCACAAATTATACAAAAAGTTGATGAGAAGGAGAAGAAGAGGCCCTCATTAGCATAATTAGCAGTCAACCTAAGTGACCCCCTTGCCACATGTGTTCCTTCATAATAGATTCATATCTAAGGTTATCCCATGAGATGTAGCCTCATGAATAGTAAATCTTATCTACCTGATTCTATCTTCTTGCCGAGAGCACTATTTGCTCTTTCATCGATCGCTGTTTAACCCCTCTCATCCCAAGCCAGCTGTCCCCGGAAAAAAATGAATTCAATTGTGAAATGAATGTATTGTGTAGAAGCATTAGAAGTATGGGTGGATGTGGGGGGGGGGGGGGGCATTTTTTAATTTTTAAGAAGAGATGAAAAGTTATCCACTGCTAGGAATGTAATGAGAACAGTGTGAATCATTCATTCTTAGGGGTAAAAAATGATCCTGGTTACCTTGGACCTCATATTGTTCTTGGACTCATGACTTTGTTATACATGTACAGTGAAAAAGAGTGGAAGGGATATGGGATGGAAATGGGAAGGATCAAATGACCCAGGGATATGAAATATTAATGCATGGTCTGTGATCACCTTTCTCTATCTGGCTTTTAAGGTTTCATATTGTAGAGAACAATTTGGCTCCTTCAATGTTTCAGTCTCTTTTCAGTCTAAAGGCCCGTGGAAAATTGAGTGATTCTTTGCATGTAGTTTGATTGTGCTGGAAGTAGAAGCTCGTTGGTCACAGCTGATGTGTAAAAGGTCTCGGTGCATAATACATTGTGGTCTTGTGATTGAGTTGCTTTCTCTCAAGCCCCCTAGGATATCTATTGAATGGAGAGGAAATGCTGCTCATTGAGAGAGCCCCCTTCCACCACCTGGCCATGAACTAGTCAAGCTCTAGTCACACCCGACAATACAAACACCAGACTGACTCTAACACTGAGCACAAAATTACATTACCTCAAATGGCCAAGAATATGTAAACTTGGAGTCGATTTGTTGCGGTTTTGGTCGATGTGACTGGGTTGTTAAGGCCTAGGGATGGATGGCTAGCCAGGGCCATGTCTGGTATTAATTCATAGAAGGAAAATCAGCCGGATATAGAATGTGATTGCGTAGCCAAGGTACTGTCGCCTATTACCAAACTGGTTACAAGGCATGAGGTAAATGGGATTATTATCATCTTTATTGTGTTGCAAAGTCTGAAAGATAAAAGTTAGACCTACATGTAGATGAAGAAAAAAAGAAGTAAAATCATGGTGATACTCTCTCTCTCTCTCTCTCTCTCTCTCTCTCTCTCTCTAATTTGTAAACACGGACTCAAATTTGATACTTTACCACAATTCGTAAAGCCATGAGCAGAGCCTAGATTTGTCAGTTTTCTGGCTACGTCCAAAGCAGCTAAAGTCTCATAGTGCAGACACAGTTACGCATAATGACTGACAAGGTTTTGTACCTGCAAACTACTCTCCCCCTCCTTTTTACTCTTTTGCCTTTTCCTCTTTCTTTTCTCTTGCACTTTTCTCTCCAGTTCTATTTCTCTTACTCAGTCCATTTCTGTGTTTGTGTCTTGCTGCCCCTGTAGAGAGAACGAATACCCTTTCTCTCTTCTCCCTCTCTCTCTTCTTATCTCTCTTCCACTAAGTCACACTAGGCATACATGTACGAATGGTTGCTGACTTCTGACATCCAAAAAATAGAGGTAAAAGGTCAATAGAGAAAGCTAGAAATAAAATGGTGAAGCTACGTGCAGATAACAGAGAAAAGATAGTAGGTTACAGAAAAGGAAAGGAAATGGGGAGTATTGTATGTAATGGGAGGGAAGAAACATTTTTCAGAAACATGGCAAATAAGCACAGAAGTCACCTTTTATAATATTTTTTCTTTCTTTCAAGTGGTTCCCTCGGAAAGAACAAAGAGTGACATCTTACAATAAACTGGTTGATGAATATATATAATGATGTTGATAACTCTCCGTTTTTAATAATGCTCATCTTTGTTCTTAAAGGCATTACCATGACATTTTTTTTTTTTTTTTTTTTGGGGGGGGGGGGAGGGGGGAATCTATGAAACTTAGTCTTGAGTGTATTATGAAGGGGAGGGACTTTTTCCATATAACAGACAGTAGCAATATTCTGCAACATGTATCAATGAATATATTGTACTTTATTTAACCTTTAGTATATTTACTTGGCTGCTGTAGGATGAAGCAATTTACACCCCTTAAACTATTCACTTTAATACCCTATTATATGCACAGCATTGAGGAAGAAAATTTTGAATCAAATTGCATGATTTTTACACCACACTTGCCTACTGTAGTGGTTGCTAGAAAGTATTTCAAGTCAATTTTGATAAGGTTTTTATTGAGATCACCCCTTCATTTCCGTTGCCAAGCAATCAAGGTTTAATCCAACGCTCATATCCACCCAAGGCCATGCATTCCCACATGTCTTTTTTGACAGACATTTCATAAACTGAGATATTCATTGAATGGAAGAGCGTCTATATGTACATGTAATGTTGCTTTGTGTTTTTCGGTACTGTGATCAGTTCATATAATGTGGGTGAAGGTAAGAGAACACTGTTCTGTAGGAAATACTAGAGTTAATGAAAAAAAGAATGTTTAAATTGATTACACTTTGTCATGTTAAGCATAACTGCATATCTTAGATTATCATTTTTCCTTTTTTTTTATTGAATGTCTAATAAAATATGAATATGCACAATGATATGTCATAAATATATTGCACTTAATATGGTCTAGTGGATAAGTCCCTGGACTGCATGAGGATCACAAGGTGCAGGGCTCAAGTCCTTACTGCAGCATGAATGTCCTTTGGCAAGAGGTTAATCTACATTTGCCACACACTTTACCCAGGTGAAGTAAACAGGGACTTGGAAGGAATCAGTTCCTTAAAATGCTAGAGTGCCGTAATGGCAGCCATACTAAAGCTGTAATAGTAGTAGTATATTTTACTTCAATAGATGCGTTTGGACTGTAATCAATTAATTCCTCAATAAGATCAAATTTATATAAAATTTATTGTTACCTCAGACAACCCAGTCATTGCTAAAGTTATTCTAGACCAGTTGGAAAGAAGATTTAGTACATACATCTGCATAGACCGTTTGATATAGAAACCCAATTGCAATCATAATCATCATAGAGAAAGTAAGAAAATATACAAATAAGTGTGTTTTAATGATATTTCAGAATAATTTTGTTCAATATGATGCATCCCTGTATTTAAAGCACTGAATTAAGCCTGTTGCTCATTGTATGAACAGTGACAGTGATGGCTCTTACAAGGTAACAGCAAATCAAAACACCTGCCATTTTTCCTCATTTTTAATTGCCTCTCATGTTTCTGTTGTAGGTGCAATTACAATGTATATCAGTAGTGAATTGAGAGAACAGGCATAATTATGTCATATACTGTATCGTAAAGATAATGCGTGGTGTTGGTGACGGTCTAAGGAGTGAGAAATACATATAGATTTCCTATCCCCCCTTGATACATGTATTTGGATACACCTACATATGTAGGAGGAGAGTAGACAACCCCTTCAGCCTCGTTCTCATACATGGATGATGCAGTAAATTTCTAGGGCAAAATAAGCGTAGAGTGCCTTTTTTTCTGTATCTTATAATACATTATAGATACGGTGCGTTGATATACCGGTATATGCATAGGACCTTTGATGCATGTACTTAATATGATTGCAGGGCCCTCAGGGAGAACGGTATTAATTCTGATGAGGCTACCATGGGTAAACAAGACAACATCATCATCATTAATTATTAATGATATTATTATTAATAATAATAGTTGTTGTTGTTGTTATTATGATTATTAAGTATTTATTAACTTTTTTGTTTTGTTTTACTGTTCACTGAGAATGTATTTAAATTACGATATGTGTTTGTAAAAGTAATATTTGAAGCTTAAATGTTTAATGCAGTATAGCCACATGGAACCCCTTAATTCAAGAGCAAAACATTTTTTAGTGATTGGTACTCTTTAATGCACATTAAAGAGGAGTTTGAATTCATTTTGATCATTAAAAACCTTAAAGGTATAAATCAATTCTTATGAACTACATAATCAATACTTCCCAATAGTTTCCAGACAGTTTCTTCCACAATGTAATCACGTTAGCTGAATTCAGCTTTGTCTTTAATGCACATTAAAGGCCCTCTGTACTAGTGTGGACAGGAGGGATTAGACCACCCAGCGAGGTCACTGACAGGTGGCTATCTCATCAACTCAGCTCTCAATTAACATTAAAAAAAGAGGATCATGGGGGACCAACAGGCACCGATTAGGCATTGTTTTCTATGTAGAGGGAGCAAGTAGCTACAAGTAGTACAGTGGGGCTTTAAGACGTAGCAATGGATCATATAACTAACCAAATCCTTGAATCTGTCACAGGATAAGCCTTAGAGAGTTCTTAAATGCGCTCAATTTCAACCTACTGGGTTTTTACGACATGGAAAACTATATTGATCATGGTATTCAAATATAGTTCACCTGCTCCTTACCTGATTCTAAATGATGGATCTTTTGCAAGAAAACTTATACTTCATTAATGCTTATATATTTTAGTCAACGAGGGCGTCATGCTTACTACTCAATGTGTTGTTCATCAAGTGGAACTTGTAGAGTTTATTTAAATCTTTATCCAGCAATAATTATGATTAGTCAACATTTTTACCACCATATTTACATATAGAGGTTTTATGGGTCCAAGGGTTGGGCTTTGAATTTTGGCCCGGCACTAATGTCCTTTGGCAAGACATTAATCCACATTTGCCATTCTCCACCCGGGTGTACATGGGTACATGGCAATCGCTGGGGTAATAATAATTGCAGTACCGTCAGGAAATACAGCATTGAAGCTGATGAGGCTCCTGTGAGTAAACAACATTATCATCAGTAGTATTATATTCCTACGTAATTTGCATTTTTAATGTTATTTATCATGAAAATACTGTGCAATTTAGCATATTACAGCGAAACATGTTGTCTAAGAAACCATTAAAAAAATTAATTGAATGAATCAAGCTTTCTATCTCTCTCTCTCTCTCTAACTTTAAAATTGAAATAATGACGTAAGAAATGAGAGGATTTATAAATTTCTATCAATGATTGCAATAAGAATAAGAGATGACCTGATGGACTGCCAGGAAGAAGTAGATGTTGCTGGTTCATATCCTCTCTGTTTCCTATTTCCTGATCTCTCTTGAATCAATTTACGGTATGCAGAAATACCCGCCAATCTCTTCAACTGGGACTTATGAAATTCTGCCTTAAGAAATCCCTCCAGAAAAGCCTATTAGTTCATAACATAAAGATATTGTCTACAAAGTAATTGTGTTTCATCTTAAAACATTGTAATTGTTCAAGAAGCATGATTTACTTCAATTGAGGAAGTAATTTGATTTAAAGTGAAATAACATTTGGTACTTCTGAATATGCGGTCGCCTGATATTTGCTTCTGCGACAATTGCTCCGGGCTTAATTTTGTAGATGTAGGGTTTTGGTTGGGGTTGCAATTGGGTTTTAGGTCAGGGTTAGGGTTAGGGTTAGTGTAAGAAATCAATGCAGAGATATTGTCCCAGGAGCAAGTGCCATACACCCGAATATGCATCGACCCCATGCGTCTTCCTCTATCCATCCATCAGAAGAAATCTTGTAAGCATACCAAGGCATCAATTAAAATATACAGCTCATGATGAAAGAGGATAGAGATGGAGAAACCTGCTCTCCAAAAATCCTCTTTATCCACTACATCCAACACTGGCCTTGAGCCTGGTAAAGGCAAGTGAAGGAGAGTAGGAGAGTGTTAATTGTGAGAGGTTTAGACTTACTTACCACAGGGCATGTCTTACCAACCAATGACGTAAGATTGATCAATCCAAAGGTCTCGCGCGTCAACACAGTTCCATCTCCCACATCCTATCTCTCCTATTCTAGAGTTCACTCTTTGGTTTTATTTGTTAAGGTTGAGGATTACGCGTGTGGGAGGAAATGCAGATTATTTGAAATTGAGTTGGTAAACTTTGATGACTCTGTGTTTCACTTTAGAATTTGTAAATTGTAAAATTGTATTAAAGCCTCTTGTGTAAGATATGAATATAAATTGGTATGTATACATTTCCATATAAATTGATATGTATACATTTAGGGATTATTATGAGTTCTGACTGCCAAATATAGACCACAATTTTAGTGTTCATGTTGTAAATATGTCAGTAAGTCGATGAACACATAAACAGGTGATATAAATTGCTCTTTGTAGACAAGAAATTGATGATGTATGAGAAGTGTCCAAACTCTTTAGCCTAACAGGAAAATGGGCTGATCTTTGTAGGTTGTTTGAAATTGTTTATGTTCTTCAATAATGTATTGATGATCAATAAAAGTAAGAGTTGGACAAAAAACTTTTGTTTTATGTAACTCGGGCAGATTGCAGTGTTGGATTTGGAGTGAATTATGAAGTACATCTTGAGAAGATATGAAAACACTGAATTACAAATTCTCTTTTAGATCAGTGTGTATTACGTTATATTCAGTATGAAAAGCTTGGGTGTATTCAAATACAGATACATGTATATGTACATTTACATTTATCTCCATTGTGCCCGATCTATATGTATTTGTTGATAATGCGGTAAGGCAGTCCTGAGGCTACTGTCTTGCTTCATCTTGTGAAGATGTGAACACACCAAATGAGCTTTTGTACGTTCAAAACTATATTGGCAATAGTATGATTAGAAATAAAATGTAATAAATGCTGTTTGTTTGGTTACATATGAGCTGGAGCATTGTGTTCAGCAATATTATATATTATATACCTCACTTAAGTAATCCAGCAATCTGATTGGTCGAAATTGCATTCATAAACTTTAACTGTTCCCGAAAATTCCCAGTAACCATGGTTAAAACAGTTCTAAAATCCCAATAACCATGGTTATTGGGAAAATAGGTCAGTCTCCATGGTTACCCCATAGGTTTACATGTTAAAAAATGGTCTGAGCGATTGAGGATACCGTACGTGTGCGAAAAATTGGTCGGTAATTTCAATACAATTGAATCTCGATCGATCTTACCGACAATTTTATCTTGCATTGTTGACATGAAGACGAAAATAAACTTCCAAAAGCAAAAAAACAACATCTGCCGATAGATCTTGATCTAAGTTCGTGCCAATATGCATTGCAAAAGTAAAAGAAGGGTCCGTTTAATGGAGCTTTTGCGAAGCATCCATCATGCGAATCCGTTTTCAATTCATTTTAATGTATATATTGGAGAAAACTGCCAAACATGTTAACAGTGCGCGATGGCCGAGTGGTCTACGGCGTTGTTTGTAGATAAATCACCTCATGTACGCAAGAGTTCGAATCCCATCTTCGTCCAAAAAAAAAAAAAATTTTTTTATTTTTTAGTCTATTTTTTTTTTGGCATATAAAAGTATTAATGACTGCTTTAATATTCGAGAAATATTTGTTTTTATAGGCTCTCGGGAAGGTTACAATTGGGCTATTCCCCTCGGCACGCCTCGGGAAATAGCACAATTCTAACCTTCCCTTGAGCGTATAAAAACAACTATTTCTCTCAAAGCAGTCATTAATACTATATTACAACCTTTGATGGATGTTGCTATTGTGATGGGTCACGTACATGTATATTGACGGGACCTTCTGCAAGAGCTTAAGATGCAATTTTTGTTTTGAGAAGGAAATCCTGGCAAGCTCCTCTTGAGGTATAGCTCCACGTCAGCTAAGCAAGCTCAATCAAATATTATTTACTTTCTTTACTGTTCATGGGTAATGTGGTGGGATGGGCATATATGCCAGCTTGTAAAATGAAGCCTGTCCGGAATACTCCCTGTGGAGCAGAGTGTGTGCACTATCATGTGCGGATTAGCAATTGAATCCAATGACTGGGGTAATAATAATTACAATGGAAAGCACTGTCAAGTGTATTATTGATCACTAAACAAATGTGAATATTATTATTAATTTTACAGAAAAACAGAGAGAGGCAGTAAGGAACCCTCATCACAGACCGCTCAACTCACCATCACCAGTGGAATCTCAGCCAAGGCGGTCAATACTAGTGACAAGAGAAAGATTGGCAGTACCATGGAAAGCTTCAGCCTTAGATAGAGAACCAAGTGAACAACCTTTAGTCTCCATAGATAGTGAAAGGTAAGTCAAACAATCATAGCTTCATCAACCTTCCGTGTAGCACAATATGAAAGACTTACATTAAGTTTCCAGGTCTTCCACAGGCAGCAAACCAATGACCCACCAGAAATTTATTCCAGCTTGCCTTTGTGTCACAGGGATAAGGGAAATGTATGGTGGTGATATTTCCTTTTATGGAGTGGTTGTTGGAGTGAGCAATGCATTACATATGACCTGACTAGGGCTGCGACGAGTAGTCGAATGCTCGAGTACCCACACTGTTGACAACTACTCGAGTACGATTTCTCGTACTCGAATATTCGGCCGCAAAAAAAAAAAAAAAAAATCCTGTTCACCTGGCACTGTCCAGACCGACGCTTACCCGTGCCAGGGAGAGCGCCTGCCGCTGGTATGGTACCGTCATAAAAATGTTTCCCAACTCAATCACTGTCAAACTCACCACTCAGAAACTGGGACCAAATGTCCGGATTTCTGTTTGGACTCGGAGGAAAATGGATTATTCTGCCATCTTTTGTTTTTAAAACAGCATTGTTTACTGTTATTATAATTATTAAATCGGCGCCTTCAACTGCAACTCGAAGTAAAATTGCATGAGTTTTCGGAGACGGACCTGGGATACTGCTTCCGTGGTATGATGGTGGCAAAAAAACAAAACAAAAACATGGCGTCCGAATATTCAAATATTCGCTTATAAGCCTGGGAGTGTACTCGGGTACCTCATTACACGGTTGTGTACAGCCTTAGACCTGACAGTCATAAATGTAAAGTCCACTCTGAGTGACTGACAGCACCTGTTATCGGGTAAACATTGGAATGGTGTTAAATGAGAACCCACAACTATTCGTCTTTAAAGTAAAGGTTGCTGTTCACCTTATGACATTACTGTGACTAGATATATTAAAGAATTGTGAGATTAGATCTGGAATATCAAAATATCTTTTCAACACAATTGCAAAGACATTCAAAAGTCAACCTGAGGCAATTTTCATAGCCCTGTACATCACAGCTACTTATTGAAATGTTCAAACATCACAATGAGATATCCTAACATGATAAAATTGTATATTGAAATTGCCCTTGAGTTGATGTCATGAAAGTCTTTGGTAATGTGCTATTGTTTTTCCTGACAGTTATGTCAAAATATTAATAAGCCCTTCCGTCTGAAAAAAGTCCTGATCTGCTTGGAATTGCAATGACGTCCTTCACGTCATATGAATGTCAAGCTATCACTAGCATATTGGGCTTTTTAAAAATTGAAATGCTTGAAATACCATTCAAATGTTAATATTACCAGTCTCATCTGATCGCAATTCCTTTTAAATTGCAGTTGTAGTGGGGTCATGAGGTGGAGTCCTCAAGCCACAGTGATAGGTTAATAAATGACCTTGATGCCTTCTTCAAGGTGATTGACATTGTAGAGTAGATTGTCATGTCAATCGATCTATACATTGAATGATTGAGTGAGTGAGTGATTGGCAGTTGGAGGATCTTGGTATTGATGGTCTGTTGAATGAATACATACATGTTTTCAATTAACAATTTGATTTTTTTTGATGATTGGTGGATGAATTGAATGATATGGATTCATTGCACAGTGGATGGAATGACTGATGGTGTGATTGTTTGGTAGAAAAATTGAATTGATAATTGGATGAGATATTGATATTAACTGTGCCGAGTTGTTTTCATGATTTATACACTCATTGTTTATGCAACAATGCACTATGCTATCTGCTGATGTGTAATCACATCTTTTATAGACAGGATTTGCAGAATAGAATTTAAAATGTGATAGAGTACATACATGTACGTCTGTTCAAGGAAGGTGAATGCATAATTCCCAAGCAATTCTATATTAGAAATGAGATAGTAAGATGTCTATAAGTGCTTGGTTCTGTGTGTTGAAGTCATGGGAGTGCACAAGCATCTACATGTATGTGGGGTAAAACTCTGTAGAAGATATTTTAAGAGATATGGTAAGTCACATACATAATGTTAAAAGCCGTTTGATTTCCCCCTCTTGCACCTATACAGATACATATCTTCTCTGAAAACGTTGATGATTCAAGATGCCTAGAAATATCTTGTTTATTTACATTGCTTTAAATTTGAATTGCAGTGATACATCAAATTTGATTTATATTCCTCAAAACTTTCTTCACTTTCTCCCTGAAAATCTTGATGGTGAAAGATACTCAGGAGTAACTGTATCACTATGCTTCAAGTTTAAATTGCATTAGAACAGATAAGAGGTAGCTTGACCCTTAACCTTAGGTAGTAGCATCTTGAACCCACACCTACCCATCAAAGAGTCCTTAATAACCACCCCCTCCACCACACCACCATCAAACAGGGTCGAATAAGAAGTGCGTGGGAGCTCCTTGATCATATTTCTAGGTGACCAATTATAAAGGCATATTATCGATCGGGCAACGTGACACGATCCACGGGAGTATGCCCATGACAGCATAGTAGACATGTAAAGCCTCGTCATTCAAACCCACACCTGAAAGCTGCGCAGGAAAAATCACGTAAGAGGAAATCAGCCACCAAAAAATAGCCCTGTTTTATTTATTCCTCTCATTCCGATTTTTTGCTGGCTTGGGTGAAGAAAGAAGTAAAATAAGTGAAATACTTGCATCCATAGTTCACAATAGTACTTGTTCTCTTCAGATATTAGTAAATCAAGCATCATGATGCTCCTGATTTTACTTTTTGTAAAAAACATTGAAGTAAAATTGATATGATCATGGAGGAAATGGAAAAATAATTTGCAGAAAAAAAGAAAATATCTGCAGTAACTCTGGGAGTTTGTGGTATTTGGGGTTTTCAACATTATTTGACTTTCTTCATTAGAATAGATTATAAATGTTTCATGATTACAAAAACCCTATTAGAGATTAAGTTTCACCTCCTTGAATGATTATTTCTTGATGAATATAAGTGTATTATAAATATTAATGCTGAAACAGACTCTCATTATATCAATGAAAATGCTTGTTCCTGCACAATTTAGTGACATTCATTTGACCATTCATAGACTCCAAAACAAATTAAGATCTATCTTTAAAACTCTCATTTAAGGGACTGATACAGTAATTATCAGAGGTTCTATCTGCTCAGTTATTTAGATTATTGTCTGTATCTCCCCAATTCATTAATCACTTTCTAAAATCCTTTTCAAGTGAACTTGAAGATTTTAACTTTATAAATGACAATTGATTGTTTGACAGTGGTGTTTTTGCAAGTTTAGAATCTGTTTGGATGGACCGTAAATACTTGGAATCATCATCATCTAAATGGTTTCCTCTTTCTCTTTTAGCCTTGGGAATTTCCTTTCAGTTGATGGGATTAAACATGAGTAAATATTTGCAGCAAGGATAAACACTCCATGTGATGAGATATATCTGTCTGTCTGTCTGTCTGTCTGTCTGTCATGCTGGGCTCTTAAATGTTTGACATTTTTCTTGGTACGGTTTCTTCATATTCAGAAGGGTGTTATTATATTTAACACAAGAGTTATCTTCTTGCTATGAAGAGACGTATTAAAAGATTAAGTTGTGCTTGTCTTTTGGAAATTGTCTGGTGCCAGAAGGGCAGTAGCTCTTGAGTTTAATACAGAGTTGGCTCCCCTCTGGCTGTGTTCAACAGACAACATTTTCTTATACATGTACCATTCTGTTCTTTTTTATTAGTCATGCACTGCCATAAGAAACCGTTCAATTTCAAATTATTTGTGACTAAACACAAACTATACTAGCTCTAACTTTTCCAATTGTCTTCTTTTATTACTTACATGTACATGCATTTTGCATATCATATTGGTTTTTGTATCATAAAGAGTCTATTTTTTCACTACCATTCTCACTGATTAATATGGTGATTCTCATGTTTCTATTCATTTAAAGTCACCCTTTGGACCCGTATAGTACACTTGTAAATGTATACTAATTCAGATTGATCCCCCTGTAGTAATATGTATGCTGTGTCGTTTATAATGCTCATGAGTAGCATGACATTTAGCATTTCAATGTTTAGAGAAGACAGGTCCCCCCCCCCCCCCCTCTCTCTCTCTCTCTCCCTCTCTCCTCTCTCCTCTCTCCTCTCTCTCCCCCTCTCTCTCCTCTCTCTGTGTAATAGTATAGTATTAATGACTGCTTTGAGAGAAATAGTTGTTTTATTACGCTCAAGGGAAGGTTAGAGTTGTGCTATTCCCTGAGGCTTGCCGAGGGGAATAGCCCAATTGTAACCTTCCCGAGAGCGTATGAAAACAACTATTTCTCGAATATTAAAGCAGTCATTAATACTTTTATATGCCGAAAAAAAATAGACTAAAAAATAAAAAATAAAAAATATTTTTCAGTTTTGTCGAAGACGGGATTCGAACTCTTGCGTACAACAAGAGGTGTATCGAAAACCAACGCTTAGACCACTCAGCTATCAGGCGCCGTTAACATGCTTGGCAGTTTTCTCCAATATATACATTAAAATGGATTGAAAACGGCTCCGCGTGAGGGATGCTTCGCAAAAGCTCCATGAAACGGACCCTTCTTTTACTTTTGCAATGCATATTGGCACGAACTTAGATCAAGATCTATCGGCAGATGTTGTTTTTTTGTTTTTGAGAGTTTATTTTCGTCTTCATGTCAACAATGCAAGATAAAATTGTCGGTAAGATCGATCGAGATTCAATTGTATTGAAATTACCGACCAATCCTTCGCACACGGTCCTCCATCGCTCAAACCATTTTTTAACATGTAAACCTATGGGGTAACCATGGACGCTGACCAACTATTTTTAATAACCATGGTTATTAAAAATATTGAAATGTTTTAAGCATGGTTAGCGAGAATTTTACAGGAACAGTTGAAGTTTATGAATGCAATTCGACCAATCAGATGGCTGGATTTCTTAAGTGAGGTATATAATCCATACTGTACATGTACATGGTGTAGCAGTTGTGATTAGCAACTGCCCATATACATGTACTTCTACATGTAACACATAAAGAGATTATGCATAAGAAATTACTGTAATGTTCTTAGAGTTTTTAATATGCAAATAAAGGAAGAAATTGCAGTGTATTGAAAAATAATCTTTGAAGACCATATATTATGGAACTTTGCAGATCGCACGTCGCAATATCTTGGCATTTTTCTTCTTTACATGAGCTCTAAATTTTCCAACAAGGGTTTGAAAAATTTGATAAAAAAGAGAATACAAAATTTGTGAGAAGTTGGTTTCTTTCAGTCTGATACATGTAGGAGTGAGCTCTTTCTTCCCATTGCAATTTTAAATTCAATGTAGTTGTAGATGTGTGGCAGGTTGGCTGGAATCTGAGAGAGCTTGATAATGGAGAGAGGGTTAGTTCAGTTTCTGTCCAGTGGAAACATGATATAGTCTGCTCGCTTTTAGCTGGAATATCTCTGCTTTAATGCATTTCCAAGTATGAAACTGTGCTGATACTTGTATTCAGATCTGAATTTCTGTTAAAATGATGAACTCAAACTTTTCCTGTACTTATTGTGTGCAGAAAAACAGCAGCAATATTGAAAGAAAAAGTTTTTTTGTAAATTTTAGTAAGGAATGAATAATCATTCTGGCAAGGAAAGACTAGTGGACATGTAAAGACCTTTCAAGCAACGTTCTTGTTCTTCCGCCACCAATAGGTTGTTTGTCTGTATGAGTTATAATATACAGAATCATCAATTGGCATTTCAAATGGCATTTGAAATGTCAATTTTATTCATACATAGCCTTGATGGTTAATTGCAACAGTGTAGAATCTGTATGCAAAGTCTTATCAGAATACCGATTTATGCTATGGTCGAGTGAAAATTGCTAATGTTAAGATGAAATTTGAGAGTAACTTCAACTTTGATCTAATATTGTGATGTTAGTTAAAAATGGCATAGTTGCTGATTAACAACCTCTGTAATATTGTAATGTTTGTCAAATTGCAGTATTCATGAAATTGCATTATTGATATAGACTTTAACGTGAATGGATCCAAATTAAAACCCAATATGGTATTGTTACAGCCAGGCCTGGTTGATTACTCTGGTCAGTCAGTGTCATGTACAAGACTTGATTACATGCCTGATTAATTCTATTATGTTGTCATGGTAACTTCATACATTCAGATGGCGACTACAAATGTCCTCAGAGACTTGGCATTTTAAATGAACTTTTGCATACCATTCAAGTCTTAAGATAGACATATACGCTGTATTTGTTTGAACATGTATAAAGTGTATATCCAATCAGTATCATTGAAACTAAAATTGTTATTAAGCATTCCAAATTACAGGTCTTGATAAATGTACATGTAAGTAAAAGCTAAAACTGTTTTTAACTTGGGTTTGTGATACACCCATGCTACCTTATATAGGTGTATATTGTACAGGGATTAGTTTTTATCTATGTGCTGTACAAAAGCTATACAAGTTATATGAAGAATGTTTAGAAATTCACATGATTTGAATTCATGCCCACCGACAAACTTTTATAATGTCCAGTAGTCCACTAATGAAAATTAAAGTAAGGCCAATTAAATGTCTTGTTATCATCTCCATATCTCCCTTTCTGCACTTTCCCCATGAATTAAGGACATTCTGTAGATGATATAATACCAAAATTATCAGAAGCAATTCTTAACTTGTTTAAGTTCTTGTAGTATAGCAAAAGAGCAAAAACCAAACCAAACAAAGCTAAAACAATCAATACAATACAGAACAAGCCACTCAGGTGTTATAATGACTTCCCAGGTATCCATTTTGCAAAAATATATTCATTTTTCTTTATAATGATATCCTCCCACCCCTTCCTCTTTTGCTTAGTCTAATTATCTGATGATATTTATTTACTTAGTATAATTACCTTTCAACAAAAAACAAAAAAACTCAGTATAACGTGCCTTAAAAAACACACTATTACATTATACAGGCAAATTACAATGCATGAAACACTGTTGAGATATCCCTTGAGCATAGTTTGAGTGCAAACGTCCAGATTCTAACAAATTGGTTATTCTGTATCCCAAAGAAGTGGACAAATAAAGAGAGGTGGACTGGTGATATTTACAGTGTAGGATGGCGTGACGGAGGATGAAAAATGAAGGAAGATACATGTTCATGTACAAAGCTTACAGTATATTGGTTGGGATGTGCTGCCTCCTCCGTCTATGGACGTTATTTGCTGTCGGCCACAGCTTTTATGAAAAATTTATATTTGATCTTTCTATGTATGTTAGACGTAATGAAAATATCCATTTACAATGTATGTTTAGGAGCTGTGTGACACAGACACTAGGTGTGTGCATTAGTAATGAAGATAGGTTCCATATTTCATGTGTTCTACATGTACATGTACATGTGATTTTAAATGTAATTGAAATATTCTCTATACATTTTAATTTCAGATTGTTTGCAAACTTGAAGGTTGTAGTAGGTAGAGTAAAATTACAGAGAGAAAGAGGTAAAGAGAAAGAGAGAAAATAGAGACTAGACTTCACATTATTTAAAGAGGTGTGGATTATTAAGACTTGTGTTGTTCAGTTCAGATCTACAGGTGTATGTGCAGAATTCACAAGGTACATGTATATTTTTACAACCAAAAAAATTGTGAATTTCTCAAATAAAAAATATTGATAAGTTTTCCACATTTCATCTAATGTGGTTCATTATCTTCCGACAACAACATTCTCAAAACTTCTCAATTATGTACGAATGAAGATTTGATAATACTTTTATTTTTATTTATCTATTTATTTATTTCTGGGGGGATGGAGTTGTCACTAGGCGTGAACTTTCAGTGCCTACTGACGTCAGTATTGTTGTTTTCTGAACCATTACACAGCCAGGAGCATACATTTTTTATATTTTTGGTCAGACTGAAAAAAAGGCATTCCAGAGATCATTAACCCAGTTTCCTTCCTCTTCTTCCTTCTCACCCCTCTACAATCACTACTGGTCTTGGTATATTCCTAAAGATAGATCTATATCTCTCCTTCCCATGCATAGAGAGACCCACGGTTGCACCAAGAGTAGGCGAGTAGTCATCTTTCGTCAAATCAATTCGGCAAGGTTTATATTTCTGGCTGCTAATTTGTCAAGTATATTGATCGTAGGGATCGGCAGACTTTGGAGGCTGGAGGGGCCAAATATTAATGGGAGTAGGGCATTAATTTATGTGCATTTTTGGGGCTTTCTGGTTGGTTCAATGGGGGCTTTGGGCAGAGGCAAGAGGAGGGAGGTATCGACTTACAGAGTAAAATCAGTCTACGTTACAGGTTATAATCAAAGAACGAAAGAAGGAAAAGGAATACCATGGGAGGAAAAACGGGTCCTTTAAGCCACAGTGAACAGCAGAGATTCTTACTGTAGAAGACAGAGATGACTTGGATTTTCTTGCTGTCATGTTAATTTGAGTTCATACTATGTGAATACAACGAATGGTCTATTCAGAGCCAGAAAGACGGTGAATCCTTTACTTCACAGAGTTAACGTCCTTCTGGCTCTTGATACATCAAATCATGTCATTTCAAAAGTCAATGTTACTGTGATATCTATCTTTAGTAGATGTGAATATATTTTCAAATCAGCTCGGTTCCTGTAAGCAACCATTTTCTTGTGTAAAAATAGTAAAATCATTAATTTAATCATCCCATAGACAGATAGGTTTAATAAAATGTTAAGGGGAGAAGAGAATTATAAAAAAACATCATCATTGATTATTAGTTGATGAAATGGAGAGAAAAGAAATATATATATATCGTCTGCTTGGTCCCAGAAGGGAATTAAGTCTGTGTTGGAATGATAAGAGATAATGCACTTCTGGCAGAGGATATGCTATACTACATGTATCTATAGAGCATTTTACTAATGCATACATTAAGCATTTTATGTAGAAAGGAATGAAAATGTGTAATTTTACATTTGTTACCTGTTCTAAAGTGGGTATATCTTCTTTTTGGATATACATGTATTGTTTATTTCAGAATTACCAATAAATTATGATTTCAATTTGAGAATCTGATATCATAGGACATATAATTTATGCATATGAATGTAACCAGAAATATATGAAACTACTAGAAGTTGTAAAAGATAGTCTTTTCACATTTTAGCTTTTCTTTATTCTTCAATAGGATTTTTTGTTTAATGCCATGCAAAGCTGACATATATGTTGTCTTGTGATACTTAAGCCACAGAATCGTTTATTTGTAGTGTTGAAATTGTGCTCAGTGCCAGAAGAACGTTAACCCTCATTCCCTAACACAGAGTTAACACCCTTCTGGCTCTCATCAGATAATGCCCTCCAAATCCAGTCAGTCATGTAAGCGTAGGCTCAGAGTATGTCAATTAAAGACACTGTCATTAATTAAACTAAACTAAATATTGCTATGTAGGGAGCTGTTTTAAAGAGCAGCAAGTATGTTGCCGCTCCAACAGACCACTAGCAATCTTAATCAGGCATGTACATATCGGTATTATGAGTAAAGACTTAATGTCAACTTTGTCAAGTGATACTACAGCCAGCATAGATCTACATCTAGGTCGGTGCATAATTTTGCTCTGAATGACATGCTGTAAGAAATCTGAATCTAAACAGAGGTTTTTATCATTTTATTATTATTATTAATTTTATATTGCAATTACTGATAAAACATTTTCATGTAGAATTCATGCTCTTTATTAATTGTATTAATTGCTCAAGAAGCTTCAAGTAATATTGTGTAATGTAATGTAGAACAAAGAAATACATGTACAGTAGGCATGTATAACATATTGGGTAATACATGCATCAGGAATATATTTTGTTGGAAGTGGATTGTCAAACAAAGCCATATTAGTATCACTTCTCGATGTCCAAACTATGATGTAAGCTACTTCAACACAATTTTGCTGATATAATCTCATGCATTAACATGTAGTAGGGAGCTGTCATAGATACTACATAAAGAATCATGTTATATCAGAATGCAAGCTTCTCTTCAGAGCCCACATGGATAGAAACCCTGTCTGGACTTGAAGAGTAACACCTCTTGTAATTCTATTCCACCGTATCGATACAACGACTATTTGGAATACCCAGGAGAGGGGAAGAAAATAAGAGAAGTGCATGTATGCGGTGAATCCCTCCGTGAGGTGATGCGATGCAGCTTCATATTGTACATGTATGTATGTAGTATGTAGTAGAGGATGCTGTCAGCATGCAGGCTTGAACATTAGATTGGAATTTCAAACTCCTGTCATGACTTTGTCCTCTTGTGAAGTGGGTACACATGTAGGGTTCTCTCTGAATGTAAAATGATGTACGGGGAGAGGTACTGTGATATATGGTTATCACATACAGAATATGATGTTAAAAATCATTCTTCTATACAAGATACAGTTTCTTGATATATACAGTAGGATACACGCACTGGTGTTGTCATGAGCATTCAAGGCCAAAGTTGAATTTTGCCAGTTTGAAGCCACAAAGGCATCACCTCTGTGTAAAATATTATGAACCCTTCTGGCTCTAAACATGTATACAAGATTTGAATTCTTAACCCTTCCTTATGGCTTCCTTTATAGTAGGTATAGGTTTTTGCATTCTGAATTTGAAAAATCGTGTATGAACAGCTAATAAGGTTTTCAAACATAGAAATATATTTACAACATTGTTCTTAAAAAGAAAATATACAAAAAACAAAAAAAATACAAGAAATAATGATGCTTAGTAACACAATGGTGACTTTTCGCATGCTTATAAAAATGTATTTTTACTTACAATTTGATTCTCTGAATTTGATTGGAGATTCTTATGAAGTGGATGTGTTACTCTCTAAATTTGAAACTGAGGGAAGGTTCTTCTTGGAAAGAAATTTGAATATAAACCATCATTTTATACCAAGATCTGACATTAAGTAGAGTATAAATGTGAAGATATAAAGACCTGTCTTTGATGAGATATGCATAGTGTATGATCCATGATCAGTTGGTTCAGATGGAAAGGTCACTGAAGGATGATTGATCAATTTTGATCAAATATGAAACCTGGTGGGTAGTTTGAGGAAAGCTGGAATTATTGATCTATAGAAGTTCAACAAATTTGAGAAACATTCATGTAGGGAATTTCTATTTCTAGTAATTTATATCAGTTTAATTATTGATGAAAAAGTATTGCCAGAATTGCAGAATTTATCTTGCACTTGCACTTGCCAATCATGTGTTTCCATTGTTTTGTGCATAGTAAACTAGACTTTGTGAATATATTGTATTTTAAAAACAATTTTGTACCTTTGATGACTTTGTATATTGATAAAATCAGTAAAAGTGAGTTGTTATTTCTCACACCTTGACATATTAAAGCTTTACAAGTTACATGTACAACATGTAACATAGAAAATATACAAGTTCCAACTGTTCAGTACTAGATGTTTGTAACCTCAGATGCCTTCAAACCTTTCTCCCTGGTGTATATCCTTTGCTGTGAGCCAGAAGGGGGTTACCAAGTACCATATTGTGTAGAGTTAATGCCCTTATGACTCTCAACACACAATATGCAAATGTATGTGAAGACTGCGAGGCGACAGGCTTTCCTTTCATGACAAGCTAATGGAAACCTTAATCGAGGATTTGAGCACAGGATGCACCAAAATGCATATTTGCTGCAAATTCTAGTTTAATATATTATGGAAGAAATATATGTGATGTGTCTGCTTGCGAATCCTCTTTCGTTGAAAGCATTTATTTGTCTTGATGCGAAGTTAATGCAGTCACATCAGCATGCAACAATCCTATAATAGAAGAAAAAAATCATGGTCATGCTAAAATGATTACATTTTAAGTGTTCTGGATGTTTTTGAAATACATTCTTTTTACAGTACAGCTTGAGAATATATTCTCTTTAATCATTGAAGGGTATAATGTCTGATGAGAGAAAGAATGGTGTTATCTTTATATGAATGATAGGAGTTTACTTCCTTCTGGCTCTCAACAGAACGTATGTACTAAAGCAAGTTTTCATCTCACTTTGAAATTCAAGATGGAGATTGCTTTTTTATGGTTCTGTGGAAGATTTACATGTATATATATTTTTTTTAAATTATGATCTATATATTGTATTTGAAATAATATATACAAATTAAAATGGGGGTAAAAAATACAAATACATTCAAATTCAAATGAGGTAATACATACAAGTATATACAAGTACATGGGGTGTGACAAAACAGTACAACTGAAGACAAGGAAAATGTACATGCCTGCCAAAGCCTGGAGATAGCTATTGAGAGGTTCTCCACGTTGACTGGTTTCATGCAGGAGTATCATTTCATCTGTTCAGAGCCAGAAGGTCATTAAATCTCTGTTAATGAATATGAGTTTAATAGTTCCCATTCTTGCCCCCAAATAGACAATGTTTACACAAACATAGGGTCAGGCACTCCTAATGGATCGATTCTTTAGAATTTTTTGAGTCATTTTCCCAGAGACCCTTTTACATGTAAATGTCGACGGTGTTGATATGGCATTTGATGAATCAAAATTATATCACAGATTTTACGTGTTAAAGTCTAATCTAATGCCAGTTTTGCTGCTGACAATGCATATCTACCTATATGTAAATTCATTTCCTTGTCTGGCTTTTTCAAAGGCAACTTTAATAAACATATCTTTTTAATGTAATTATTGATACGCACACTAGCTATTCCCCACTCCTTGAGCCACTCCCGCCACCCATCCTCTCCCGCCACCCATCCTCTCCAATCGGCACTATAGTTTTCCTGAGAACTATAAGCTACGAAAGATAACCAACAGTCTTTTTCAAGACTACACCAATAGTCCTTTTCAGGACTACACACCCACAAGAAAGATTACCAAGAGTCCATTTCAGGACTTCTCAATCCTCCCTCTCTCTCACATGGTGCATCCACAAGCCTACTGTATATCTACATCGCCATGCAAGCCGATACTTACAAGCAGCATCAAATACCCTTCTGATTTTCATTTTCTTTACTGAAGTTTTTCTCTTCCTTTAGTAACAGGGTTGATTTTAGTGTTTTGGGAACATTTATCATCTTTAGTCTCCATTTATCATCTTTAGTCTCCATTTATCATCTTCACTGATACCCTTAACAGGGCCATAGAAAAACCCTTCACTATGAGCAAAATCTGTTGAGAGACAGATTCAATTCAATCAATTCATTCAACTTTATATTACTTTGCAATAAATATACAAACAACACCATAGATGAAATAATATTTCCATAATATTGTTCTAAAAGAGGGTAGTAGCCAAAGAGAAGAAGCACTTTCAAGATCACAACCAAAATGGCATTAACTACTTTTTGTCTGGCTTTCAGCAAACGATATATAGACCTCATAGGCTCATCACACCTTCGCATTGAGGATTCCAGCATATTAGACCTATTCAGGATTACCTAATTGCATTTACTTAACATGAGGGGGCGTCTGAGGGGCTTGACATTTAATTGGCAAATGCTCCGCGACCTTTGACATTATGTGGATGCCAGTGGTACAAGGTGTGCGCACCTGTCGGCTTCTGCACACTTTACAACTGAACTACAGCTTGATTTTGATAAGAAAAAAAGTATTGATAGGATAAGATTTATTCAAAAAAAGCAAACCCAATATGTGTAAATGTGTCATTGGGTGAGATATTGAAGAGTTTCATGTTGTTTTGTGCCTTTTCTATGAATAAAAGAGGTATACTATGCATGTACAGTAATACACTAAAAATAAAAAATAAATCTTTAGAAGATATTAGAATATTGTTTATCATAGATTTTAAATTCCCTTAATGCAAGTAGCATTGATTATGATTCTTATAGAATTCTATTTACCAGTGAGATGGGAGTAAACATACTTAGTGTGATTGATCAGAGGCTACCTGCCTTATTAAAGAAGACACATTTTTTAAAAATCATATTAAAATCAAACGAGAGCAGGATGCTAGAATAGATCAATGCCAATCACCTATACGCCTTGAAGGTTATATAGAAATTAATTGAATCCAGTAGTTAGAAAAGAGTGAAAGGAATTTGAGAAGGGGAGTGAAGAGAGCACAAGAGAGTGTAGATAGATGAAAGAAAACATAGAAATATACAGAGGTTGAGAGGGGGAAGAGGGGCAGACGGTAAACGATTTGAAAGGTGAGAGAAGAAAATGAATTGATAAAACTTGTAAGAGGAAAGAGTGAGATCGATTACATGTCATTTATTTTTGCAATTTCTTACATAGTGAAAACTTATTCTGTGTCTTTACTCTTTTATTTTTTTGGGGAAACAAAGTTGAAATTTGTGATGATTTATTCAAGCAGGTATGAAAGCCTGACATAAATTCATAATCATGTTCTTTGTTGTAATTTATTAGAAGTATGATGATTTTCTTCTACTTTTCTCACAAGATGCATACTGATATACATTATGGATCACCTGAAGAAAATCTCCAGATCCATGTCTGTAATTTTGTTCCCTTTGAGTTAAAGTATGATTGATTTTCTATTGCTTTCCTTTTAACATGCTTGTCAGTGTGCATGTGAGCTGCAATATCATGTTCTTCAAATTTCCACATTAATCTCAGGACACTTTGCCTACATACATGTACATGCCCATGTGGATTGTAATTGCCCCTGATTTCGTCATGATCACTGTCATGGTTACTAAGAAGGATGTCTGGTGTCCCTTTCACAGCACAAAGATGAAATACTTTCCTGTCTGACTACTTTACATCCTATCTAAAATGAATATAGACACCACGTTGCTTATTCAAGTGACAGATGTCGTCCTCGGTAAAGAGCCAGCATCTTTCAAATTCAAGGGCTGTATTGGACCAGAGCACAGGAACGATGGCTGAAATTACCAGCATGTTCCTCCCCACAAATTTGAGCAATTCATCATTAAAGGATCTTGGAGATAGATTATTACTGACACGAGCAATCAAAAACGATCACTTCAAGCTGTCTTTCCACGTTCATTGGAATGATTTGCCACATGCTGGATACTCTAAAAGAAGCTTCTTTATTGCATATTATTGTCTCAAGTGTGAGGTCTTTAAGATTTGATGAAGTGCTACTTGAAGTTGTCAGTTTGCCGATACCAATAAATTGTAAACCTTCAGCATGGAAGATTGAGGTATTTGGTAACAGCATTCACAGGAACTGATGTAAATTTAGACAATCATCATTTGACGTAACAACATTTCCTGAACAAAATATATATCGGTTATTGAAAAATAAAATGGCTCCCATCAAATATGATATGTGTGAATGAGTTGTAATACAAAACACATTTGAACTGAACAGTTTGCATTAAAAGTCACTTTTGTAAACAAAAATTAATAATTGTTATCCTGTTTTATTATTGCAACAAAATACATACAGCGTAGTAGCATTTTAATGTATACTCTGATGTCCTTAGTGCAAGAAGGATTCTTTCATTTTGCAATCTGTATAGAAGAAGAAAAAAGAAAGAAAAAAATCCAAAATCCAAAATAAACCATGGTTTAATAAACCACTATGTAAGCTCTGTTATTAAAAACATTATTTATGTAGACGAAACGATCAACAACCTATCCCAGACAGACATGAAAAACACAAGAATTTTTAAAATAAGGTAACGGAAGAAAAAAACAAAATCAAAGAGAATATTTTAAAGATTAATTTCAAAAAGCTGCAGGTGATATGTAAAAATGTGGAAAATAATGAATGGAGGGAGTATCAGGTAGGGGTGTAAAGAAGAAGGTATTACCCAGTTCAATTCAGTCCAGTGATGTAACAATAAATGGGAAAGTTGCAATATGTAATGCTTTTAATAAATACATTGTAACTCTAGGCAATACACTGTCTTCTTCTTTTGCAAAATTCAGGTGACTGTATTAAATATGTAATACAAAATAATTCATCTGCATTTTATACTCCATGTACTCCAAAAGAAGTTATTGGTATTGTTTCTAAATTCAAAAATTGCAAGAGTCCTGGTTTTTGATGGTTTAAAATGTTATTCATATTTATGTTATCCTATATGTGATATTATCAATTTATCTTTAAATACTAATCCTGTCCTAGATTAACTAAACTAAATGACCCATCCTTCTTCAAGGTTGTAGTAAGGGAACGACACCAATCTGTGTGATGAGTGCTTTCCCCAACGATGCTGTTTCTTTCCATCTGATCCAGTTGCTTCTTGAGCTTGTCCCTCAGGTGGATGCTGTATTTACAAGGCGGGTCAATCAATGGAGTTGTATCCTTCTTCAAGTGCAATGTTGCTCTACCAATTCCCAATTTGATCGAACTGGTCTGGGAAAGCTTTGTGTAGGTTTTTGACTGACCTGAATGGGAGGAAGGTCATTTAGACTGTCCAGGCCCATATGTTCTACTGTGTGAATCGTATAACAACTCATAGTTTGGTGGGATTAGGAAGTCTGACAATGACCAGTCACCTGGGGCCCGTTCCTAGAAACCGTCATAAGTCTAACTTCTTGACTATCCTATTGAAACGTGTATCATAGAATTAACACGCGTTTCAATGGGATAGTCAAGAAGTTAGACTTATGACGGTTTCTAGGAACGCGCCCCAGACATCTGCAGCAACCATGCCTGGTCTGGTCTTTGACCCAAGGTGACCCTTTGGACTTGCATGACATCATCAAGGTTTCTAAACAGCGTAAAGGTGTCTCACCATAGGCAGAAAGCCACGTACTAGTGGGGCGGATAACATCCTACTTTCAAGCCTTGTACATGTCCTTCAGCGTCCACAGTGGAAGGACCTGCTCCTGTGTCAATCTTTGCCTTGAGACGATGATGACCCTTCAGTTCTGGACAAATTAAGTTGTTATTTGCATATGCTTTGGTTTGCATTGAGTCTATTGAGTTCAGTGATACCTGTACCATGTATAATTAATGTTCCTCTCTGTCAGGCTGGTACGTGTTGTCTGTTTCAATTTTGACAGCCATACGCTAGTTCCTGCAATGCCAGGATGTAGCTCTATACTGCTTGTTTCTAGCTTGTCTCTGCTGACGGGCCCGTGGTGTGCCCTGCCTGTCTTGTGATTTTTTAGATACACACCATGCCCCACACATCAAACCCAAATTTCATACCCAAATTTCTCTTGAATTAAATGGGGGGGGGGGGGGGGGGGGATTTCACAGGAGAGAAAGGGTAGGGTTAAAAATTTCTGAACCAAACCATGCACTATGTTCATGTTTCAAAATGAAGAAAATGTGTGTCACCTGGAGTCTTATTTATGTACTATTTTGTATCTGAGAACTCATTATCGGTTGAATTACAATGGCAATTGAAACTAAGAGGTGTCTCATTCTAATATGATGAAAACTCACTGTGTACAGTTGCTGAGGAGAAGACAGCCCTCAGCAACCTAAACTGCATTTTAGCTCATATCAAGGTGTCAACTTTAGAGCACTATAACTTTTTTGTTAGAAAAGCAAAGAATTTGCAATTGGGATATAATATTAACCATATTTGTAGGCAGTTTTCAAGACAGTTTCTAGTCATAAGTCATCATTATTTTGTCATTAGAAGATGTAGATGTTTTGTCACAATTCATATTTTTCCAAAAAATAGTTTAAAAAAATAAAATTGTTAGACTCAAAATTGTTATGCAATTCATCCCTAAACCTTATGAATGTGAGATAATCTTGTAGGAAATTTGATTATCTTTCATATGATACCTCACACATGGTAAAATGAGGTTATGTTAAAAAATATTCTTCAAAAGAATTCAACATTAATAATATTTTTACATGGCAGCCATAAATTTGGAGAAATGGCCTCGCATTTATTTTCAGCATCATATTTTCAAGGTAGTCCTCCTAGAAATTATGCATGGTGGTGCCCTGAACAGTCTGATACCAAACAATGTTTTACAACACTCCATGTCTCAAGAACCTGCTTTGCCTCCTGGGTAATTCATGAAGTGACTTCTACATCAGGATCGAAATAAGAACCTATATCTTCTTGCCTGTATTATCTGCTCACTGCTGGAGAGCCGGGGCATTTTTACCTAGAGTTAATGCTCTTTCGGCTCTCAGCAGTTGATTATAAATACTTAAACTCAGTCAAAAGGTTTTTTTTTTAAAAATCTTCTGAGTTCCATCAAACAAAAACTTTAGCTGGCTCTGTCTGGGTCAGGATCGGGAGATTAAACTTTCCAGAATGTTCATTTCCTTGCAGGAGTAAAGAAAATATAGGGGGTAACATCTCAATTTGCCAGATATGGATTTACTGTCAGTGGGAAGCATTTTGAATGGATGCGGTTATCGTGGTAGTAAGTTACATGGGAGGAAATTGCATTTAACATCATCCATCATCCTGGGGGTCTGGTTTCTAATGTTTTCTGAGAAATGATGGATTGTTCCTGATATTCAGTATTTACCCTCTACAAAGAGATGATGTATTTGGATTTCTACTCTTCTTTGTACCTTTCAACATCTATGTTCCTCTCCTCTTCCTCCCTCCTCTTCCTCCCTCCTCTTCCTCCCTCCCCCTTCCTCCCTCCTTTTCCTCCCTCCTCTTCCTCCCTCCTCTTCCTCCCTCCTCTTCCTCCCTCCTCTTTCTCCCTCCTCTTCCTCCCTCCTCTTCCTCCCTCCTCTTCCTCCCTCCTCTTCCTCCCTCCTCTTCCTCCCTCCTCTTCCTCCCTCCTCTTCCTCCCTCCTCTTCCTCCCTCCTCTTCCTCCCTCCTCTTCCTCCCTCCTCTTCCTCCCTCCTCTTCCTCCCTCCTCTTCCTCCCTCCTCTTCCTCCCTCCTCTTCCTCCCTCCTCTTCCTCTTTCTTCGCTCTCTCTTCTCTCTCACGGTTGCTCTCAAAATAAAGTTAAAAGTGGAAATTTTGCTGTCGATAAAATAATGTGTTTAGGAATAGAACAAATTTGTATTACTATTATTTGTAGTGAACATTATGTTTTGTTTTTCACTCTAATAATTTTTTTTTTCTCTCAACATTCTGGGGGATTGTCTTTTCTTACTTTCTTTAAGAAATCAATACCGGTAAACAATTCAAGTACTTTCATGACCAACATGTTTAACATATAACATCTAAAAATGTTAATATCATGATATGGGCCGATTTAATCTTCATCACAGGGGGTCCGGATTGAAATTTTAATTTTCTGTGTGCACAGGCCTCTTGTTTACTTTTTACACATTATGGGGGTCCATAGTTGAAAATAATGGGGCCCATGGGCTGATCATGTAATGATCATGGGGAGGTTCATCTCTGTTAGTCTATGTGTATTTCTACTGATGTCTCTGAACTTTAATGCTATGTTGTTTTACCTCTGATTAACACTAATAGATTGATGAATCATACATAAAGATGTACTAAAAACACATTTAATGTTGATTTTCATTTAATCAGATAGAAAGCAGCATGTTGCTGCATTATACTAATATTGCCAGGATTCAATGAAATAATTAAATGCTCTTGCCCTGCTACAAGAATTTGCTCTGTGAGCTTCTTCCTTTTAAATATGGCATTGAATTAAATAGAATTCCTTACATCTTGTTTAATAAAGATTTAAATAATTGAAAGACAGTTATTTGGCTGCACCATAGGGTAGGTTATTTACCCAACTCATAAATCTATGGACAGGTGCCCAATGTTGAGTAATGTCCTCTTTCTGAAATCATTTGTAGACATCGGACCATACTGTGATAATAATCTCTCCATCCAGATGATCTTCTATTTATGAGAGAGATCCATATTTTATTATTGATTGAATCATCTTAAGAGTGTGTTACCACTGCCAGTTATCAAGATTATTCTTATCCCTGGCTAGATCTTGCATCAGCCTGCTTCTTCACCCTTGCGTCTGCCAGTAAATGCTTCTCGCTGAAGATGAGCTGATAAGATAGTAAGAGGGTTGTTGAGTAGTGTAAGGGAGCCTAATAAAAATGGACCAGCATACTTCTTGATACCAAGATAAACAAATTATGGGGAGCATTTTGTGATGCAAGTTAGGAGTTCAGATTTGTCTAGTATCAGAACAGGGTTTTAAACAATTAATATAATTCCATGTCTGTGTTTAACAAGTCATGAAAAACTCTTGAAACAAGAGAAATGAGTTAAATCTGGCGTTTATTACAGCTTGACCACATCTCAGGACCAATGTCTGAAACTACACAATGATACATTATTTTCTGCAAGGGGCACTGCCAGTGGATGTCTTCAACATTGCGAAAATACATCAAGAAGTAGAAATACTCAACCACATTTTGCAAATTTGATATCATTTTTTCTTCCTATTGGAAATATGCTAGTCCGTTGTTTATGGGTCACCCTTTATAGGGAAATGGGACATGCCCCTATCCTCTCCCTGGACTGTCTACTAGCTCCTATGAACTACATGAAAGGGTTCAGAGTGTGAGCATAATTTTGTTTATTGATTAAACAGTTTATTGATCAACATCATTTAAGGCGGGTGGGCTGAATTGAAGATTTTCTTACAAAGGATAACATACTACATTGCATAAATAAAATACAAAATATAAGAAGCATATATACGCTGATAATATATAATCATGGTAAAACATTTGTTACATAAATAAGAGAAAATTCATATAGTGTTGATGTTGATAAACCATCGTGTAAATAGAAAATATTTTCTTTAACTGCAAGAAGGCTTTAAGAGCTGTGTATTGTCTAATACTCCCTTCACATACATGTACACGGAATTTCCTTACGGATCGCCAACTTGTCAATCACAAGCATCCGTAAATAACTCGCTGGTATCCGTAAATAGCTTGTCATAACTCGCAGACACTCGTAAGGATCCGTGAAAGGAGAGGAAAGAATGTCAAAAATCTTCTTAAGATTGTCCACGTATATTTTTCTGTAAATAACTTGTAAAGAGCTCGTAACAATCCGTAAGTATCGTAAACTGCTCGCAAGAATCCATACATGACAATTTTTTACGTCAGTTTACGGATTATTACGAATGCTTACGTGTTGTTTATGATTTCATTCGGAACCATGTTATGAAGGCTTTACGGATTGTTACACGCTTTTACAAGCACTTTACGTGTAGTTACGAGTGTTTTACAAATAGGTATACTTTACGTATTCTTACTTATTGTTTACGTATTCTTATGTATTATTTACGATTTGGGGAAAAATATAAAAGCTGCAAAATCCTAAGGACTTGTAAATACTCGTAACTAACTCGTAACTATTTGTATCAACGCGTAAGTTGCTTGTAATTATCTGTGACAACTCGTAACACCTCGTGGAATTTTGCCGTAAATACATCGTAATAACTTGTAATGATGCGTAATAAACCGTAAATAGCTCGCAATAACTCTTAACAACTCGTAACAACTCTTAAATCGGTCGTAAAAGTGGCCAAATCATAAGGATCCATGAAAGATCTGTGAATTTGCGATATCTTTAAGGACTCGTAAGAAAAATCTGTGTATGTGAAGGGGATATATAGCAGTAATGGCCATCTTGCAGACAGCCAACAACGTACCTTGCTTCTGCCCTAGCTTACTGACCCATTGAAGCCTGGAAGCGTCTCTGTACAGATTACCAATCATTATTTAAGGTGTTAAGTTTCAGGGAAAGGCATGGAGAGATATTTTATATTTATGTTAGCATTGATTTCAGGACTGGAAGCAATGTTTTTGCATATTCCCCATAAGAGAGGCCTGATGTAATATACTGAGAGCTGAAAGAAAAGAATAAATTAATGGAATTTTACTTCCTTGTCGTTCTTTATCAACCAATATGTAAATTAATATAAAATCAAAAACATGAATGTCATTGAGAGGTCATTATAATTATACTTTAAATACCATAGGCCTGAAAATAAATGCAGAATTGAAGCATATATACCCTTTGCAAAGTTCAAGTTCATTTTTTTTCAAGTTCATTTTATTTCCATTTCTTGTATAAAAATACATTTAACAATACATTATACATATAAGCAAAGGTATAAATATAAATAATACAAAGAATATGGAGGAGCCAGCAGAGGCCATTGGCCTTTTAAAGGCTGGGCTCCAGTGTCCTCAGATAATAATACAAAGTACAGAGAAAAGAAAAAATGGGTAGTAAATAAATAAACAAATGAGTACAGGCTAATTAAATTAAACATACGATAGGAATTCCTTCATTAAATAGTTCTTGTATTTACGTTTAAATGAGGCAACAGATGGGCACATTTTGATATGGGTAGGTATTGCATTCCAACTAATTACTCCGGAATATTTAACTGATCTATGTGAAGTATGGTATTTTAACAATGGAATATATAAATCATTAGCATGTCTTGTGTAATGTGGATGAACATCCTTTGTTATTTTGAACATATTATCGAAAATAGAAGGTAACATATTCTTATTGTACATATACATAAATGATCCAACTTGCAATTCATGTATTTGAAATATGGTAAGTACATTTAATTTCATAAAAAGCGGTTCAGATGGGGTTCTAGGGTGAGAATTTGTAATTGCAGTTAACCCTCCTACTCCTACATGTATATCTTTATAGAAATAACTTTCTGTGTCAAAGATAATTGTTGTGGGCCAGAGTGATATTTTTCCATTTATCCTTGATTTTTGCAAATTTAGAAGACAACAAATTTGTATCGTGTGTGAAGTACAGATTTATCCCTATTTTGCTCCATTTATCTAGTCAGGATAATTGATCTACATGGAAATAATAGGAATAAATTGCAGGAGCACTTCAGACTTCTTCTTTTCCATAGACCAACCTATACTACACAGTTGAGAGTAACATGACGCAAGCACTCTATCTACATGACTTCAAGTAGTGTATCTATATATTCCTATTGCTTGCTTTGTCTGCATATAATGAATTATGCACACGCTACAGCCGTGGTCCAATATGATTAGTCTACCAGTAATTGGTCACAAAAATGTTCAGTATTTCTAGTAGAAGAAGATCTACTTCATTTCACTTCCCTTACCTATCTATCTCATAGTTGCCATTCTAATGACAATAAGGATTGGGGTTTCCCAGCTGTTGCCGGGGCAACAGAGGTTCAAAGAACTTTTTCAGCTACTGGGGACAATCCTCATCAGCATTAGAATGTCAACTATGAATTAGAAAGGTAAGTAAAGATCACTTGTATTTAAATGTCCGGTCACAAACATTTATTTTATCTTCAGGCAAGTTTATTTCTGATATAATCTTTGCATAGAAATTACTGTCCTTCTGTTGTTAATGTATGAAGAAAACAAATGGAAAAATTGTGCTCTTCAGACAGTATACAGATAAAGCTAGAAAATACAAATGTTCATACTTACTTTTACTATGTAGTAATCATATACACTCAGCATAAGAAGAAAGTGGAGGCTATTTATTGTTAAGGTTTTAAATAAATATTTAGTATACAATTTTATTTCATATTAAAACCAAAAAGTAAACATAAAATAGATTTCCTTCAGGTGAAATGCAATAGGAATCATACCATTCATGCATGAATGAGCATAGTCATTTAAAAATAAATGAGTCTTTGAAAGTAAATTGGGGCATTTGGCCATTCCAATTTTAATGAGCATTGGAGGTATATTTTATTTTATCTTATTGCAGTTTATTTGCAAATGTAGAACAATATAGAGTATTCAATTTTTACTGGCTAAATGTATTTCCATCATTATACTTTTGTCCCCTTTCGTAACAACCTCCACAAGCAAACTTAGGGCCCATTTGATGAGATGTGTTGTTGGACTAAAGAAGAAGGGAGATAGAGAGGTGTAGATAGAGACATGCATTCAATATTTGATGAGCCAGACAATCTCACTTAATGGGATGTTATTACCTTCCTCAAATCCTCAGTTAAGAAACATTGGCTTTCAAAGAAAAGGCAATCAAACCCAAAGACTTCTTCTTGAGTTAGTCTTGTTTCTACACCCTGATAAATGATGGTCCATCTTGAGATGGTCTAGTGTTGCAAGTATTTCAAGTCATCTGCAAATGATTTCACACAGAATGAGTAAAGTTGTGTAACTGGAATGACATCACAAGTACCCAGTAAGAAAGTATTAGACATAAGAACTTTCCATTTACTCTAAAAAAATAATTATCGTCTCTTTGGAGCTAGAGATAAATTAAAAAACACAATGGTAAAAGTTTCATCATTAGGCCTATGAACATTACAGGAAAACTAATTTTAAAAAGCCATCAGTTTTTGGAACTACCATTTTTTGATAACCGTCAGTGTTTTTTGTCACTGCTCTTCATGCAATAGCACAGAAGCAAGGAGAGTCACGTAACCAAAAAACGGAATAGCTCACTGGTGTTTTGAGCTTGAGCACTTACTCTGCAAAAAATACACTTCAGAGGTGGGTTTTGCGATTTGAGTTTTTTGTCATGTTTATGGGAGGTTTGCCTGCAATGAAAATGCAGCTTTTATAGGACAAAAACAAATTTATGGAATTTTGATGAGACATTACCTCTTTTTGTTTGTTTGATTTTTTACTATTCACTATCTGCAAGGAAGAATTAAATAAAACCAACTCAGCTGACATTAAGAAGTTATCTTTTCTTTCAGTTTGATATTTTCTTCACTTTCCACTCAACCATGGCCATATCAATTCCATCTTTGAAAGCCGTCTTTCCACATACATGTAGTTAGGAGAGAGGAATTACGATTTGAGAGGAATTAACACTTTAATTCCTCTCTTAACAGCTTCCCATGCAGGTCTAGGATTTTCACTCTGAAAAGTGCTTCTATCCTTTGGGCGTACCTAAAGTAATGCTAGATACGTCTTGCTTCTAATGGTTCTCTCCTGAGACTAGCTAGCTTCCTGGAGTAATTGAGGCTTTCCATATATACAACACATAATCCTGCATTTAGATTGTGTTTAAGGCGCTTAAAATTGCCTGGACATTGTTGGGATGGCCACTCCACCTTAAATCACAGTGCAGCAGCCACATTGCATCGTTGCCTCAATCTTACCTTTTCATTTCATTTGTAGTTTTTGTCATGTGAGTATTGTTGCCCAAAATGATGATTCAATACAGTTGCCTCTTTTCCCCTGAGAACCTCTTCCAGATGATATGATACCCTGATTATTTTCCTGAATAAATTATTGATGTATACTACATGTAGTGAAATGTCCAAGATTGGCACTGAGATGTAAATGGTTTTGCATGATTCCCATTTGCATTATTTTATTTGTGTGAGGAGAACATGGAAATAAGTTTTAGTCAGCATAACAAATACCATAATCAGAGTGCTGCAAGAAAACCCATAGCTATCTGTAGTCTGAATGTCCTGATGCCCATCAGGTATTGTACATCAAACATTGGTGAGTAATCAGTGTTCATTAGAATATTGCTGGTACCAAGCAACCATATATTTGTAAATTTTGCTTGATGTTCCCAGCATTATGCATCTGTAAATGGAAGGTCAACTACTGATACACAAATAGTATGTGTCATCATCCACTTCAAGAGCGTTGAATGCTAAAAGGGGCATCGTCTTTGACACCTCTTTACACAAATGTTACGTGACAGTTGTAGCTATATCACTGATTCATCTCAACTTGGACAACACAGGAATAGCTGATTACTCATGTGGCCTCTTCAATCAAGAACTGATATACAGTACATGTATGTATCACTTTGTGTCTTGTGTCCCTCCGACGTTTTGCATGATTTCTTCTTCATGTACTGCTAATGGTGACAGCCTTGATGAATGAATTCTTTCTCTTGCCAGTAAGCTTTTTAGTTTGTAAGATGTAGCCGCTGATACAAGAGTTATCATCCCCCATATTCACTTATCATTATAGTATGGGAAATCTTGATTGTTTTTCCTCAGAATTCAGTCTTCTTAGCACCCTCTTCAAAATTTCAATAAGATTTTGTTTATTTTGTTTTCTTTTTTTTCTTATGTTCTTTTAGGGGCTGCACATTCATAACATTTTTTTAAAAATCTGCCACGCATGTTGTTAATAAAGAGTGTAATGAGATTTGGAAAACCCATCAAATTTGTACATAGTACACACCGTTCCTTTCATGTTCTAATGTAGTTTACTCATTTATGCCTTCCTCTTCCTGCTATGGTTTCGTAATGTAACATGTAAATGATATTTTTTTGTAAGTACCTGACTTTGTTCATAACTTTAGATTTTGACATTTTGACAGACAAGAATCCCAATTGTCACTCATCAACACATTGGCATCCCTAGTTCAGTTTGAAAGAGGGTGTCCGACCAAATTTGCTGACAGTGGTCATTACAATAGTAATGATAACACCCTTAAGCACTTTAGTGATGCAGAGATGCCAACTAGTACGGATTTCCCGTAATTTCTACGGGAAATCGGCCGATTACGGGCGGTACGATTTTCATACCATAAATTCCGGATTTTGCTGATTTTGCCGATTTTCAAAATTAGCACTTTAAGGTTTAGCACGTTTAAGGTTTAGCACGTACTTTTGACTATTGCAGCGCAGCCATCCTTGAATCCATGCATAGAAATCCCACAGGGCTTCCGATTGGACAATTTGTTATCTAGCACACACTTTTCAGTGCATACATGTGCATACAACAACATGTGCTTCGCGAGCGGGGGCCGGGTGAAATACCTCTCTTGGCCGCGCCGCTACCGCCCGCCCAGCGCCAGGCCTCGCTACGCTAGCGCCGTGTACACTGTCGGATTTCTCACAGGCTGTCACAGCGTTCGTCGATTTTCGTCGACAATCTGAACTCATGTTGGTTGGATTTAGATATCAATCATCATGTCTTCCACAACTAAGAAGCGTGGCAAGAAGTTACAGACTTTTAAAGAAGAATACAGTAAGAAATGGAAATGCATCGTGTAACACCAACTAATGAACAGGTATGTTACTTTTATTTAACTTGTTGTGCTATCGCGCTTGCCTGCGGGAGCTGCGCTTGCCAGCGTGCAGAAAAATTTGCGTCGCGCAGAAAATTACGGATTTTGTCTCCAAATTACGGATTTTTAGCCTTATGATTACGGATTTGTGCTCTGAAAGGTTGGCATCCCTGGTGATGTCCACTCAAACAAAAGCATGGAAATTTTAAAATGATCACTAGCCATGCATTGTTAAACAAACAATTATGTTATGTAGAAATAGATACTCTATTGATTATTCATTCCATATATCATCCGTTTGAAGCCAGATAGGATGTTGACTTATATCTGTGACATAAAGTTGAGGTCCTTCTTGCTCTGAACAGACAATGTGAAATTATACAATTTTCTTTTAAGTGGTGTAAAACTTCCTTTGATAAAGGGACCTGATTTTACCCTTGCCTTGTTGTGAGCCTCATGAACCATTGAAATATTACTCTCATATTGTATACCATCATGCGAGGGGCAGGAATCCATTTCAGTAAACAAATCTCATCAATCGTTTCTAGATGTGCCCTATTACCCTTGCAAGTTCATGTACAAGGACTGCCATTCATCAATTGAAGGGAGATTTTTACTTCTGGAGATAAAAGATAAGGTTGAGTACTGGTCTTGAAATGAAATTGTGAAATAATCTGTTTGGAGGCCATGGGGAAAGGTTGATTATGTAGTATACGTATAATCATTGATGTATACTGTAAGGTTTTTGAATTATCAAAATGATAAGAATATTTACTAAATCTTGCTCAAAATCACAAAAATTACTCACATGCGGCATGAATGTTTGGTCCAAACTTCAACTATCTTTTAATCATATTTTGAAAATGAAGGCATTTAAAGAGCAATGCTTTTCGCTGGAAATTGTTATTATGATATTCTTTCCAAACTCATACAAAGAATTAGAAAGCTCACACATTATTCTTCATGTTCACTTGAACTCAACTTTTTTTGAAATCTAACATGCAGTAAATTAGAATTTTGATATTATTTCTAGGCTTCTACTTGCTCTTGCCCATCACACATCCAAATATCTTATTTTTAGTATAAATGTGCAACAATATTTATATATGTTTTTTCATAATGATCCACATTTGAAATCGTCAGAAAATAAAGTACACACACACAAACAACGCTGGCATGCACAGCGCAGCCATGCGCCCTAAATAGAACGGGAGCAACTTTGTCACCCAAATCATCCCAGAGTGCATTTGAAATTGGGCCTGAATGTAACACAGGTAACGTATCTTTAATATACTGGCAATAGCAGGATTTGCAGCCACTTTCTCTAATTGTTGTTTTAAATTACTAGAATGAAGGAAAACAGTACATATCTTTATGTAAATACTGTTTGAGCTTGTATTGCACGAGGTAGAGCATGATCTTTTTCCTATTGTTGATTTATAGCACCTCAATGGATTTATGCACAATTCAAACACATAATTGTCTATCTTTTACTTGAAAATAGTGAATAGTGCCATAATCATTATATCATCAAATCTCACTATAAAGGCTACCAAACTGATACATTTTTTTCCCAATTGTTGGATGCCTCAAGGTTATGATGCAAGCTTTTGCCATGGTGAATGACTTTGCACCATGGTTGTTGCAAGACAAATCATGAAATATATGACATTCCGCTCCTTTACAATATGTGTGTACTGCATGCTACCAAAGAAGATGTCCCAAGAGTAAACGTTGAAGCAAAAAGAGTTCATTTAATTTTACTTCTCCCTGAACAACACACCATCTGAAACCCCTCCAAGTGTATAGTTGTCCAGAGTGATAAATTAAGACTTCTTTCTCCTGGGGTATATTCTTTAGGCTCTATTTGGTGAGTGAGTGAGGTTAGCTGATGGCTACATCCAAAATGGACCCATGACAATAAAATTGTTGATTGAATGTACAGTGCGTGCCGAGTTGTGATGAGTTCTGAAATCTACCAAAGCCCATTAAAGCGCTTTGGGATGTCCTTCACAAATGGCCATTTTGATCTTTCCAATAAATATTTGAAATGCTGCATCTCTTTCAGGCTTCATTTCCTCTTGCTCTTTTTTGCTTTCTGTGTTGTTATCTGCTGTGAGCCAGAAAGGCATTAACTCTGCATCGAAGGATAGGAGTTAACACCCTTCTGGCTCTCAGCAGACAACTATATATATATATATATATATATATATATATGTGTATATATATTGTGGCTTTTCTCATGTAGTATATTTGTTGACAATCTGATGCTCATCTCTTCCATTTCTATTTTCACCTTTACTTTACTATCCTTTATTGCACTATTCCTCCTTTTATTCTCTCCATGTTCTTTTCACCTTCTTTCTCTTTCTTTCTCCTCTCAATGTTTTCATTTCTTTCTTATTACTCTCTTACTACTTCTCTCCTACCTGCTCATTATCCCTTTCCCCTTCTTTTTCTGTCTTATAATCTCAATCTTCTTTTCTTCCACCCCCCCCCCCCCCTCAGTCACACCCTTTTAAAAAACCTGGGCATTAACTCTGTGTTTAATGTGTAAGAGTTTTCATTCTGGCTCTCAACAGACAATATATACCTTTTATCAACCATTGTATTTAATCCTCACTGTATATCAGATTTTGTCCTTTTTCCATCAATATTATACTTTCTTGCCTTTAATTATCTCATCTTGCCATCTCCCATTCCTATTCTTGATATATTTGGCATTGTCCATTCCTTATCAATTCACATTTCTACTCCTTAGTCAGATTCTCTGATTAAGATTCTCCTTGACTTCTTGACATCCCTATTGGATACTTACATAAGGCTATAAAATGAAACAAGTTTAGGGAAAATCAAATCGATGAAGTGACACCCCTTTCCAATTTTTGGTACTTCATTACAACTGTCAGAAACAATTCATTGTTCACTGATCACATATTTTCTGAACTCTGATGATTTTATACAAAGTTATCTTGACCTTTTATCTACTAATTTATGAATTACAATTTTCATTACAAACCTTTAAAGAGGAAGTCCACCCTGATATTAACTAGGGCATTTATAATAGAAGCAACAACAAAATGAGAGAAACAGGTTAGTAAAAGTTTGAGAAAAAAAGTAATTAACAGTTGCGATCAATCAAACACAAATTGGCAACTCTGTGATGTATCTTGCGAGCTTCCCTCCCCATTTGCCATGAATTTAAAAACTTCAAAAAATGTACATTTTGCCTCAAGAAAATTTTCAATCTTCAAATTTTCACCTGAAATATAATTATTATTATTGTGAACAAGTTTTTATACAACCCCTTTGTGAAATAAATTTATTCCAGGTTGACAAATTGGTGAAAATGAAGTACCTAATTATGTCCTCTTCGTCCTTGTTGTATTTGTATTAAAGAAGACAGGTGATGTGGTTGTCTATGAACTGGCATGACATTTGATCTTTGGATCTAAAAGAAGCCCTTAGGGTGTCATGCATCAATGTCTAACAGTCTGTGATTAAGTGAAATCTTGATGGACTGTGACATGCTTCATATTCAACCCTTTAATGTTGTGCTCCCTACCTTCAGACCGGTGTACATTCACATCTCAGGTATAACCTTGTCTGCTATCTTCTACAGATATGAACACATTACTTCCACTAGATTTGGTGTGCAGCATAGTGTGTCATATGATGGGAATAGATATTTCTGTGTAATCCTGTAAACGTGTACAGTAACTCATGCAAAGTGCAGTATGTAGTATTATCTGCCTTTATTTAGTTCTGTAGTGATTTACAAATCCTGTTTATGCTCATTTTTAGTACCCAGTGAAGTTTGCTTAATCACACACTTCTCAAGCACATATTTTACTTCCAGCTCTACATGATGCACTCTTTACAAGCTCCTCATACATTGTATTATTATGTATGTTACTTCAATGTATTTTGCTTGTCACTTACCCCTCTCTGTATCTCTTCCGTTCTTTTTTCTTCTTCCTCTATCTCCCTGTCACTTTTCCTATCTCTTTGTCTCTCTTTCATTTCTCTCTTTTGTTCATCTCTCTCTCTCTTTCTTTCTGTCCCTCTCTATCTCCCTCACTCTCTTTACCTACATTTCTATCTATATTTCTTTATCTATATTTTACTGCCACTTACTGTGTCTACTTCTCTCCATCTTATTTTTTCTTGGTCAGAAGATACTTGCTATACCATCAACAGTATCTCATTACCCATGTTGCTTACTTATATGCAGTAGAACAGTAGTGGTGTTGTGGAGGGATTAATTTTCAAAGAGATCTTTATATAAAACTGAGTGGGCGCATGAGTGGGTTGGAGTCTTAAAAGGTATGAATACTAATGATAGTTTTAGTATGTTTATAGTCAACAGTGTACTGAGAACTCTGACGTAGACAAATAAATATGAGATTTAAAGTTTAGAGGATTGGGAAGAGACTTCACTTCCAGTAATATAAAGATACCAATTAGAGGGTAAATTGCAAGTGGCAACGTACTAGTTGGTTTAATTTAAAAGAAGAAAGGTGAGAGATCAGAAAAGTTGATGAATTATAAACTTTTAACTCTTTAAATTTGTAATGGATCAAGCAATAATTTGCAACTCAATGACTTCTCTTGCAAACATTTTTCCATTGTTTTATTCTTAGAATTATCAAAGCAACTTTTAATATCCTAGGTTGTTAGTGGGGGGACAGATCTCTTTCATCTATAAGGTCTTTTGTGACAACATGCATCTTATAACATAAAGGTTCATAAATTCATAAATTTCCCCATTTTCACAGAAGTAAATAATTGATATAGATCTAGATATAAATTATTTACTTCTGTGAAAATGGGGAAATTTATGATTTTTTTTGTACAGCCTGTATATCTAGAGTAACATAATAAATATTTGTCCTGTTTCCTAGTGAATGCATGCATGTTTACCCGGTACACTATTGCAGCTATATTTTATTCTATTCCTCATTTCTACAAACAAAGCTGATATGAGTGATCGAAAACTGCAATAAATAGTGCAGACTTGCAATCTCCCACATCATGACTTTAATTCATATCTCCATCCATTTTCATTCCAGTCTTAATGGGCGGCAAATCTATGGGGCACAAAGGGTGTACAGGTGTTTGACCCAGCTGCACGTGCTAGCTGTCTTACGTCACATTGCGTAAAGCCACCCCTTGAGATCATACTTTCACATTGTCTGCGATGCAAATAAGAGAATAAGCTTTGAATAGTCAGCTTGAAAAAAGCTTTTGAGAAAATTGATGGACTTTTTGTTTTTAAGGGCAATAACATGAAAACATTTTTTTTTTAAACATGATTTTTTTATAATGAATACTACTTTAAAGGCAAGTGACAATCCAATTGATAAGTACTTGTTGGTGATCGGATATACACAACCAATATCAACACAAATCAAAATAATTTGGTGAATTATTTTCCATATTGTATCATTGCTAACAATTACATATATGTCTTCATGGATTGGGTTTATCCTCTATAATAGTCATATTCAATCAAAATACAGTACTTTTTATGGAAAAGATTGTACGAAAAAGAAATCAGACTTCTTATTTTTTTTTTACTGTGATGTAACTTCTAGCTAGATAGAGGTTTTAGCACAATATTCTACATGCTAGAATTACCTCCTACTACTGACAGTAATGCTAACCTATGTTTTATATCAGATAAAGCTATGTTACTCTGCAATCCAAGATCTTGATAGATCTACAAGGATGTGGCAATCTCAAGTCTTTATCACCGATCCTTGGCATCGATCGTCTCAATTAACTGCTCTACTATCCTAACCTGGCATACCTCTAAGCCGCTTTGATCGCCGCTGACATTTTCAGCGGATATTCAAAGCAACTTCATGTGTATTGTAAGAAATACAAAGTATAAACCTAATGGGGATGTTTCATCAGCTGTCAGCACTATTAAAGTTCATAAGTGACACTGTTAGTACATGGCTCTAACAGCCTTATTGTGGCATGTGAGATGTATTTATTATGAAATCATCATTAGGATATGCACAACCTATCATGTGACCTAGCAATTAGACATGAAGTGATGTAAAGCATTATTATGGGGGCTGTAGTTCATTTTGTTACCTTTCCTTAAACTGTTAAGATGTTGAGGATAAAATGACTGTATGGACAATCTGCCTGTATTTCTGTTTGACTAAATGCCTGGACCTGCAGTTAAATGTAAATTAGGAAAATGTTATTTGTTCCATTACAAAAATTTAGAAATTAAAACTTTGTAGATCAAAGTTTCTAGTACACAGTGAATGGAGAAACGCCCAACTTTGATTTTTATACTTTATGACTGCTACTTTATCTCTACGACTAATGAGAACAATGGTAGAAAAAAGAATATATGAAGGTTGAAGCAATGAACGTAGACATTTTGAATGGATAGAAACATTGACATTCAGATTTTGTACAGATGTATCTAAAGAAAATTAATTAACAATGTCTGATTGTCTTGACAAGCTATATGGCATAATAAGGATTAAGGTGAAATTAAATTTGAGATGATCATTTAATAATGTAAGTGATACCAGAAAAAACAGTAGTTAATGGATATTTCATTTTTGGATGAAATGAATCAATAAATGCCATGCGTCTAATACATGACACATTGCATGGAATTCCTCATGTAAAGGACTGATGAGAGCAAGGAAAGCCACCCTCCCTCACTCTATTCCTGTCTCCTGCATGTCTTCAATGTAGTGTCAATTGAAAATGAAATGCTCCAGTGCATGTCAAATAATGGTGGTGGGTTGACAGTCAAAGAGAGGCTGAGAAAGTGTTGTACTTGGTGAAAGGGTGTAACGTGACTCGCTACGTGAGGTGAATGCTGTGATTAAAAGGAGCTAGTAGAGTAGCAGAGAGTGTGCTACATGTTGAAGGACTACCAAGAAATGTGTGATTTAGCAAGAAGCTGGTGACTAAGTTTAGAGAGGATTCATGCTAAAATCAGATGTTTTCTACAGTAACCTCACTTTAATAGAATACCATTATTTGATATATATTTACCTCTAGTGCCTTGTTATGAAAAGTTAATGCCTTGTACTGATGAACGAGGAACAATTTGCAAAAGTGGTAGTGGTAGGGATGGCGGTAATAGGAGCAGCAAAAACAACAACAGTTGTAATATTAGTAGTATTAAAGAAGCAACAGCAGCAATATCAGCAGAAGTAGTAGTTGCAGCTGCAGCAATAGTGAAAAGCAGTAGTACCTTTGACTAATGTTCATAACATTTCCAAGTAATATTTATCAAGTGAAAGATAAATCACAGCATTATTACAGGTCTGATGTCTGAAATTTGTGTCTTTGTAAGCTTGTCACCAAAGCATTTCACCAAATCACCAAAGCCATCCTCTATTCTTCTTAGATATTGCAAAAAATTACAAGATATCCAATTGTTGAAAATGAGCATAGTTTGGTATTATCATTTCCATTCTGAATGCTACTTTTTTTTTCTCCTATGAAAATCCATAGTTGATGAAAATGAAATATTTGCCAATACAGATGGCAATACCTGATCAAATTACATTTACCTTCGTTAGCAATACATTTGTAATGATAACTAAGGATCATGGGAGACCTCATCATCTCTCCCAATAAGAGTCACAACTCATTTACCCATCCTTATTGGAAAGGTTTCATTTTGGTGTCTCGCTTCTTAGAATCCTCGTCTTGCTGGACCTGCAAAGATATCGATTCCATTTGGTCCCTGGGTAAAGGGCACGTACACTGGGAGAAGTGGAAAGCACCAGAATCAAATAACCGTCCCCTTTTGATCAAATTTCCCTTCCTTGTTACCGCAGGCTATTCCTGAAACAGTTGCTGATGTGTTCCCAAGGTTCCCTGGCTTGATGAATTGGCTTTTCTTTCCTTGTCATGCATGTATGTTCTTTGTCAATATCATGGTGGCTATATGCATGCGTGTACTTTTTTATGGGGTGGTGGATTGTGTGCTTTGTATATATTGGTCTAGGTCTAGGTGCGTTTTTAAGACCTTTATAATTGTTGCTTTGACCGTTTTTTATAGGTCGTGGAATTTGATTGAATGTGAGTTAATGTGTTTGTTTTGTCTGGCTCTGTATATTCCATCTTTCTCTGATATTTCTTTTGTCTAGATTTCTAATTTACATCTTACTTGAATGCTTGTATTCATAAGAAATTAAAGTGAACTGTTTTTGGATTCTCTTTACTTCATCTCTTTCTCGATGCTATTCTCTTCCAACACTTTTTATTCTCTCTCTTTCTATCTTGCTCACTCTCTCTCTCTCTCTTACTCTTTCCCTCTTTCTCTTTTTGCTGTCTCTGTTTCTCTCCCCCATTCAGTCCCTTTCCCACCCTCTTATGTCCCTTTCTTGTTTTTCCCCTTCTCCTTGCATCACAGTATATCTTGTCTCTCTGTTCTGAGCCAGAAGGGCAGTAACCATACACAGTTAATGCCCTTCTGGCTCTAATAGAGAGTTTTTTCCTGTTGTTGTGCTGTAGGTGATGAGAGTGAAGAATGAATTTACCTGCACAATGCTCACCACCCCCCCCCCTTCAGTCATGTGGGGACTTAATTGCTCTCACTATTATGTTAAATGATATGCAACTCCCATATCCATTTGATATTGTGACATCAAAATGCATGTATTATTGTGATTCATTATTTGAATGTACATATAGATAATTGATGTATATTTGTATTGTTACCATGGATATGAGCTCTAAAGCAGCATTTCAAATTCCTGATATAGTCTGTTTGGAGTGAGGAGGGCATTACCGCTGTAGAAATGGTATGAATGAATGCTCTTCTTGCTCCAAGCAGATGATATAATACATTGATGTCATAATGATATTATTGTTGCAACATTTTCACAATTTACATGTCTAAAGAGTTCCAAAAGCACTTCCAGTAATATGCCACTTCCATTACAGTATTCCTGGTGTCATTGGGGAAAGAAAAAGTTTTAAAAACTTGACATTTGCTCCTTTTCAACAGGAGAAGGGGTGGTTATAGTAGACTGTCAACGAGAGATCGGTAAAGTATCCTTGCGTTTCCATATGCACACATGCACTGAACTCTAACTTTCTAATAAGATTGATTCTTAGCTAACACATTGCATGTCAAGCATCATTCACGTTTGCACGACCGCCTTTTGGGCACATTGATCTGGTCGTTTTCTAGCACGTTTTCTATTGCCTGAACGGCTGAACCTCAGAAGCATTCAATTGAATCACAACATTTGCCTCAGAAGCTAGATGACCTATTTCTTTGAGACATGGACAATAGGTTGGCATGATACCTGGCCAAATAAATAAAGCTCTTTCCCTTTCATTAGTATTTTGTTTCTGTGCCTCCCTGTCTGTATTACTCTTTCTCTTTCTCTCTCACTTTCTCACTCTCTTACTCTCTCAATGTCTTTTTCTCTCTCACTTTTTCTTTCTCTTTCTCTTCTTTTTCTCCCCCTCTCCACTCCCCTCCCCTCCCTTCCTCTCCCTCTCCTCCCTTCCTCTCCCTCTCTGTCTTATTGCCAAGGAATTGAATGACATTGAATTTTCATTTACAAATTTGAGCAAAATCAGGGAGGATTCTCTGAATAATAACACATTTTAATGGCCACGTCTACTAATTTCTCCTAGTATTGCTGCAGACAACGAGATTGAAGTTAATAATAAGGAAATCCATGTTTCTAGCATGAATCTAGACTTGAAGGATGCCTCCCTAGTTCGTAATCACATTTGATGATACAGATAATATGAATGATTGACTACTTTTAATAAAATGTGTGTAAATGTCAAACCTCATTTCAAGGCAAAGAGTACCGTAGAAAGCCGGAGTGGAAATAAAGACTTTGTAAACGTGAATGATGCTTTGCCCAGTGAAATATTAACAAAACTTAGAATTACTAACTTACATGTACATTATGAGCAGTAATGGTATGTGAGGAAATCATCTAATAGAAGTCATTAGTATTAACTATGCTATACAAAGTAGATGGAATGACATGATCTACAGGTAGAATCTATAGTGGGAATGATGCTAATCTTATACATGTAGATTTGTTCCAAAATAGACTTGACTAATTATGTGAATAGCGCTGAGCCAAGAAATTGTTGATAAGTTAGGTAGAAATGAATGATGGCATTAACACCACTAACACAAAATTGTTGGAATATGAAGAGTGCTTTTCTAAGAGAGTTGTTACTCACTTTAATAGACAGAAATTATGCATATTGACCACTAACAGCAGTCTGAATAATGCTATGCAAATTGATTTAAAAAATATATATATTAACAGAACTTACTAATGGCATGTTAATCACTAATATCATGTAATCTGTAATTGCAAATATTTTTTGTAAAAAAAGATTTATTATTATGCATGAACTAATAGAATGAACCACATTGTACATTCTAGAAATTGCAAATGTCAATAATGCTATGAAATGTAACTAGGTAATATTCAATAATGTTACATGAAACTAACATCTTAGAAATAGTGAAATATGGATGTGATGTGATGGTTATTTTACCTGACTGCTAAGAAAGCATAAATGCTTATGTTAATAAGAACAATTAATATAGTGCAGCTACTATATGAATATACTCTACTGCGCTGTGATGGAAAAACACACACCCCCTAACAGTGCTACTTTACAGACGCACAACTATAAACTATATATATAGTTATGACTAATGAAATGGACTTTTTATCTAAAGTATTTTAGTACCATGGAAACTAATCAATTTGTTATTTAGTTCATTTTTTGCAAAGTAGCCACTCGCACTAGCATATATGTATATGAGTCATATACTTCAGATTGAACCTAGTCTTAACTTAGTTCACAGAGCAGTCCTTAAACTTTAAGTTTAGCTTGAGGCTTTAGACATTGAGCAGTGATTGTTTTGGGGCAGTGTGAACCCACGTCATCATTAGTTGGTCGTTGTTTAAAAACTTTGAAGTTATGAAGTTTCAAGCTCCATTGATGTTGTGTGAACGTTGCTAGTATTACATTGTTCTGTTCATAGCATCATGTCTTGAGAGACAGGTGTGTTCTAGATTCATAGAGACAAGATTGAATTAGATTATCAGTAAGCATCATTAATCTCCATACTCATCTTCATTCAGACATGAAGGAGAAACATCTAGAAATAGACTTTATATTAGATTAGTACTCTCTTTAGTAAAGGTTATAAATCTTGTAGGGTTATTTTATAAATTTGTTTAAAAATGCATCTTCCTTGTGTATGTACTTGGTAAGGACTCAATTCATAATCTTTTTTTTCTTCAAGAAAGATATATGAGTAATGGAATAGAATTTTGATTTAACTAAAGTACCATAAAAAGGTAATAGTTATATTTATATTTTATTTTGAGCTTTGGATTGGCAGAAGTGATACATAGTCCTCTTGTTTTTATGAGAATTTATTTTTTATACATGCAATTCTAAGGCCTTTTTTCTGTGTCAAATAGTTTGTTACCTAGTTCGTGTTCCACAAAATAACCATTTATGTTGACATGAAAAGATAAAATGCTAGTACACGCCAAGAGTATCTTTTTAAGATTATCGAAGAATTGTTATGTTTTTATATATTTTCATTGATCAACATGAAAAGAATTTATATATGAAATGTATGGTGGGATGTTCAGAAATATTTTCATTACTAAGAAAGCGTTGAACACACTTGACTATGACACCTCCACCGAGTTTGATAGTGAAGAAGATACTGCTTGAATAGATCTACAAATTTCTTTGTGGAGAAATGAGTAGGGTAAGAATGTATTACATTTGTTATTACTTGAACAGCCTCAAGATAAAGCACCAATGAGGTGACAGACATTAATTGTTATCGGTACAGGCATTATGGCTTGTGTAATCCCAGGAAAACATGATTGATATTGCAGCCTAGCCAATTATTACACTTGACATTGAAGTTTAACCATGCTTGAAGCCCATGGAACCATAATAAAGTAATCAATAAAGAACACTTGAAAATAAGAGACCCATGTGGCTTGTTATTTAGCCTGCATTTGCCTGAACTATAACTGTATGTTGAAGAAACCTGGGATCCACACATTGAAATTGTTTATCTTTGAACAATTGGATAATATTTGTTAATCATCAAATAAAATGTGATAATCATTGGATTATAATTTAAAAGTCGTTCATGTTTGAAATTATATAAAGATTTATTCTTAATTCTAGGAACAAATTGCTGGTATATATATATGATAACAGTTAGTGATTATACCGTACACATTTCTGACTGTGCATGTGTTCAAAAGATATCACTTTCCAAGATTTGTTTTGAATGAGAGTATAAATTTCTGCAGACGTAAAGCACCAGAGAGAAGATTTTAAAAAACTTTTTCTCATTTCGCCCCCCCCCCCCTCTCCCCTCTCTTTTTCTCTCTACATTTTGAGGGCATGAAATCCAGTTTGTTACTCACCATATGATTTATAGATATATAAAAATAGCCATAACAAAGTATAAGATGCACAATAGACTTGACAAGGTGGACTGGTGGGTGTGGGGGGATGATGTGTAGGATAAAGTTGATATTTCTTGTCATTAAAAGAATAGAAAGGGATTTTTCTATGTAAGTCTATCAAGGTACCAACTCATCTTTTATTCTACTTAAATCAGACGCAACCTGATTCCCATGGTGCAGCTGAGGGATAATCTTATGAAGGCGAGGAAAATTTAATCAAATGATGGAAAAAGAACAGAGTCTTTTGATGAGGAAATACTAGATGAAGATTGTCATGAATATTTACCCCAGTTTGGAGGGCTGGGTTACACCTTGTTCTGCACCACCAAGAGAATGATGAGATGAACTGGGTATTGACTGGCAAAATGTTCCAATCGGAACTCTTACCTCACTTTGCCTTTTTGCTTATAGGTTTTGAAAATGTTCAGGTTTTATTTCTTTACTTTATTTGATGCAAGTGTAACAACATGACATGTTGAATATGGTGGATTCACAATTAACACCGCCCCCACCGGCAAGCCATGAAGGCCAATTTTTCAGCTTGCAGGTCGACATCTTGTAACCAGTGCAGCACAGCAAAACGCTAGCCACTGAGAGAAATGACCAAAGTAGTCTGAACTGTATTCAATGGGATTGATTGTTCTGATATCAGCGCAAATTTTTATATCGAATTGGATGTCAAAACCCACTCATTGATGGATTGATTCTGACAGAAAATTTTGCTTGCTCTAAACAATACCAATAATCATTTTTGGCCAAATAAAGTGACATAAATGACCATATTGCTGTTGATGGGGTCAATTTAACCACTTTTTTCTAGCATCAGGGCACATTTTTACAGTGAACATTTTTACAGTGAACAGGCCCATCGAATATCCTTTGCTGATAATTACGATTGGAAAAATTACCCCTGACCAAAAGTGACCAAAACGTCGCGAGTAGGGTCTATAAGATATTTTTGGAATCGGCTCAAAATTTTAACCCGGATAAGCTATTCAAACATTCCCCATCAAAAATCTCTGAGGGTTTTACAACAATGCCACAGCTAATATTTTTGTTTACTTTTTCCCATGATGAAATCAACTAAACACTGGTGTCTCTAGATGGCACTGTGGATTGTGAGTCCACTGTATTACATGTATTATGATTGAATAATATGGGTAATATATGCCTGACTTGTCCTGGTCTCATGTTCATTTGATCTAATTCAAACCCATCTTTCTGAAAAGTGATATCTAGTTCTATAAGGGAAAGCGGGAAAAGAGAGCAAAGAAAGCAAGAAAGAATTTGTTGTGAGAACATGAAGTGATTTTTCTCATAATTCATTCAGAATTGCATATCGTAACACTAGAACAAAGACTTTCTTTAGCTTTACATCTTATTCTCACAAGATTGTTTTCATGAAAAATCCATGATCTTCACATTTAATTTCATTGTGCATCAGTGGTTGAAATGACCCTGTTACTCATACATCAGCATGTAGATTCCATTTCATATAACACTGACCAGTGAGCACCTGTTGAAGCCTGAAAGAAAGTTCCTCTCAACATCAGACTATGTTACATTCTCAAGCAATTATGATCAATCTCAATCCATACCTATTATTAAAGAAGGGCTATTGTAGGTCAAGTGACAGGAGTCTGACATATAAAGATCATTGTGGATCTACAGGATTTAGATGCAGCTTTCTACAAAATATAGGATACAGATAATTGAAAATATGCTAGGACATTGTGGAAAATAAAAATCCAGAAATTGATCAAAGAAATGAAAAGTGATTCCATGGAATAGATAGGATTACACCTTTCATCCCAGTTGGATAATAGCTTTATATTTGCAACCAGACCCAATATAAATGTCCTTATGGACAACAAGCCCATGCTAGAGAGAAAGAGTCAATGGTTAAAGTACATAAAATTGAATATTTTTTTGATATATTCTTTATATCTTGTTTTCAAAAGTTACTCTTTTAAATCTTCGGTGTACATGAGTTAAATAGAAAAATTTATATAAATTGATATCAAATTTTGAAGTGGATCTAAGGTTGAGAAATGATACTGTTAACATTTTAATTTGTAAGTTGTTCAAATAGATAGATGAAATATTGTTTCTTCTGGCAAATTTTTACTCTTTAGAAAGCCTAAAATATTGCTTTCCTTATTCATGCATTCATTTTTTTCTTTCTATCTATATTGATTTGTATAAATATATTGATTTGTAAACAGTTATGATATAATCTTTTTAGGTTCTAGAAGGAATTTTCTTTTCAATCTGAATTTGAATCAGAAATTTGTCTAAGCTATGATATATGAAATATTTCATATGAATACCTTCACACTATATTAAAACCAAAATTGTCTTCACACAACTTGATATTCAGAACAGAACTCAAATACAGATGATTTTCTTTAAAATGGGTTTAAAGTATGCTTACGGTATGCAGAATATACCTCCATTTACTGGCCAGCACTAAATACATCCCTATACTTGCAGTGAATGCTGTATTGTTTTCAATTCATTGATTATAGAGACTTGATCATTATATTGTATGCAAAAAAAATTATTAGCATAATATTGGCCATAGGAAGGAAAGTTGAAGGGCTATTTGAGGGCTGTGTTAATCATTCCAAGGGCCAATTCTACTTTGACCTTGGTGCTATTGCACTGATTGTATGCAAACGCTCTTGATGAATGCAATTTCTTTCTTCATCATAATATTCACCTGTATTGCTAAATTGCAGAAGGAAATACAGGATGTTTCGTGCTAAATCTAAATCTTCATCAGAACTCAGGAGGACTTTGAAGGGGAAGTTCATTGATCAGACAATTTTATATTTTTTGTCTGATGATATTGATTGCAGTTTTTAATTACTGTAATCTCAGTATGGGAATGAAAAAAGGGTTTAAACTGCTGTAAATCATTTCATATGAACCTGCAGTGCAGAGAAGCGAGACATATATTCCTTTGCAAATCAAATCGACTGTATGTTTAGGGTTTAAGATAGGCATGTCTTCACCTATATTGCTGCCTAGGCGTTAATAATTTATGCGATCTCACGGTCGAGAGATTTGTCTGGAATAGGATGGTAAGATTAATGCAACTGCAAGAAAAATCAGAGACCTTCCTGCTCTGCAACAAATTAATTTTGTTTGGTTTATTTTTTCAGGGGGAAAAGAAGAATCTACCCTGAAATCTAATTCTCTTTCCCCCCCCCCCTCTTTCTCTCTCTCTTCTTATCGTCGTTTCTTGACTCTCCATCTTTCTTCCACTCTCACCATCTCCATCTTTATCTCTCTCTCTTTTTCTCTCTCTCTCTCCCTTTCTCTCTCTCTCTCCCTCTAGTATTGTAGTGCTTGCTCTCAATGCCTGTTAGAGGTGTCGTCCACCCTGTGGCTATCACGCCACCAGACGCAACAGCCAATAAAAGACTGCAAGTCCTGGGGGCATCTCCAAACGGTCTCCTATTTCGGCTTTATTTACCTTTAAGGTGGTGGAATTGTTACTTTGAGATCGGTTGGCTTAGAGGGAACATTATGTATATGGAGCGGAGAAAAGAGAGGACAGTAAAGTAATTGTTTTCCCCATGTCCTTTCATCCCTTGTCCTGCCATGTATGTGTGCTTGGGGAGATGATGGGAGGGGGAGGATGGTTAACCTATGCACTTACATTTTAGTGTTCTTAAAGAGTTCTTATGGCATCGGGTCTGTAAAGTGGAGCATGAGTATGTAAGACATACATTATATCAAAGATGTGAAAGGTGAACAAGAATTGAGGTTAAGTGTTTGACCATATAAGGATATACCCAATTATGGTTCACAATACTGATTCATTATACTTTGCATAAAGCATTACATATATGACCCTGCTGTATAGAGCAGAAATGATCTGCTGAGAGCAAGATAGGTGTGTTGCGTAACATTACCTGGACTCAACAGCCTTCTGGCTCAGACCACCAACATTGTTAACGCTCATCATCAGTAGATGTGAACTTACTATTTGTATTCGTTGATTGGTTATTTGAAAATTATTTAGTATATATTTGATCAGCTTTAAAGTCTGGTATACTTATTTCACTTACTTTTTACTAATAGTTCTAACAAGTATTGTGTTACAACCGCTAATCTCCTTTATAGTCTTCTAATGATATATGTATGCTTTATGTGACTGACTTACTTACTTACTGCCCATTATGCCTCCTGGCACATAGGACAGCAACAAAGTCTTCCACCCCTTCCGATCCTGGGCCAGTCTTTAGATGGTTCCCCATGTGTGGTTCTGAATATGACTACAAATCGCTCTATTTTGAGAATGGATTATCATTATATCTGAAGCTAATATGTTTGCCAAGATTACTTCATTCCCGAGTGAGAACTCTAAAAGATATTTTACTAGAATATAAAATCTCTTGTAGCTATTGTTACTGCATTCTATACATTCTTGTTTTTACTGCATGGTTGTTCCACACAGAATACATGTTTGTGAGTGCATTAGTGAATATCCCATGCATGCAGGTTAAGTCACAATAGGAAAATGAACAAGAATTGTTGAGTTCATTGTCCGTTTTATTGTGTCTTAACCAAGTGCAGTGCATATCACTAATGCATGAGCTAAAAACTGTACTGGTGTTATAGGACGGGTCTATAATATGAGTATAAAGTCAAGAAATTTACTCAAAACCTGATCAAAAAGCCCAGAGTTGCACAATCATGGAAGTTGCCATCAAAATGTGTGGATCAAGAGTGCTGCACACAACTTGAATAGCTGCTGCCCAAAATATGCATAGCCGGGTGCGACGTAAAAATTGAAAGCATAAACATATGAGTTGCATACAGACTTGCCATTGGTTTCATTCTTGAACCTGTCTTATAAAATAACATGATCGCCACTTGATCATCTAATAATGTAACTTGATCATACATTAACATTTATAATTTATTTTTATGCCTCCGCCACCGAAGGTGGTGCCGGAGGCATCATGTTTTCGGGTTGTCCGTACGTCCGTACGTCCGTACGTCCGTCCCGTTTGACCGTTATCACAATATCTCAAGAACCATTTGAGATTTAAACTTCAAACTTAAGGATAGTATGTATCACCATAGGAAGACGATCTGATTAGATTTTGGAGCACGTATGTCAAAGGTCAAGGGTCACAGAGGTCAACTTATGAAATTCCATACATTGAGATTGTTATCATGATATCTCAAGAACCACTGGAGATGTAAAAACTTCAAACTTAAGGATAGTATGTATCACCACAGGAAGACGATCTGATTAGATTTTGGAGCACAAAGGTCAAGGGTCACAGAGGTCAACTTATGAAATTCCATACATTGAGATTGTTATCATAATATCTCAAGAACCACTGGAGATTTAAACTTCAAACTTAATGATAGTGTGTATCACCATAGGAAGACAATCTGATTAGATTTTGGAGCACGTAGGTCAAAGGTCAAGGGTCACAGAGGTCAACTTATGAAATTCCATACATTGAGATCGTTATCGCGATATCTCAAGAACCACTGGAGAATTTTCACTTCAAACTTAATGATAGTATGTATCACCATATCATAATATCTCAAGAACCACTGGAGATTTAAACTTCAAACTTAATGATAGTGTGTATCACCATAGGAAGACAATCTGATTAGATTTTGGAGCACGTAGGTCAAAGGTCAAGGGTCACAGAGGTCAACTTATGAAATTCCATACATTGAGATTGTTATCATGATATCTCAAGAACCACTGGAGATTTAAACTTCAAACTTAGTGATAGTGTGTATCACTATAGGAAAACAATCTGATTATATTTTGGAGCACGTAGGTCAAAGGTCAAGGGTCATAGAGGTCAACTTATGAAATTCCATACATTGAGATTGTTATCATGATATCTCAAGAACCACTGGAGATGTAAAAACTTCATACTTAAGGATAGTATGTATCACCACAGGAAGACGATCTGATTAGATTTTGGAGCACATAGGTCAAAGGTCAAGGGTCACAGAGGTCAACTTATGAAATTCCATACATTGAGATTGTTATCATAAATCTCAAGAACCACTGGAGATTTAAACTTCAAACTTAATGATAGTGTGTATCACCATAGGAAGACAATCTGATTAGATTTTGGAGCACGTAGGTCAAAGGTCAAGGGTCACAGAGGTCAACTTATGAAATTCCATACATTGAGATCGTTATCGCGATATCTCAAGAACCACTTGAGAATTTTCACTTCAAACTTAATTATAGTATGTATCACCATATCATAATATCTCAAGAACCACTGGAGATTTAAACTTCAAACTTAATGATAGTGTGTATCACCATAGGAAGACAATCTGATTAGATTTTGGAGCACGTAGGTCAAAGGTCAAGGGTCACAGAGGTCAACTTATGAAATTCCATACATTGAGATTGTTATCATGATATCTCAAGAACCACTGGAGATTTAAACTCCAAACTTGATGATAGTACATGTATGTATCACCATAGGAAGACAATCTGATTAGATTTTGGAGCACGTAGGTCAAAGGTCAAGGGTCACAGAGGTCAACTTATGAAATTCCATACATTGAGATTGTTATCATGATATCTCAAGAACCACTGGAGATTTAAACTCCAAACTTGATGATAGTACATGTATGTATCACCATAGGAAGACAATCTGATTAGATTTTGGAGCACGTAGGTCAAAGGTCAAGGGTCACAGAGGTCAACTTATGAAATTCCATACATTGAGATTGTTATCATGATATCTCAAGAACCACTGGAGATTTAAACTCCAAACTTGATGATAGTACATGTATGTATCACCATAGGAAGACAATCTGATTAGATTTTGGAGCACGTAGGTCAAAGGTCAAGGGTCACAGAGGTCAACTTATGAAATTCCATACATTGAGATCGTTATCGCGATATCTCAAGAACGGTGTGTGTGTGTGTGTGTGTGTATTTGGTTTTTACAGACGTGTATCAATCAGATATGATTATTTACGTCTGGGGACCGACCTTTAAACGTCACCATCCGAAAGACGTGAATCAGTTTCGAACCTGCGTCCTCGGCTGAATCAGTTTGTAACTTCCACTGTTAGCTGGATTACAGGCGCACGCCACAACGCCTGGAGAATCAAAGGTCATGGGCTCATTATGTATGCAAAAATAGCTTGTGGACGCATTCTCATTAGAACTGACAGATGGATTACTATTTAACTCAGGAAATCTTGCAGAGCCAATGAACTGAGTAGATTTTATGGTCATGAGGTCAAAGATCAAAGGGTCATATATGTATATGAGAAATTGCTTGTAATCACGATATTCTGAGAACATGTTAATGGATTACAATTGAACTTGAATTTGAAAAATTTCTTCCGTTTCGGTTTGTAAAATTGCTCTATGACGGAGGCATCATTTTCGACTGCGCGCAGTCGAATTCCATCTAGTTTATTTACTAAAACATTGTATCAATCGCATGAGAACCTGCATGCATGCTTTATTAGATGGATTTATCCACAAATTATGAGTTCAAAGTTAGTAACTTAAAAAATATATAAATGTATATTGTTTTGATTTATTCTTGAATAAAAGGTTAAGGGTTAAGATGCTCCCCCCCCCCATTTTTTTTCATTCAAAAACCAAAAAAATTACTTTACATAATGATAGAATGTTTGTGATATACCACAAGGAAATCTATTGTCACATCAAGAGATTTTCTTTTTTAAATGAATTGTACATGTAGAAAAGGTCTGGGTCACATTGCATGCAATCGCCCTCATTCATTGATTGTATTTCTAGCCTCCCTATAAACACTCAGAGATGTACATATAATTATTTCGAATTCCACACTGCCTGCACCTCAGACACTGCTTTCACCTTGACCTGTATATGATATACAGTTGAACGGTCCTGGCTGTTGTAAATCTGTCAAAATTACAAATTAAGCCTTTGCAGGGTTTGCTTATTATATTAAAATTGCATTATTGACTTTTATCCTGCAGTATGACCTTGATGTGACTATGGATATGTGGGTATATTCATTTTACCCTATCTGTTTGACATTCCAAATCAGAGAAACACATGTACAGACAGCAGTTCAAGTGCTATTTATTGAGTAAATATCAGAGAATGGTTTGCCAATTATCAAGTAAAATCAAAGAATGGTATATAATCTATCAAGTAAAATCAGAGAATGGTTTGCTATTTATAGAATAAAGTCAGAGAATTTTGAAAGGTATTTTAGGTTTCCTAGAGGATACACCTTAATCTTCAAATTGACCTCAGCCCCCCATTGATGTTAAACAAGGCTGACACTGAGGGAACTCCAACCATAGCTGTATCATAATCATGATCGCTTCCCCTAATTACTTTGCGACTCCACTGTTCTCTTTAATTAGTCTGTGTAGTCTTCACATTTTTCATAATCACCCTTGTGTCGCCCGGTTATTCATGAGTTTGATTAAGGAATGCTATACCACAGCCCTCGAATCACAATCATTCTAGACAGTACAAGTAATATCAGAAAGTCTCTGTGTATTCTGGTGCTAATATAGAGGCTGACTTTCTGGTCAAGGAGTTGATATAGCACATAAATTAGCCTGATGGAGATCAGTTTCTACCTGAAAGCTAACTGTGTAAAGGTACATTTTTTTTATGCACCGGTCAACTGGAGTCTTGAACCTACCCCCCTCAAGACTTCACTCTTATTCACTTTTGGTCTTGAACGTCCGACACAAAGATTCACCTCTCATTCACCTTGCTTCGTAACAAATAAGGTCAAGATTCACTATTCCAAATTATTTATAAGGTGCAGATTCACCCATCTCCAAGAAAAATAGGGTGCAGATTCACCTCGCCGCTAAAAATATTAGGTGCAGATTCACCACACGTCTTCACCTGCTTAATTTGTATTAGGTCAAGATTCACCGGCCTTTCACCAGCACCGCTATTTATGGTAGATAGAGTGATTATTAAAGGAAACATAGAATTGATCATGAGTACTTGTGGAAACAATCCGTTTTCTGAAAATGGTAGCTAGAATTTAAAAAAAGGTACAATTTCGCCACTAATTATTTTTTTCGGGTCTCCGCTTCGGCTACGATGTCTCGCCAATAATTATTATTTTTGGATCTCCGTATCCATGATTTATTCACTTTGTATTAATTAAACGTGTGGCTTAATGATTTACATATACATGTAGCTAAAACTTGTCAAAAGGAGTGTTTTGTTCAACTGCTTGTTTTTATATAAGAAAATGTTGTCACTGACACGCAGCTACATGTAGGCTAGGATTTTTTTTTTTTATGGGGGCTACTTTAAGAAAAGTGGGGGCTAATTCATTTTAAGCTGTAACAATAAGTTGTGTTTTTCCTTAGCCATCATGCTACTAGTACTAGCAACCAAATTGGTAGGTAATATTGTGTCATTTTGTCTTTTTTTTCTGTCCCGAATTTGAATTGTTATCATGGACAATGCGATCCCATTTAAAAAAAAATGTAACTCCGTTTAAAATTGTGTTATTTAGATCTAGACTCTATAACTTAACCAATAAATGAATATTTTTACTGTTGTCCCACATGAAGATCATTGTTATAAAGAAACATGCAAAATCATAGTCGTATTTTTGTCCCCGTATAGACTCTAATTCTAATCTATAAAAGGCCAAGCCAAAGCTAGTTTCATTTCGTAGACTGAAATTGATGCCATCACTCAGGCGCGGCGCAGGCATCAATGACAAAAAATTGGCCTAGTATATAAATAATATAATTTAATTAAACAGTTGTAAGAAAAATGCTGAGGTATAGGGACATCATTCACGGGGTTTTTATAACAAAATTCAATTTCTGTCTACGAAATTAGCTTTATACCGATTTTACAGGAAAAAATCTGGCATTGATTTTGCATGTTTCGTTACAACAAATATATCGGTATGTGGGACAACAGTAAAAATATACTCGCATTTAATGGTTTTAAGTTATAAATAACACAATTTAAGACGGAATAACATTATTTTTAATGGGATTGCACTGTCCATGATAAAAATTCGGGTCGGAAAAAAGACTAAATAAACATATTACGAACCAATTTGGTCGCTAGCAGTTCAGCACTCGTCACTCGCAAATACTTATTTGCTTCATACTCTAGGAGCGTGCGGGCTCGCGCTGCACTGGAGCAGCTAGTTTCTGTGTATTGTGAATCTGTACTCCGTATTTACATCGGGGGCGCGGGCCTGGCCGGGTACTTAGGCTAGGCGGATACCGATCTAGCTACAGCAGTAGGTCAACCGCCGATCCGCTGCAATCACAAAACTTTTAAAATGTTGATGGAAATTTCTAGTTTTGGAGTTGGTAGTTGGAACGGAGAGTTCAGTCAGACAAATCAATAAATTGATTTATTAGTTCCCAGGGAATATTAATTTATGGCGGGGGCGATTTTTCATTATATATCAATTTTGTTCGCCCTCGATCGTCTTGATATTTACTGTGGCGATTTCAGAGGTTTAGGAGGCGAAATCGCCTCGTCGCCATTGTGTATTTTTTTCGTTGGCGCAGGCTATACAAGTAAACAAAACGTGACAGCAGCTGTAAACAAATTTCCCCCACGTCTGCATAGCCGGGTTATATTATGATTTACCCAAAATGTGACCAGTTGACAAAGCAGTCTTCGTTGAGTATAGACATATTAGAAACTCTTCAATAATTAAAAACTTTATCGGGGTACACTTTTGGTACTCATCAGCAGGGCGGTATTCCGCATGTCGCTAACTTGTATGGCATCACAAAACCTGCCATACAAGTTAGCGACATGCGGAATACCGCCCTGCTGACTCCAAATTCAGAAGGTTCAGAAGGTATATATTTTCGGGTTTTAATATTCGTGGACACCGGATTTAGCGCGAAATCCGAACTCGAACGTAGCTAGCTCCACGTCACAGTTTATTTAAATCTTGAACCCTCATTTCCCCTGGAGTCAAAGACATTCGACGCTCGTTCACACACGATAATTTTTTCACTCGACGCTCGTTCACTTGTATGTGAAAAATATTCGTTCAAGATTCACAACATTCGGTAAAAAATGAGGCAAAGATTCACCTTCTCCTACAAATAATAAGGTAAAGATTCACTACGGCCAAACAAAAATACGTCAAAGATTCACCACGCTCTGATTTTGGCGACCCCAAGATTCGACGTCGAGTTGACGTCGAATGCTTGACGATCCTTGAGGGGGGTAGGTTCAAGACTCCGGTTGACGGGTGCATTAAATGAAGGGTTTCTGTTCAATCCAAAATTCTCATGTAAAATTACATTTTTCAGGTGTTTACATTGGTATCAAATTGCTATGAAATACTATTCTTCTTGTGACAAGACCAATGAAAGTTATTTATATTGAATACTAAATATAATTAATTTTTCAATAAGACATTCATTTAAAAAAATATTTTTACAACTTTCAGGTATATTTTCCTTTTGTACATTCTCAGAAAACATCTTCAACTACTTTTAGAATCATATCAACATGTTAGATACCACTTATAATAAGTATAGCTGATACACTGCTGCTAACTGATGCAAGATCATGAGAAATAGCATTTTTCAAGAAAGACATAGTTCTACATCCCAGGGATGTAAGGGATGTAGAGAAAGAAAAGGTCATGTTAGCATATTACATAATTACCAATGGCATTTGATACTGGCAGAAAGTTGGCAATTACTTAGCAAACTGAGCACCTGACATACAAGCCAATGTGATGAATATTGACTTTTCTCTACCAGGCATTTCAAGTGGCACGCATGGTATGTGGGCCTGAGGTTTATCCTAAAAAAACTGGACTATGCTCCATATTCTATCAGACACCAGAGAGACACATCTGGGGTAAATGTATTTTTCAGAAGCTTCACATTGCAAGCTCTAGTTTCGTTAGTTGCACTGCGTGCCAAGAAAGCGAGAGCCTTCACTGCAGACTTAGATACATTAGTACTCTGAAGTGAAGTCAGACGAATAATTAGTTTGGTGAACACTTGATAGCCAAAGCAAAACCTTAGCCGCATGCTTTGGTCTATTTGACTTATTGCTACACGTACTTTCACAGATTGAAAATTGAAAGGGTAGAGCCAGAGAGAGAAAGCGAGGAGAAAAGGAGGAAGAGAGAAATAGGGAGAGGGGAGTTTACATTTGTGAGATGGTGAAAAAGAACTGGTAATGTGAGATATTGAGAGAGAGAGAGAAAGAGAGGAAGGGGGCGGGAGAGCTGTGAATTCTGGGATAGATACATGTTGATGTATGCACAGAAGACAGGAGTGGAGGAAAACATTTTTTAGTCCTGATCAACAGTCATGTGGATTTGGAAGTATTGATAGTAAAATTGTTGGTGTTTTACTAGCGGTTTGTTTTCTTTCTTCTTTATCTTTTCTTTGTTCATAATGAATTGCTCTTTTTTTTCTACTCAAAGAAGATATAAAGTGATATAATGATCGAGTATTGATTTTCATTTTGAAGAATATCTTAATTTTTTAGATTTCCATAATTGTCCTGTCAGTGGCACTGCTATATTATTTGCAATCTATTTACTTTTGACCTATATAAAAACATACGTAACTAGTCAATAAAAAAAAAACAGCCCATTATCTCAATCCTCTAGATGTATCCTGTGGTGTTACGGATCATCCTTTTATAAACCTGTTTCATTTTAAAAAAAACTGGTCATTTGTTTCTGTCCCTCCTAAGAATTATACATTAAGAATCCTAATTTCAGCCTGTTTGTCATTTGCTGACATCAGCGATGGTATTGAAGCGTTGCACCCCCTGGAAGCCTCTCTTTGCATGCACAGACAAGGAGAGAGTAGCTAGGGCTCATTCAGTAGGGTCAACACACTATCTCAGGTGGACACAGTATTAACGTAGATATGTTATAAGGTATTTTTCACAGCTCTTCCCAATTTGAGGGCACATCCTTAAATCTTGTTATGCAGATGATGCAAGTTATACATTCATCATGTGATGTATAGATTTTGAGGGCTAGATGACTGACAGGTGCACAGTGAGATATTAAATTAATCTTTGTTTTTGTGTTTGGATGGGTTAACTGAAAAGAGCATCTGAAACAGCTATATTGTGACGCAGTTGTGATATTATCTGCAGGTATCAAAATTTATTCAAATATGTATAGAAGCTTATTTATAGTATGCAGCAAAGCACTGTAAGGCGTTATATTTATAGTGCTTTACCTCTTTCTCTCCCTTTCTTTTCCTCTTCCTCTCTCTTTCCTCTCTCTAATCCTATTTCTCTTTCTTTATGTCGTATCCTTTTCTTTCTGTTGTTTCTTCTTCTCTATTTCTTCCCATGTGTATTTCCATTTTCGCCCATGTCTTCATCTTTCTTCTTGTCTTTTTTAACTTAGATCTTCTTTAAATCTCACTGCTTGTAACTCGGTTTTTCCACCCATTAGATGAACATGAATAAAACCCAAATTATATTTGTGAGTTCTTATCAAGTAAGCCCTCTCCTTTCAATGCATCAAATAGCATTAATTATTGAGGCAACTTTGCTGAAATCACTGGATATTTCCCTATAGAGTAATGTTTCATACAGGCACTTTCATAGGAGTAAACAAATTTTGAATGTGATTAAGTCAGACAGTGAAAATATTCCTAACTAATCAAGATTTCCCACCTTTTGGAAATTGACCTGAAAACCGATCATCAACATGCCAGGGATTACAATCAGCGGACACAGAGAAAATAAGAATATATAGACCATGTCATTTACTTTATGGCTTGGTAATCGAATCTGCTTTGGCGAGATGTGAGTCAATTATTTGAAGATGTATTAAAACAAGTTTTGCCAGAACAAAATTTGTCAATTGCCCTACTTCATAGCAATGACTTTATGTACGTGCCAATTTCCGGAATTATTTCTATCCTTATAGGTATATAACTCATCAGAACACATCAGGATTAACATCGGAACGTAGTGTGAATTTCATCCCGCACATTTTCCAGTCTAGTTATCTCATATATGGAGATAAGAAGATTATTTATGATGGGATTTAATACCGGTCTCATTCTATGGAGCTGTCCTAGATATTGTACACTTTAACAATTCCATCTCCATTTGAGATGCAGGTATTTCTGTCTGTCTGATTTGTCTAACTCGGTCATTGTGTAATGATTTTTTTATAGTCATGAGTTCCATGACTACTAGTCTTAACCCAATATTTGTTCCATATCTGAAAATTATGGAAACACTATATATTTGACACTGTAAACAAAAAATAGAGCAAGTTTTAGATCAGGTTAGAAGCCTGTTTGCGCTTGAATACTGTCCTGTGCATTGAGAATTTGAACTGTAAAGTGGGAATTTTAACTTTGGTGATTAATTGTAATTGTAATTGGGTGAATACTTGAATGTGTCAAATTACCAAAGGACCTGGGATAATCCATCTTTAACCTCCTTTTTTTAATGATATTTAAAAAAAACATTTTATTGCAAACTTTTGGAAATATATTGAAGGGGTTCGCAACGAACTATCTGCTGCAGTATAACCCCAGAGTTTTTTCTTCAGTTTGCTGCAGGTGTCTTGTGAATTGAATGTTAAACAGGTTTAATAACTAAAAGGCCTGATTTATATAAACTGAATACTTCATTATTGTTTGACTTGCACTACTAACAAACTTTAATTTAACCACAGTTTATGGTAGAGGACAATACCACACTTATTTCACTAACTGAGCTAGTTTAACCAATGCCACTATAGATAGTGACACATTACTGCCTTGAGAATTATCAATTATAAATCAAAAATTGAATTTCAGCTTACCATTAAATAGGCCTTGTGGTCTTTTTTTAGGGGGGGGGGGGGTTGATAGTTTGTTTTGCATTCCATAAAATGTTTTCTCTTAGCAAACAGAAATTTATATCTTATTTTTGCTTTTGATTACCCTTTGGAAGCTGAAACAAGATCCGCTACAATCAGAGAATGATGGAACACTAAATAGAACCAATCATGGCGTTTATATTGTGCAGTACATAGAATGAATAGATAATGGAGGTTGAACTGTAAATGAACCAATACCACACTAGAGGACACTATAGTATAACTGTCAAGTAGAAGTTATAAATGTTACACCTTATGATGATAAATTGCTCTCTGAAGTTAATCATTCTCTTTCCTACAGTAGGAGTATTTAGCCAATAGTGCGTTTTCAAACCATGTGACGATTCAACGGAAGTGCTCAGATTTAAGAACTTTTGCTTTCATGACTTGTTGCAATGCTTGCTTCCATGACTTGTTGCAATGCTTGCTTCATATACTGCCATTTATTGTGAATCAAAAGTTTTTGCAGATTCATTCTTAACATATCAACACTATTTGATGGAATGTGGATGTTATGTATATTACACATTAAGTCTTGGTATTCAGGGCAGTAAAGGGGTCTACTTGACATAGTTTTAACACTCTTGTATAGGTTTAAGTGTTTGTTTATTAACGTCAAGGGTTTGTAAGGTATTTAATTGCTTTGGAGATGCTTACCTGATATAGCAACACTCCTTTTACTGGATGATATTGGGGTGATTTGCTTACTCACACTTAACCTTCAGAATGATAATGAACCATTTAAAAATTGAATTAGCTGCCTCAAGAAGGGTCCAGTAGACATGGTTCACATAATTTCACTAAGGACTCCCCAAATTATACATGAACTTGATGCAAATGGACCATCAATGCTTTGCCCTGGACATCTCCCCCCCCCCTCCCCAATAATTAAAAAAAAAAATTAAATGAAGGTGCATGAAGCAAACAATATACTAGGCCTGTTGTAATTGTGAGTGTCCTGGATAATACATGTTTGTATGGCATTTCTATAAATGTTGAAACATACTTTTAGTGTAAATTTGAGGCCCTGCAAGGATTCTGCAAAAAGAGTAAACATGACGTCTACAGATACCTGACACATGCAAAACCTATGATTAGAAAAATGTTCCCTCCTTCTATTCATGCCCTCTCATATCACCTGTATACACAGGGCATGTCTGTTACACTCTTGATTCAATCGCTAAATCTCGCATGGCAGCCCAAATTTCTGGCGGCATGTTTTAAAAGGTTATGCTCGAGTAGAGAGGGTAAACATACTCTGCTTACATGGCGGTTTCATTTCGACCGCACTGCTACTATACGTATCCATCTATGTCTTCTCTACTGTCTATCTCGAGTGACGTTTCTTAGGTCCTGATAAAACTTGTTATCTCAGTTTATCACATTGGGTCTTGTAGGCTTAGAGAATGATACCATAGTAAATGTGTAATTTTAATTTTCAAAAGAACATGCTTGTATGTGTAAAATGAATATGCTTATATGAGAACTAAACATTACACCATTGAGATGTAATATTTTCCTTATTGTTTTTAAGAATATAGAAGGCATTTGAGAGACATTTATTTAAAGATAGGAAATCATTACCTGCATCTTATCCTTAATTTGAACTCAGAGTATATTAATAAAGAACATGATTTGGCTTCTTCATTGATGCTTCATCAAATGAGTGCTCTAAAAGCATCTGATTTGATGTCATTAGAACCTCAATCATAGATTTACATCAATAAATCAACGTATCTACCTATTCTACTTTGCTATTGTTGCACCTCAACATTGCATAACCGAAACTTAAAACACATCGCCAAATTGCTCATACCCCCCCGCCCAAAGGCGCCCTCCGTGACCCTTGCGTCCGAGCGCCGCCAACGTAACCTCTTCCTCTTATCTCTTCGCATCCGAACGGATAAGTTACACTAAAAATCGCTCCCAAAAGTTGAAGAGTTTTTCCTCTTTAGTCACTTTTTGGTTCGCATTTTCGCCTTTTATAATATTCTCTACGATTTCCTGTTCGTTAGAGAGTAGTTTCACTTCGTGAATTTATTTATTTATCAGTATTCTAGAACGTTTTCTTGCCGACTACTGTTACGTTTCCGCTTTCGCGTTTGCCTGTCCTCACTCCTCCGAGGCCTCGGGTGCGTGCGGGGGTAGTCGGTGGGGTGTTTTAGTCACTGGTAGTTTATTTAATTCTTGTTGATAATTGCTCGTACCCTTTGTTTAATTTTCTTTCCCGCAGGTTATAATATGTCTCGCAGTTCTTATTTTCTCTTAGCAGGTTTCACGAAGAAGAAATCAAGTTCTGTCGCGAGAAAGAAGACGAAGGATTCTATTAATAAGTCTTCGTTAGTTACGCCCCTCGGGAGCGGTGGTGACACCGCAAACCCCGGGGATGCGAACGTCAGTGGACGTTTATGCGGGCAAGGGAAGCCCAGGAGAATGGTTGAGCAAGGCGATACGTCGCCCCTCAATACGGTTCCCGGAAACCCAGAGGTTCTTACCCTGGGTGGAACGGGCCTTAGTTCTGCACCGCCAACAATTGTTCCGTCGGTTCTTTTGTTTGGTCGGTGCACAAATCCATTGACGGGTACGAAGACGAAGGATTCCAGTTATAAGTCTTCGTTAGTTACGCCCCTCGGGAGCGGTGGTGACACCGCAAACCCCGGGGATGCGAACGTCAGTGGACGTTTATGCGGGCAAGGGAAGCCCAGGAGAATGGTTGAGCAAGGCGATACGTCGCCCCTCAATACGGTTCCCGGAAACCCAGAGGTCCTTACCCTGGGTGGAACGGGCCTTAGTTCTGCACCGCCAACAATTGTTCCGTCGGTTCTTTTGTTTGGTCGGTGCACAAATCCATCGACGGATATTCGGGTTGCTTCTGTGGATCCGGACTTGAACCGGTCTCCGTTCGGTTCTTCTGTCCCTTTGTCGGGTTTGCCGGTTCCGGATTTCGGTCCGGATACCCGTGCATCCGAGTCGGATCCTGGGGCTTCAACTAACCGCGCCTCTCCGTCGGTGCGTGTTCCGTTTTCCCGATTCGGTTTGCGGGGAGCTCCTACCGTCGGGCCTTTATCGGATAACCGTCCCGTTTCTTCGGCCTTTTCCGTTACCGCTACGTCTTGTAAGAGGCGGGGTTCCCGGGACGCGGTGGCCGGTTCTTCCTTGGATTTTGTTTATCCTTCGAAGAATCCGCGCTCTGATTTTATGGCACCGTTTGCGGCTCCTCGGGGTCCGCCTTTGGTGGCTACTCTCCCTCCGTCGGTGCCTCCACCTCCGCCGGAATTTTTCGGATTGGATGCGGGCTTTTGCTGTCGCTTTTCGATCTTCGGTGCCCGAGTCGGCTCCTCCGGTTCGTCCTACTTCACTTTCGGATCCGATCGCGGTTGATTTATTTTCGGAGTTTTCCGAAGATGCATCGATCTCGCCTGAGCAGTCGCCGGTGCGGGTTTCGAGTTGTCGTATTCAGCCGGGGTCCTCTCTTTTTTGCTTCTCCGCCTCACGCTTCGTTGGGCGCTCCGAGAGGCGGGGATCGTCCCTGTTTATCTGGTCAAGATAGGGGGGGCTCGGTTGATCGTTGGGACACTGGTTCCATCGCTCAGTCGTCTGGTTCAGTTGCGGGGGATGATGCGTCTGCTTCCGTTTGTGTCTCTGGCGCGGATTCGTTAGCCTTGTTTCACAAATATGTGCCCGATTCTTGTGTCGTCCCGGAGTTATCGGCGGGGCTTCCTGTCTTCTAAATCGGACTCTTCAGCGTTTCAGGGACTGTTTCTTCCTGATCTACACAAAGAAGAATTTGTGAATGCCGCAGAAGACTTGTCGTCATCGACGGGATTTCTTAAGCGGCAGGTGGACAAGTACGCTTTCGTTCCTCAGGATGCGGATTTGTATTTGTGTCCTAAACGGGTTTCTCCCAAACTTGTGGCGGTGGCCAGTCGTTTGGGGAAGAAGTTTGGGACTCGTGGTCCTTTTGATAAAAGTGACAATTTGTTGTTTGATCTTTTCTCACGGCTTGCGGTGACTTCGCATTCCATCGAGAAGTATCGTCGGGAGGCTGTGCTCACTTATTTGGGCATTCGACCGCATCAAATTCCAGGACTGCTTCCGCAGATTCCAGTGGCCAGCCCCCGCCTTTGTGGAGATAGTTTCACTACTCTACTGTAAGCCGAGATTGATGGTGAGAAGCAGGCTCGAGACCTGTCCGTTGCTTTTCGCGATGTCCAAGAACCGGTTCCTTCCTCCAGACCTCGTAAGAAAAGTTTGAAGATTTCGGGTTCTTTTCGTAAGAACGTCGGCCAGTCTAAGGGCCGCCCTCAGGACTGGTACCCGGCCGAGGAGGAATACCAGGATCGTGGTCGTCCTTCGTCTCGAGTTTCTTCTTACCGTGATTCTTCTATCTTCCCGGACTCCCTTTCGTGGTGGTGGGAAGTCATTCTCTAGATGATGGCTTCCCCCGAGTGCTTGGGTCTTAGGTCGGCGGGCGGCTCCGGAGATTTCTCCCGGCGTGGGAGAAGATCACCAGCGACGCATTTGTTCTGTCGGTGGTACGAGAAGGGTTCTTCATAGATTTTGTGGAACCTCTTCCGAATGACGTCCTCCGGAGCCGCTCTCCGATCATGTCCCCTCGTTTTCAGAGTCACATTTCCTCCGATTTCGTGTCTTTGTTTGTCGCCGGTGCTCGTAATTCCCAAGTGCTCGGGTTCTTTAAGAATGATTCTCAACATGAAGCGGTTTAACCTTCATTTGGGAAAGGTTCATTTCCGAATGGATCATCTGGCAACCATCCTTTCTTCATTGAATCCCGCAGACGTCGCGGTTTCTTTGGATCTTCGCGACGCTTATTTTCATGTGCCGATACATCCGCGGTCGCGGGATCTTGTGGGGTTTTTGCCTTCCTGGGCAAATTCTACCGTTACAGAGCGCTCCTGTTCGGTTTGCGCCCTGCTCCTCGGATTTTCACGAGAGTCGTGGCGTCAGTCATGCTGTTGGATCATATGCAGATTCTGATCAGCACGACTCAAGATCTCGGATTTCTCATATTTTGGGAGAAATCAGAATTCGTTCCGGTTCGCACGCCGTCTTACCTAGGTGCTCAGCTGGATATTCGTCATCAGCTGGCTCGTCCCAGGCTCGACAGGGTCGAGACGATAGTCGGGACTGCTCGGTCTCTGAGATGTGCACGTCGGGTGAAAGCCGAGTGTTGGCTTCAGTGGCTAGGGTTTCTCTCCAGTCTAGTCGGCATGCTTCCAGATTGTCGACTATTGATGAGTCCCTTCCAACTCTTTTGTTGGAGTTTTATCAGCCGAGCGTGAGTTCTTTTATTGTCGTGGATCTCCCTGTTGTCCGGAGTCAAGGGTCTTCTAGGTCCTTGGCTTCGTCGTTCCTTCTTCCTTCAGGGCAGACGCTGCCGAGTTCCTCTCCCTTCTGTGACCGTCACCACGGACGCGTCGCTGTTGGTTTGGGGAGGTCATTGCCAGGGGTCAATGATTTCAGGAGACTGGAGTCATCTGGACTTTCTGCTCCACATCAATGTTTGGAACTCATGGGAGTGTTTGCTTCGCTTCGTCACTTCCGTGCTCGTCTGGTGGGTCGTTCGGTTCTGTTTCTTACGGACAACGTATCGGTGATGGCGTACATCAACAGACAGGGAGGCACTCTTTCTGTGGCTCTGAACGAGTTGGCCTCTCAACTCTGGGCGTGGTGCAAGGGGGCGAGGGTGTTCCCGATTGCATCACATATCCCGGGCGAAGAGAATATCTTAGCGGACTTTCTCTCCAGAGGCAAGTGCCTTCCCTCAGAGTGGACTCTGCCTCCGACTGTCTTCAGACAACTGGGGAGAGTGTTCGGTGTTCTCAACATCGATCTCTTCGCAACTTCGCTCAACCATCGTTTTCCTCGATATTCTCGAGAGTCTGGGAACCAGGAGCTTTTGCTCTGGACGCTTTTGCGATCCCGTGGAGGGATGGGGGGCTTACGCCTTTCCCCCGTTCGCGTTGTTTCCCCATGTGCTCTGGAAGATCAGGGAAGATCAAGCGATGATGATTCTCATAGCTCCTTGGTGGCCGGCGAGGTCGTGGTTTCAGGACCTCCTGACCCTCCTGGTGGGGGCTCCGTGGTCGTTGCCGTGTCATCCGGATCTGGTGTCGCAACCTCTGTCTGGTATTCTACACCAGCGGCCGGAAATCCTCCGTCTGACCGCTTGGCGGTTATCGGGAAGAGGGCTCGTTCGTCAGGTTTCTCCGAACGTGCTGTACAATTTCTAGTCCAGAGTAGACGAGAGTCGACCAGGACGGTTTACAACTCCTGGTTGGATGCTTTTCACACTTGGTGTGAGGAGGTGGGCGTCGCCCCTAGAGAGGCGTCTTTACCTTCTATTACTGACTTTCTGATCTCTTTGTATGACAAGGGGAGAGCTCGGTCAACGATTTGTGGCTATCGGTCTGCTATCTTCGGTTTCTTCTGCTCCTCAGCTAGCGGCTCTTTTGAAGTCTTTCTTCCTTAAGAGGCCCTTCTTCAGACCTCTGACACCAGTGTGGAGTTTATCCAAGGTTTTGGCACTCCCTTCGAACCGCTGTGTTCTGCGACGCTTCTGCTTACTACGGTCAAGACGGTTTTTCTCATGGTAATCACTTCTGGTCAGCGTAGGAGCTCACTTCATACCCTTTCAGCTGCCCCTGGGCATATCCGCTGGGAAGGACGTGGGGTTCGTTTGATTCCCAAGGCTTCTTTTATTGCTTAGAATCAGTCTGACACGTCGGGTTCAGTGGAAGTGGTGCTTCATCCCTTGTCGGATTTTTCTTCGGTCTTCAGGGACGGACTGTGGTGTCCCGTTCGCGCCCTCAAATGGTATCTTTACAAGACGAAGCCTTTTCGCAAGTCGGATCAGCTCTTTCTGGTTTCTCGAGAGCCACTTTCGGCGGCATCTCGGGATACGTTCTCCAGGTGGTTAGTCTTGGCTATCAAGGCTGCGGGCCCTGAGGCCTTGACGCCTGGCAGGGCTCCTCGTGCCCATGATACTCACAGTGTCAGTACGTCTTGGGCTCTTTTCATCGGAGTTTCAGTTCAAGATATCTGTAAAGCAGCTTTTTGGAAGTCTCCAAGTTCTTTTTCTGCTTTTTACCTCAAAGATGTGCCCGCGGGCGAACGAGCCTTTGTGGTCGCTTCTCTGAAGGCGGCTTCGTCGTCTATTTCTCATTGAATTGATAAGTTTGCTTGGTTTTTACCACCCGGCATTAATCTGTGCTGGTCTTTAGCAAAGTAGAATAGGTAGATACGTTGATTTATTGATGTAAATCATGAAAATCAGTATTGATTTTATTATTTACGATATAAATCTACGTATCTACCTATTTTCCCTCCCTCCATCCCCAGCGCCTTTACCAAGGTGTATCCTAGGGAACTCGTGATAAGAGGAAGAGGTTACGTTGGCGGCGCTCGGACGCAAGGGTCACGGAGGGCGCCTTTGGGCGGGGGGGTATGAGCAATTTGGCGATGTGTTTTAAGTTTCGGTTATGCAATGTTGAGGTGCAACAATAGCAAAGTAGAATAGGTAGATACGTAGATTTATATCGTAAATAATAAAATCAATACTGATTTTCATGATTTATTTTATTCAATGCTGTTGTGTTTCGACTTCATGAATTTTTGTTAAAATAATTCTACAGGTGATTTTAATAAAGTAAGTAGCTAACAAAGAAAGTAAATTAAAATTATATAAGATTAAAATTGTTAATGTGTAAAGCAGGACCGTGCATTAACCTCAATCATTTCCCCTTATTATTTCTAAGTAGGTACAGAAAATAAAACACACTTTCACATTTAAGTTAGATCAAAGATCTTAGTCTTTTCAATACAGAAAAAGCATCAGGAACTCACAGTCTATACTCTAGTCATTCTAATTGTCCTTAAGTACTTAGTATGTAGTTTTGTATGCCATTGCATTAAATAGGCTATTTGTTTAAGATTCAACTTAATTACAAATACTCTGGCCGTGAAAGTCATACCATGTAACACATGCCACTTGGTCATCTCCGCACATCCTACAGCCTTTTCACACACAGCTAAAATTCATCGTATCTAGAGCTGATTATTTTTAAGCTGTTTAACTCAACAGTTTTAAACAGCTTTAAAGAAAATTGTCCCTGTGTGAACGTCGTTTGTACGATGTTCGGACAGATACAAAGTCGCGATTTTATACACCGTTCAAAGCAGGCTGCAGATATGAAGTCTGTATCTAGAGAGCTTGACATTTTGTGTGTGCACGGTATACGTGTTTAAACTGGATGAAGCGAGCGCTTTGTTTGATTGTCACTTTGATATGACCTGACCTTCAATGCGCAATGGCATTACTGCACATTTTAAGAGTAGTTAACCACGAAATGATCGCACCGAAATTTCTGTGTGTGAATGATGTCGTATGTAAAGCTGATAGCTTTTTTTAAACTAATCAGCTTTAAAGAATTTTACTCGTGTGTGAACAGGCTGCAATATTGCTTTTGGTTAAAACTAGTATTTCGGGTGGTATTTTTAACACGATTTTATCTCTAAAATATTTTATATTTCATCTTAAAAATACTATTGGTATTTTGACACTGCTTTTTATCTCAAATTTTATCTTCCATTTTTATCTCAATCCCTTAACTTTTGTGAGCCCATTACAGATATATGCATATTGCATAATCATTGCAGGTTTATAGCTTACCTCTATCTTTTCTTAAAGGAAAGTTAAAGTAAAACTTGAAATAGCGTAGAGGCTATTTTATCTTATTGACACACAGTAAGTACGACATTTTTTGACAAATATGTTGATAGTCGTGAGGTCAGAGTAACCAAAAAAACTTAGTAATGACTGTATTTGTCAGGCAACATCCTGGCAGGATTATTAAGTTTTATTCATGATTTTTGCTGACCAGTATCATACTTGCAATAATACTTGTAATGGGGTTCTGAAACTAGCTACCGGTACCGGTAAGTCATTTTTGAAGTTCCAGCAAAAGCTTGTTGCATTTTTAATCATGGGTAGTGAAAACTTTAGGAATATTGCATACAAGCTCTCAAGGGACTGCATGGCAGAGAGTGATCCTGTTAGCTGAACATGATGAGACTGAAATCTAACAACATTTATCATTGGCTATTGCATCACAAATGAGCACGTTTTAGTGAGATAACATCTTTGGGGTTAAGTTATCTTTGAAGAATGTTATATGCCAGATCATCACTTGCGTTGACATGATCATGATCATCGATTGCTTGGTTTTCATCCATTCAATGTTTCTGTCTACTTCTTCTATGTGTCCATCCACTAAAAAAGGTATGGAAAAAAAGAGAGAGAAAAAAACCCACATGCATTAAATGGTATAATATCTTTTATGCCTTTCAATCTTTTTATGAATGTAAATTCCAATGAACTTAGATGTGTAGACTATGTGACTATGAAGTATGTATTTCACTGTCCATGTGTAAAATAATGTCATTGCAAACATGAACAAAAGTACTGATTTACAAGAGACTGCCTTTTGGCCTAATTCAATTTGATGTGAAATAGTAGCCAACCTCCCCCTTCATGGGAATCTAGCACTCCATTTGACCGGGACATCTTGCAGCTATTTGTACACACACTCAAAAAAGGCCCTAAATGCACTTCATATTACTCCAGGAAATCAATCTCGTTTCTCAGTCTCTAAACACTTCCATTTTTACCCATTTTCTGCCATTTCCTTCATCATCTCACACGCAAATCTGGTTCATTTGTTCTTTGGTCTCTACCCTTTCTAATTCTCCCTTTTTCTTTCTCCTATCTGCCTCTCTTTCTCTCTCTTCCTCTCACTATATTTCTATTTCTCTCTCCTTTTCTCTCTCTCTCCCTCTCTCTCTCGCACTCTCTTTCTATTTCTGTTTATTACCACGTTTGCTATTTCTTTCTCTCACTCTTTCTATTCTTTCCCATGGTCTATTTGAGCTATCGTTTTAAGTAGTCAATCCCTTTCTCTCTTTCCACTCACTTTTTTCACCAATATCTCTATATCTTATTCACAAATCGCTACCACTATATCTTGTATGTTCCTTCACACATTTTGCGTGAAAGGTACACTGTTCAATATTTTTGTGGTTGCGAAACTAGTTGAGCTATATCATCTGCCCATAAAACGTAAGAAAAACATGTACATGATTTTTTTTTTTTTTTATATCAGAAAAATTCTTCCTTGATTTATCCTTCATGTGTTAGTTTGATTGCAAAGGGGATGATAAATAGCTATTACAAGAGGGTTGTGATATTACATTTCATTTATGTTTGGAGCTCTCTCCTAATATGGCTCTGGGGAACTGGGCTCTGGCAAATTCTGAGGTAATCCATAGCGATAAATGTCGAAATGTAAAGAATTAAATGGCATAAATAGGAGAGATGAGGGATGAGTTTTACCTCCCCCATCATTCAAACATAGAGGAAATGAGTGCAAATAATGTAATAAATGCAGCAGTTCTTAGTCTTATTTTAGTGATGTTCGTGATTGTAATATGTACAGCGCCATGAACGTCAGAGCCTGGCGGATACCGGCGCTATATAAATATCTATATTATTATTTATTGAAAGTACAAAAGTAGTATGATGCAATGAAACATTGAAAGTAAACATATTACAAATTCCATGTTTCATTTATATATCTAATAGATTTAAAGGATTTGTAAATGTATTCAATGTTTTAGAAATGCAGATCATCAAGTAGTTTTTGCAATTTGGCTGTGGTCCCTCACGTTTTCCCCGTAACTGTTAAGGGAAGCATGGAGGTGTTAGCAAAGATAGAGGCATTGGGTGAGACAGAGAGAGAGAGAAATATATATATATATATAAATGAAACATGGAATTTGTGAGTGCAAACATTTTAAAGAAATCAGCTCAAGGGCAGATTCAATAACCCTATTGTATATCCCATAGAAATCATGTTCAGATTACATAACATGTAATGTTTTTACTTTCCAAAATTGTGAAATTGTGTTGCTTCTACTATTTTTAGATAAACTGAAAGAATGCTGTTTATTCATATTCGCCGTGTTATATTACAGGGAATATCAATTGCAACCTTGTGCTGTTATTTGGGTTTCCTTGATGCGAGATGCCCAATTTTATAACCTTTAATTGTGGCTGGAATTGTGATTTGTCAGGAAGTTCAATGAAATTCAGTTTATTCAATTATTAAATATTTTCCTGTTTTTCTCGTTTATGTTCATCTTTACAGTGAGGATGAGTTTGACATTGTGGCATTATCATCAACTCCTTCACAGGTATGTCATTGTAGATTATCCTATCAATATGACAATCGACATCCCAATCTTACTTCTTGGTTACCGGATGTTGTATATAAAGCTTAGAAGAAAGTCATGTTAATGTTAAAACTAATTCATAATAATTTGCATTTTGTTCTTCATGTCAGTAAAAGTGCATGAGATTTGAGGATAGTATTTATAATGTGACTACATGCTCAAACACAAATATTATTGTCAGTGGGCATAAATAAGCAACTCCTTTATAGAAATATGTTTCTTTAAGCACCTGGTTTGACTGCCTTGAAATGTATTAAAGGTAGAATTCTTATTGTAAACTGAGTGTACAAAGACACATATCCCACTATAAGCTCATATCAATCATCCATCTTCATACCCACTTCATGCATTATATATGTGTGTGGACTTTGAACATCATTCAACTAACTTCTGGGACTGGCTGATATGTCTTGATATAATTGTATAGATTAGTTGTATTCTTCCCCATAAATCTACAAGATCCCCCACCAAAGTGTATGCTAGAGGTATGAAGCAAGATATTCTTAGCATGATGTTCAGTTTCTCAGGAAGACATGGGCATTGCCATTTTCTTGATAGCGTGATGTACTATGCAAGGGCGTTTATTCAAATTTATGGATGCTTCCTTCCCAGGTATGTGTGGAAATGGCAGTATTTCATTCATCCGCTACTATCCTTTATACTACAATTGTCGGAGCACATTCAACCAAAGCTTGGTACACGATACATGTGCAAGTTTGCCTGGTAGTCACATTATCAAGAAAATGGCTGTGCCCATGTCATGCTCAAAGGCATTACATCATGCCAAGAAAATCTTCATTTATATATCTCTTTTGTACATCGGAAGGAGGGAATACATCTTATCTTTCAGTATACCAATCGTTATTCTGTGGGATGAGGTTTCCTTTAAAAAGTTTCCTGACAAGCCCCCTTATAAACTGTTTCCCATTATATTTATTTTGCCCATCTTGCAGACGACACAAGACCTACGACAGCAATTGCTCAAAGACGGCTTCCGGTTAGATGAGGTCCCCGATGATGAGGAGCTTGACTTGATCCCGCCGCGGCCTATGGTTGACCGATGCGCATGCTGCCAACCCCAAGCTAACTGCACAATACAATGACATGCATGAAGTCCATATTGGACCCTATCCCATGACATGCCCCTTCTTATTTATGAAAACGGAAATAGATGTGAATATGTATATTTCTTCAACTGCAAAAAAGATCACTATACTTCACCGGATCAAGTGGAACCCAAGCGATGAAGAAAACGGACTTGGCAAAGAAAAAATGGATGACTGTTGATCCTAGAAGAATTGAATTATGGTTGTGAAAGAGATATTATTGGTAAATATCATAAGGATTATGAATGTGTATATCAAAACTGTTTTCAAATTGAGGAGTGTTGAAAGTCTATTTTATGATGGTGCACATGTGTATTTTGAAATGCAGCAATCATTTTTTTTTAAATCTGTGTTATGCCAATTGTGTGTACTGCAGTTGTTTATTGCTGAACCGATGATATATCGTATTTATGCCAAATACATGTTTCTTTCTCTTTCAATTTTTTTTTATTATCCCTATTAACTAGTAAAAAGTAGGAGACATCTTGTTTCCTTTATGTTTTCATGTTCTGTTTTACCATGATTTCTCTATTTTTATTGTTGATATTTCATCTCTTTCTTAATGTTTATATTACTTGATCCATGACTGTAAATATTTATATTTATGTTAACATAAACTCATATGTAATTCACTGAGAATTCCATTTATGCTAGGACAATCAAAGCACTTGTATATGAATGTAATGCTGTGAGAAAATGTTGGGTCCATGATTCCAGAAAAATAGAGATCATCTTTAATTGAGTATCAATTCACACGTCAAATGCATATACCAAGTAACTCTCTTTAAAGATGACACATGGAAAACAGGATGTCAAATTCCCTATGATGTACTGCCTACAAGATCTATGTTTGACATTAAACTGAACTTCATTTTTAAATGTAGCATAGACTTCCCGCTAACCATCATATTAAGTACAATGTACAGCAGTAATTCTCACTCTGTCAGTAGACTGCACCCAAAAAACTTGTTACCTAGAAAACCAATCCTTGAATTATAAACATTTTGTCTTGCTTCCACTATGCTTAGATTGTTTCTGAACACCCAACATGGAACACTTAAGCACTTGGCCGATCAGATTTCAGCCAAACCTTTTAATGGTGGAGAGTGGTGTAAGCATAATTTGATTTTTACCTCCCGTCCGTCACATCCGGGGAGCTACGACTGGATGGTTTGATGACCCCTCCAGCAGAAATACAACAATTATCTGGTTTTCAGTGTAAGGAATCGGAGAACAGGATGCTGATGATATGTCACATGAACATGTTCCATAAACAACAGCCATGAGCAAGATGATTGTCGGACAACTGTAAAACTTGCTGTAGTTACCAAAAGATACTGGAAAACAAGATTTCTTCTTTGGAAGGCTATCATAATAGAGGCTACTGTGAAAGGAAGCTTGGTTTCACACCAATATTGATCATCTTTTCCATGGGAGATAACAGTCCTGTCTCATCAGTCATCATGTTCTGTGAATGACCTCTAAAGATATCCATGGTAGTGCCTTCTGGACTTTTGACACTTTGGATTTAATGAGTTACAAACAAGCTAAGCCACAAACAACTACTGGCAGTTGACCCAAGCGGTCAAACTGGATACTATCCATTCATGTTTGTATGAAACCACTGAATCATATCTTTATTGGATATCTTTATTTCTCTCTGACTAGTTATGAATAATTCATTTCTCTCTGACTAGTTATGAATAATTCATTTCGTTGGATTCTTCCTGTAGTACCTATGTGTTACCGATACTCATTGGAAAATATGTGTATCAACCAGCACTGCTTTAAGCATGAGCAAACTTAAATCACACATTATTTGCTCTATGTATACTATTGTTTATTGAGAGCCAGATGGACAGTAAATGTAAATGATATGGAATAGATCCTATTTGCATCCTATAGTAGATCATATGCAAAGTCCAATTTAAATGTGCAAAGGCTATTGGGAATATATCAAGGAAAGGAATTAGATTATATTTATAGTCATACTTTCAAATCAAAGATTTGCCTGATGTTGGTTTTAGTTCTCAATGGAAATATATGAAGATCAGAAAACTACTCCGTAATATGCTCTGGTGACAATTGTTTCAGGCTTCATTTTTTTTTAAAGATGTAGCGTTGCAGTTGGGTTTTAGGTTAGGATTAGGGTTAGTAATTAATAGAGAGTTGAAGTGAAGAGTTCGGTCAGTGTAGGATATAGACCACCAAGAAATATGGGTGAAACATGTGTCATACATAAATATAAATTCAGAAAACCCCAGATATATAGGGTTGTTAGGCATTCCAATGTTCACAAAGGAAACCTACCTGTATAAAATACAGGCTCAACCAGTAATCTCTTGTGCAATAGATACAGTACTGTTGACCAGTTTTTATTTTATTTTTTCTTATTCAGGTGATGTATGCAATGTCACTGACATTTATAATTAAAAAGAAAAAGATCTCACTATATAGACTTATACTTGTTTTCTATTTATTTGTAGCATAAGCAATTGCTTTCCACTTTTCCAGAACTTTTTGTTTTGACTATGCTTTGACTTTCTGCAAAGTTAATTTTAAGAGAGGTTATTCTAAAAGTGGCACCTCTCCATATGTTGTTACATCCCCTATCAGTGACCAATATATTTAGCTTTGTACTGTACATTGAAATTACATATTCCTGATGTTTGTAGTGGCATGAGCTATAAGGGCTAATTAATTATTTACAAAAAGACTTTTTATAGATGCACCACATTATGCTAACCTGTTGATTATTAAGCCGGAAAAGGCAGAACTTGTAGTCTGTGGAAAATATTTGTGATATCAACATCTAATCATAGCCAATGGGTCAAAATCTGTGCTCTAATCATTTTAATTTTGTTTAAAGAGGAGGTCGATCCTGTGCCATTATCAAGATGGTAAGAAGGCACCCCTACATGCATGTCTGCAGATGTCTTCCTCTTTATTGATTCAAATCGATGGTAACATGCCTGTGCCAGCTTTTTACCTGATGACGACAGAAAAATTAGAGGACGAGAGAAAAGAGCCATTACCTTAAAGACGTCTCAGTATGACATACCTGTATGCCTCAAGGCAATCGGTGTAAAAATGAAGCTAAAAGATTCAGAACAAAATCCAGGTTTTGAATAAAACAGAGCTGACTATCCTGAAGCTGTCCCCTTGCAGAATTTCTCCACTTACCAATTCATGAATTGTCTTGAGGAAAGAAATGTTGAAATCCAGAGCTACTAAACAGAATTTATGTTTGATTCAGATCACAGCCCCCCCCCCCCCCCCCTCCCCGCCCCAACACTATTGCCTAGCTGTAGAACTGTTTAATAGATGTATAACATTGGGTACAAAAGAAAACCTGATCTGTTCTGAAATTAACGAGTTGTCTACTGGTAAATTTTAATGTGAATGCATGTTTTAAATAAGTTTGTAAGAATACCTCACCGCCTACATGAAAACATACCTTTTGAAACATTATTTTTGTTGTTTTGACAAATTTGTCAAGTCCTTATAGGAAAGGCGAGTCAAATTTTAATTTTCTGTTGAATAAAGTTACAGAACATGTTGGAGTAAAAATTGATAATTGATAATTCATGCCAAATTTCATGTTTGCAAATGTTTGCAAAAACATACACATATTCCCATAACTTGTGGGGAAAATACATGTAGAGAGATGACAAAATAAAACCTCTCTCCCTCTCTCTCTCTCTCCCTCTCTCTCTCTCTCTCTCTCTCTCTCTCTCTCTCTCTATCTCGCTTTGCGGCATGACAGATAGGGGAAAATGATGGTTAAAGGCATCTACAAATTATACATTAGACCTGAGCATGAGCTGAAAAATAGTGGCCTAGTTTTTCCATCTCAACATTTATGGAATATTTATGATAGACAGGTGGTGTTTGTTTCCTCCATGGACATGGATGTGAATGTCTTTCTTTCCACAAGGGATCAAACAAGAGTGATGGTATAGGGAATCACAAAGTCTATGCCTGCAGAAATATCTAGGCACTTAGGCTGCCTATGATCAGTTACTGACTACCATTTAACCCTTACAATACCAAGAATACATCAGTCATCTTCCCTTTTTCTGAAGAAAAAAAAATGACTAGATATCCTTTTACTTTCCCCCGTGTGCAGCAATTTTTGTTCATGTTTGCTAAGCAGAACCAGAATTTGAACTAAGGGTACTTGTAAATAGATGAGTTTTAACAAGTCTACCTGTATATCTTGCGTGTTTACCACTGTGAAGCATGTTAAAATCTGCTAAACCGGTATAGTTCCCTAGGTCTTTGATTTGTTAAATTTGCACATGTGATGGTGCTTAACTGTGTGTTCCTTGCATAACTTACATGGAAATATACTCTAAAGTTGACTCTTCTGCTGCAAAAGATGCTTGTTAGGATTTAACCTCAAGAGAGCATCATTATTGAGCTGCATTTTATAGAAATGTTTTGTGGAAATAGGCAGTAAAGATTATCATCATTCTGTGTGTTCATTTTTTATTCTGACAAATTCTAGTGATTTTCTCTCATCTTACTGCTCTTATTGGATATTATGGGTCTTTACAGTGGTCAATGCATATTAAAATTTATGCTAAAACACTCAAATATTCAGCTTTTATAACTTTGTCTTTCATATTTTCAATATTGATATCCTGAAATGTTTGTAGAATAATTTTTTGTTGTAATCATTGTGCTATGTTATATTTTATGTTCTGTTTTGTTCAGCTTAGCTGTATAGGTTCATGCAGGTTACAAATTGATTTTGCTATGATTTAATTGAAATTTTATTCGCATAAGTTTGTGTTTGGATAAGGGTGCCAAATATCAGTCAAAATTTGCCATGTATCTCGAGAAAATCAAATTCTACAACCTAGTTGAACCACAGCCTATGAGATAAACGTCAGTCTCATGGTCTTCTAAGAACTAAGCTAAGGGTTTACAGTACATGGTCTTGTAATCATAGTCTTATTTGCTATTGTTTGCATGGTATAGTTGTATTCTTAACCTTTGGTCAACTGGGATATATGATTTATTTCCAATATTTTATTTTACTTTTTTTTAAATAGTTAAGAAAATAATGATTTAGATTTTATCTGTGCATATTAAATGGAAATGAATGAATGCCTTCTAGCTCTCAGTGGATGGTATGTAGCAACCTTATCCAACATCACACTGGAAATTTATCTCTCTTTTCAATAAATTTGTTTATCCTATCATTATTCCTCCCCTCTCCCTCTGTCTGTCTCTCTATTTCTCTCTATCTGACTCTGTCTCTCTCTCTGTCTCTCTCTCATCCCTACCTCGTCCTCTTTCTTCATCCTCCAGCTATATGTTGTCATATCTCCTTCTCTCCCCACAATCTCTCTCATTCTCCCTCCTGGCAAATTTTTGTCTTCATCAAAGACGCTTTTATTTCTAGGATAAGTGCAGTACTGTATTGAAGGGGGAAAACAGCTTTCAATGTTATGTGCAATATACATGTATGTTTGTATAAGATATATCGTTACCATCGGAACAAGACTTACGCAGTGCAGTGCGTCGTATATAAAATTAAATGGTTACAACAACTTTTTTTTAAGCAAAGTGTTTTGTGTCCTTGTAAAATGGTATTGATTTTGATATTTCTCTTGAGGATACACTTTAACTACCATTATGGAAATGTGAATTGTCTGTGGAAGGAGCAAAGTGATTTTTGCACCCTTTGGCATGACGGGGAAAAGTAAGAAGATACTGAATAGGTTTGAAAATGAAATTTCTTCTCTTACAAGGTCACTTCTGGTTATATTAATTTTGTAGAAAAAATGTTCTTGGAAATGGCACAAGGCATTAGGCTGATCAGGTCATTGGTACGGTTATACATTTTAGTAGAGTGAAAGAAATGGATCTGAACATGACCATTTTGAAAGAGTTGTTCACTTAAAAATACTATTTTTTATATTCATACAGAGTTACTATACTTTTTGTGGTATGCTATTCATCCAATTGACTTATTCTCTCAAACGAGTGATTCTTCAGTTGAGATATTCTGTCCCACAAATTTCTCTTTTAAAAGGAATTATTCTTTCCAAAGGAATCATTTTTCTTCAAAATATTGGAAGGTTTTTTTATGTTTTCAATAGGAAAGAAATTATCCTGCCACTTTTGTGATATAGTGAGAAAATAAATGTCATTAACTCCTTCTTGGAGACTGCCTCTAACACAATTCCAGTCACTTCTTGATCAGTTCCAGTTGAAAAAGCTTGGTCACCTACATGCACAGCCAGACACGTTGGCGCCATTGTGGAAGGCCAACGGGAAATTAGATGTGAACCATCCCTGGAAGAGAATGGAGAATGAAAATTGGGAGAGCCAACCAAAATAGACCTTTGTAAAAGGTTGTCACGTTTCTCTGTTATTCTTTAGAGGATCTTGCAAAGACCACCTTCCCTCTTTCTGTTTTGTTGTGGTGAAATTGAGGTTGACCCCATTTTAAGAAGGCATGGTCTTGTTGATGTTGGGTTTAAATGAATTCTGAGAATGACATCTTTAGGGATGCCTTAAGAGTGATTTGTTGTTAAAGGTAAAGACCAGTATTGGAAACGCCCCAATTTCAAAAAATGAAATGGAAGCTCTTATTACCAATCATGTGAAAGAATATGTTTTGACTCTGTGTACAAAAAATTGCCGGGAAAACGCCTACTAATTGATATATTTGGTAAATTAGTTTATCTATTGGTCTGTGAGAGATAAACGCATGTGTCGCGCACGTGTGCGTATAGTCCCATATACATCTTTCTGTGTACAGTGCTTGTAACTTTACGAAGACTTGGCCAAATTCCTTATCATTTTGATGATTCCAGAACCTTGCAGTACACACCAATACTTGCTAGATGATCAACCTTTTCTGATCAATTCCACAACGTTTCCTTCACAATGCAATCGCATGACGATAACTTGTCTTTACCTTTAAGTGAGAATGGAATAATTCTATTGAAATGAATACTGAGGGGGAAAAAGGAGATTGAAGTTTACCCACGGATGTTTATTCAAGACCTTATCAAATGACAGTTAGATAAATAGGCCATGTGACACATTAGATTACCTTTAAGTGGGAGATGCTTAATTAAAGTATCATTATCTGGAGAAAAAAACTAATCAATTCATATTGGTTTAGATAATAATTTGTCATCTGTTACTGTAGAGAAAGCCTAGATTGCTAGATAGAATCTGAATCTACTAGGGTTACAAAGTTGAGATTAAGCAGGAAAAGGTATGTCGTTAGATGGGTAACTCTCCTCTATTTATCTATTTTGTGATGTCAGAATGCCAGTAAATCTCTGTTACATGTTATGGCTATCAGCAGAAGAAATGGGTTTTGAATCTATAACCTATCAGCTCTGAATTCCCTGCTATTACAGCTTTGTTATGATGCTTTTTTTACAAGCACTCTGGATCACACAATCGGTCTCTCATTCTCATTTTTTGTTATGTGTAGCATGAATGGCAGCTGCATGTTTTTACTGAGCTCTGTTATAAGATACACAAATTGGAAGCATATTACACTTCACATCCTTATTTTTGTTATTTTGTAAACGCCATGGTTTTGGCATGTCATATCTGAACAATCCTTAATAGGTGACAAAAGGGCATTAGCTCAACAACAATGAATAAACTCCTGTTTAACTCTTAGAAGGCTCTTTACAAGATGGTAATCATCAGTCAGAATATTTAACTTTGTGGTCATTTTTTTTTACTATTTCAAGGGGCTTCTCAGAAATCCTAATAGCAGAATGAAAAAGATTTGTATAAGCTAGAAGTAAAAACTGTGTTTGATGAAGGTAAATTTGAATTTTTTGATAAAATGACCTTGAGATGGATAGCAAAGTAGCTTAAATCCCTTTTACAGCACTCTTTAAATCTCCTTGTAATTTGAATAATACCAAAAGAGTTTGAATAATACCAAAAGGAGGCACATGCCATTTTCATCCGAAGGAAACTTTGGCATCAAAAGTCCAGTACATTCATTCATCAGCTACTTAGAGAGCTGATCTTGTATTTACCTGTATTAAACATTTAACTTGACATGATTCCTGAAATGAGATGAAGAAATATTGATTGTATGATCTGTTCATTAATCTATATAACAAAGTGCATTTTATATCAATATATTATCTACAATTTGTACATGCTTTTCTGTTTCTCTCCTTCATCATGCACAATCTTCATACATGAAATGATATCTGACATAAATTGCATTTTATCTAAATATTTTAGACATGAAATAAATTTGTGACTCAACATTTGCTCCTGTGACAATTTATCTTCTTTATTTGGTATAAGGTATAGGATTAGTGAAAAGGTTGCAATAGGGTTTGGGTTAGGGTTACCTATAGTGTAAGGTGAAGTTCAGAATTTAGTTATAGTGTAGGAAATCGAGACAAAGTAATTGTTGCAGAAACAAATGTCATACAACCAATATATTGGATCCAAATGTGGAGCCTTGTGCATTGTGAGTGTTATTGGAGGAATTAGACACTGATATATCTATCAATAATTGGATGCATACTATTCATGATGAAAAGGAGACAGTTTGTAATTTTCCTTCGCATCTTTAAATTTCCATTTCTTTTGGAAAGTTTCTCAGTTTGAATTTAGTCTGTGTACAGGTTTGAATCGATAAAGAAATTTTATTGTTCAGTAAATATTTCTCTTTCTACATCTGTGACAAAGTGAAACCTTTTTTGTCTCATCAGATTGAATACATTGGTAATTGCTGTTTAATGATTTAATTTCTTTATGTTACAACAGGAATGAAGAGTTTAGAGATATTGTATTGTCTACTTTGAATTTCACAATTGGTGTCATAAAATCATTACCGGTAATTCAAATTCATTAAGTTAAGAAAGATGGAAATTGGTGAAACAGAATTAGACATTTCATTCATGAAGCATACTAAAGTTCATGTCTTAAAGTCACATATAATTCTGACATGTGACCTTTCATTCACTTATTGCGTCATAGTCCATGCCTCTTAAAATCACTGTTCATGTATTGTCATGGATAATGAAGCAAGATGGAAATTTACTACAGAACATTTTGTAATTTTCTCACTTGATAAATGTCTTAGATGTCATGTTCTGGTTAAGCAAAATACAGTTTTAATGGCAGAGAATATAGCATTTGATTCAAGTCTGTGCCATGACTAGTCAGGTAGATGCTTGTGTTTTATTCCAATCTCATTGTATGTGCTCACCCGTAAATGTCATCAATAATAGAGGGGTAATTGTTGCAGTAATCAGATTGGACTGCACCAGCCAGACGTGTCTAACATGTTGCCAATATCAATGTTTTGAGTCAACAGCAAGCATGCAAGGCTTTCTATATTAGGTTAGAATGAGGCTGAATATTGTTTTGCCCAGGGACATCATTGTTTCTTTATGTATATGGCCAGGATGAGATGTATAGGAGGATATCAAGGGATGTTTTGTCTACCTGATAACAAAGCACTGATTATGTAGTTGACCTATACTGTTTTCACACTGGCAATATTTTGTTTAACCCCGTACTATAGGTGGGGTTAAGGGGGGGTCTTAGCCCCACCTATAGTACAGGGTTAAGCCTATTCCACTTTCTGTTCAGACTGGTTTTTACCAAAGTGGGCTAAAGTTGGCTAACCCCACCTATAGTACAGGGTTAACTAACCCTGCAAAATAGCAGGGCTAACTCCGCAATTGTGGTGCTAACTCCTGCTAACCCCGCAATTGCGGTGCTAAGCAAATGAATGAGAACAGAAACGAAAAATAGTCCGGTACTACGCAATGGAGCGTATCGCAGCTGGCCAGATGCGAAGTAATAATAATAACATACACGATATCCGGGGTTAACGAAATGCAGTGAGAACAGCGGGAATTTTCTTATTCCGGAATAGGCGCTAGTACGGGACTAAAAACAGCGTGTGTGAAAAGCCAAAAAAATAGTCCGGGGTTAAGGATAGTACGGGGCTAAGCAAAGTACGGGGTTAAGCAAAACCAGTGTGAAAAGAGTAATAAGGTATTGATTTCCAAATGTATAAGAAGGTATATTATATATGAAGGTCTCTTCACAGGGTATTAAAAACTCACTTTATGTTAAACCCTCATGACATTGAATTAGATCTCTATTTTACCGTTTTTTCTTTTCAACAAAGTCAAGTCATAAAAAGGTGTATGTTAATGAATGTGTATTTCATACAGGTTGTTGTCATTGTAACAATAAGAGAAATGGGACAAATTCTACAGTGCTTTCCCTGTATTTTTAATTCAATTGAATTATTGGTAGCAGTAATATAAGAGTAGATTTTCTGTTCAAATAGTATACATGTACATGATGTGCGATACATGTGAATCTAAAAGTATACTGTGTCAGATCTAAGTATAGTCAGAAAGAATCAGTTCATTATTACACAAAATAATACAGGCAGACTTTTGAGATATGTCAGACGCTTGTTTAATGTTTCTTGTAAATTATGTTATTTATATGCAAATCTTGTTCAACCTCTTCTTTCTCTCTCTCTCTCTCTCTCTCTCTCTCTCTCTCTCTCTCTCATAGATGAAGAAATATAGTCTCCTTGACATTCTGAATGACACCAAACTTATTCTTGCTCTGAAGTGAATGTGTGTGTGCACCAAATAAAACATTGCCAGATATGTATGCTTGTTGATATGTATATAAGCTTTCCTACATGTTCAGGTATATGTTGCTATATTGTATCACCGACACAATCGCATAGACTTTCAAGAAATTAAGTTGAAGGTAATAACCAATTGCATATCCCAGAGAAATTCTATTCAGTACCTAATCTGTGTTTGTAATGTTCATGCATTCCAATGGATGATGGACAAGGCTCTTGAAATTGCCTTGAGTTGATTTCTCAAAAGTCTGTGCAATTGTGTTCTGTTCACCATCAGTGCAAAAAGGGAGTAACTGCCATGAGCAATATATGCATGGTCGGTATGCCCTCTTGTACGTGAGCTGTGAGGACATGTGGTTGAATCACATGAGCTATCATTGATCAGCAAAAGATGATTTATTTAAAAACTTGTTTCTCTGTATATTTTACTAGTATGCTACTGAAAGGGAAAAGAGTCGATGAAAATAAGACGTGAAGACTGCAAGCACTTGCACAAGTAATAACAAACTCAAGTATGTTACATCATTTATGTTCTATTAAAGCTCCTCTGTTTTGTATATTCTGGTGAAGGCTGGGTTCATTATTTAACAAACATTCTAATGTGCAGAGTATAATTATGAATATTATTGTGTTTAAAAGAGAAAATATTGAGGATATTTCCTCAAAATAAATAATTGAAATTTAATGAGGATATTGTCATTTGTGCTTTATTTGTTGTAGAAAGTGATGCTAGGGACACACAGCCCTGTTTATACTCTCTTTTTTATACATAGATCACAGTAAATCGCACCTTAAGTTCATAACATTCATTTTATGTGTAAATCCGTTCATTGTAAACAACTTAAATGTAATGCTAAATATATTACTCATTGCAAATATAGTATCGAAAATAATATCGCTAGTGATATTCGTTTGTCTTGCAATGTATGGTCAACAAGGGATCTAAAAGATCACGACGTTTCATGCGCCGCTGCAACACTTCGTCAGGTGATAAAATACAATGTAAGCAAGCGTGTTTTATTCTCTCCGGGCAGACCGTCGGTCAAATAATTTGATCAATAATTATTTATAATTATTGATCAAATAATTAGTTCTTATTATTGATCGAATTATTTGACCAACGTATAAGAGTATAAAACACGCTTGTTTACATTGTATTTTATCACCTGATGAAGTGTTGCAGCGGCGCATAAAACATGATCTTTTAGATACCTTGTTGACCATACATTGCGAGACAAACGAATATCACTAGTCATATTATTTTCGAAACTTAAATGTATGTTTGAGCCTGGTCCAACATAGCAACAACTGAAATATGATATTTGCCTATAACATTGCAGGATGAATGCAATTTCTCCAAACAAATGAACTTTGGGGGTCCATACATTGATCATTTTGAGGACTCGTGTTGTGTTTTTTCAGAGTTTGGTGAGGATTGGTCAAAGGTCATCCCCACCCACTCTTCTTGTCATCACATCGCATAACACTCACCTTAATACATGTATATGTATGTACAAACGTGCAGATTGTCAATCCTCTGCACATACACATAATATTAATAAGCACATGCACATGCACATTCTCCACTCCTTGGAGATCATTCCGGCCAGTCACTATTTTACAAGCGCCACTTGCTCATCCGACCACATTAACTTTCGCATCCTACTGGGTACCCATTTAACATCTGGGTGGAGAGTGGCATATGTAGATTAACTTCTTGCCAAAAGACATTAGTGCCGCGGCGGGACTCGAATCCTGTACCTTGCAGTCAGGTGACTTATCCACTAAACCACAATACCTCTACAACACCTCTACGCATGAACATTAACCATTTGTTTAATCCACATTTGGCAAGTGGTTCTAGTCCGAAGGGATGACCACTGAGCAGACATCAAGCTCTTTGTCATTTAAGATCCATCCAATGTATAACAAATAAAATCCTGGTTAACAGGAGTATTTTAAGCGTGCTGAGATAGATGCCAATGATAACATTTTAGTGTTCCTCCTCAGAGATTGGTGTAAGCTGGAGGTGAATGAAAAGTACTGGATAGGAAGAATGCAACGATGAGCATAGGGCATTGCATGGTTCGGTATAGTACCAGTATAGTATAGTATAGTATAGTATAGTAGCATGAGGCCTGACATTGAGGGGGTACCGGCATTGTGGCGGGGGGGGGGGGGGGGGGGAGGAGTCACAGGTCTTAATTGAACATAAGTTAACAAGGGCTTTGGTTGGGGAGGGTGAAGGAGGGGGTAAAATTGTATTCTTGTAATTTCTCTCTCCCTCCTATTTTCCACCTTTTCTTTTTTTTTTACCCATTAAAATCTATTTGATTGGGGGCGTGCATGTGCCTGCCACTTGCTCACCCCGTAGCAATGCCGCTGAATATAATAGTGCAGCAGCTGAATAAGTCGGTGTCTTTATACCACGCACTCATCATGAAAGGCAACAAGGAATGCTTTTCTCGCCAGTCCACTTATTTTTGCTCCTTTGCTCATTTTCCCGCCATTTTCCTTTACCTTTTTTCCTTCAACTTCTTAGTTTCTTGTTTCTCTCCGTAAACTTCATTTTTTACCCATTTTTAACCCCCCCCCCTCCCCTGTTTTTTATATATATTATATCTTTCTCATAGATAATCAATCCTCTGATATAGTTACTACAGCATTTCACACACTACCTTTTCATCTTTACCTTTCCAAACGTTTTCTTTATTCAATCTAATATCAATGTATTTTCTCAATCGTGTTGTAGTCAAGTTATGATACACACGAGCCACTCATCATTCGTCATGAAATAAGCATTTACAATACATTTTACAACTGAGTATATACGTTTTCGGTGACGTGGTGTACAATGATTTCATAAGTGCCCCAGACCTTGACATTTGCCGTACGCATTACGTGTGCATAATTTGTATTATTACATCGAATTTGTATTAGTTTCACATTAGGTCCTTCAATACAGGTTAGCTTCCTCTTACTCAACTGTACTTTTTTATATCCAGCCGAATGTTGCATCGATTTTGTTGATTATAATCAAAAGCTAAAAATAAGAAAAGTGCGCTCTTGATCTCCGACATGTTTATTAATAAAAATGTGACTAATTTTGTAACATAGACTACTTGATTTCACAGTTTCATAATTATGATAGGGAAGGGGACAGGGGTGACATGAACTGTGTAATCATAACGTGCGTAATAGAAGATATGTCATTATTTACTTTATTTTTTCCTTAATACGATTTAATTGTTAATTTAATTTTGACATTTCAGTCAACCCATCCATTATTTCCCGCTTGTATTCCCTTCCCAAAGCCAATTGGCCTCTTTTTCAAATATGGAATGTTTTATGTAGAAGTGTCGTAGTCGAGTGGTAAGCACTTGACTTGAAATTCAAAGGTCGTGGTTCGATCCCTGATACGGCACTAATGTCCTTTGGCAAGGCATTAATCTTCATTTGCCACACTCGACCCGGGTGGGGTAAATGGGTACCTGACAGGAATTAATTCTTGAAATGCTGGAGCGCTGTAATGACAGCTAGGCTAAAGCCGGGGTAATAATTAATGCGCCTCAGAATAGAATTTCTAGATTCTAGATTTCTAAAGCACTGACACTATTAATATTACGTTTTCCGGTCTATATTATCCTCTGATATATCTCTCACAGCACCCCCCCCCCCCCCCCCCAATAAAAAGAGAGAAGAAAATAACTAAATCAGATTTGGTATTGGGGTGGGAGGATGGAGCAACATGTTTTGGCAAGGAAGTTTAGAGCATTACTGAAGAACGCCGTTGTTATTATCTTTGATTGAATATGCCTTATTCTATATTGAATAAATCATTACACATTAATCAGGCGCGGATCCAGGATTTCTTAGGGGGGGGGGGGCCCAAATTTGAAATTATGCGAGCCAAATATTGGTACGTAATGGTGACCAACAGTGAAGTAATGCGGGGGGGGGGGGGTCGGTGCAGGGAGGGACGCTGAAGTTTTGACGTTTCATTAAATTATTAGAGAAAGAAGACGATTCGTTGTACCCTTCTCAAAAATAATTCTCGTCTGAATTTAGTTTTTCCCCTCCCGCGCGAAGCGCGTAAAATTTTAAGATTTATCAAATTATTACGATTCTTTGGAGAGTTCTCGACTCTTAATCCTCGTCTGAATTCAGGTTCCCCCCTCCCGCGCTTCGCGCAGAAGCTTTTTAAGTTTCCTTTAATCATTAGAGAAAGAAGACGATTCGTCGTACCGTTTTCGACACTAATCCTCGTCTGAAATCAGTTTTCCCCCTTCCGCGCGAAGCGTGGAAGCTTTTCCGATTCATTAAATCATTAGAGAAAGAAGACGATTCGTTATACCGTTCTCGAAAATAATCCTCGTCGGAATTTAGTTCCCCCTCCATCCCGCGCGAAGCGCGGGAGGTAACATTAAATCATTAAATATTCATATTACCGTTCTCGCCTCTGAATCCTCGTCTGAATTCAGGTCCCCTCCCCCCCCCCCCCTCTCGCGCGAAGCGCGGAAGCTTTCACGTTTCATTAAATCATTAGAGAAAGAACACGATTCGTTGTACCGTTCTCGACTCTTAATCCTCGTCTGAATTCAGTCCCCCCCCCCCTCCCGCGCAAAGCGCGGAAGCTTTTACGTTTCATTTAATCATTCGAAAGAAGACGATTCGTTGTACAGTTCTCGACTCTTAATCCTCGTCCGAATTCAGGTCCCCCCCCCCTTCCCGCGCTAAGCGCGGAAGCTTTCACGTTTCAATAAATCATTCGAAAGAAGACGATTCGTTGTACAGTTCTCGACTCTTAATCCTCGTCCGAATTCAGGTCCCCCCCCCCTTCTCGCGCGAAGCGCGGAAGCTTTTAAGTTTCATAAGATTATGAGAGAAAGAAGACGATTGGCTGTACAGTTCTCGACTCTTAATCCTCGTCTGAATTCAGGTTCCCCCCTGGCGCGCAAGCGCGGAAGTTTTTAATTTTTCATTAAATCATTAGAGAAAGAAGACGATTTGTTGTACCGTTCTCGAAAATAATCCCTCGTCGGAATTTAATTTCCCCTCCATCCCGCGCGAGAAGCGCGGAAGCTTTTACGTTTCATTAAATCATTAAAGATTCGTATTACCGTTCTCGCCTCTGAATCCTCGTCTGAATTCAGGTTCCCCC